>VWZE01007130.1:11615-49180 GCA_013396675.1 Eubucco bourcierii | reverse complement strand
AAAAAAAAAAAAAAAAAAAAAAAAAAAAAAAAAAAAAAAAAAAAAAAAAAAAAAAAAAAAAAAAAAAAGAAAAAAAAAAAAAAAAAAAAAAAAAAAAGGTTGTCACCAGAATAGATTCACATTACAGTACACCAATATTGACAGCATTCTCTTTTGTCTATTTTTGGTACATAAGATGGAATCTCTCTACATAACCTCATAAGGCTTCAGTAACTAAAAAGTAAAAAAACTATTAGTTTACAATTTATTTAAAAATTCTGAAAGACACAGCAAGTTCTAAACTTTAGTAGTGCTACCCAAACACAACCATCCGTTTTAAGAACCCATTAGAAGAGTCTCCTTTCAAGGGAGCTTCCAACAGCAGAGTTGTGCAATATGGATGTCTCTTACTACAAGGGGAAAAAACCCAAACAACTTACACATGGCACATTCTCATTCATATTTTGCAATGTAAAAACTTGCAAACATACCTAGTCAAATAAATAATAATAATAAAAAAAAAAATCTGAAATGTGTCTGTTATGTATCCTAAAACCACTATGCAGGATAATGGAAACTTTCACTCGTGGACTATTTACACGGTAATACCCAGGGGAGGGTACACACTGCTACAAAACTCATAAAACAAAGGGTAAACTTGAAATGTTTTCCATAGTAAAGGTCTAGCAGCATGACTATATCTAATGCTGTTCATTTTCTCGACGGCTTTTGGAAATTTGTTTTAATCTATGTCTTCATCCAGTTCGTAATTGTCTTTATCATAAATATCCTTTACTAAAAGAACCCGTACGAGCATGTTTTCCAAAGTGTTGCGGTCCAGGGAAGTGGCAGTGTACCAGATGGGACTCTCCACGGAGACAGAGCAGTCTGGTTGCAGATAAAACATGTCCGTCCTCTGATTAAGATTCTGTGGGCTACAAGGGGGAAAACATGGAGGGGTTATGAAAACAGCCTCACAGGACAAAACTGTATGTTAGCAGTTCCAGCATCCTCCACAAACAAAACTCTTATCTCTATCCAGGCAAATTACCAAAGAAGGAGCTGTGCCACGTCTGGTCAAGCCCGGTCAGTCCTGCATAGTTAGAGCAGCCCAAAAGTAGATGTTTGGGACTTAGCAAACGTACAAGAGACCATAGACTCTTCCAGCTTTCCAGAATTTACAGATCTAGGACTTGCCAAACCAGAAAGCACTTTTTAGCTATTTAGGAACCTCTATCAACAGATCTGCAAAGAGGACAACACTGACATCTGTCATTGCTTGCACTACTGCCTGCTGCTGCTATCTCTGAATGTACAGTGTGAGGTCACCTTGAAAATCAAGGACAGTATTTCTGAGGGGGGCACAGAAACACTAAAACAAGCTAAAATCCTTCCTCCTCCTTCTCTTTTACTTAAAGGGTTTGCCATTGTAAGTCTTAAAATCCCTTTATTCCCAATATACTTCAGAGCTGAATCCAGGTCAGAGACATCCTCTATGCCACTATACAAGACCCTTTTAAGGACAGATCTTAAAATCTAGCATTTTGCCCATTTAGGCAAGTCTCAGAAAGTAATTTCCAGTTCTGCACATACAAGTGTTCATTCATGCTCCCTCCTTCATAAATACTGCAGATGTCAGGAGTCAACTCTCTTTCACCTTTCATTGGTAAAAACACTATTTTTTTCGCCAGCTCATCTTCCCAAAATGGTTGGTCAGATTGCTGGTGTTTTTCTTCACCTGTTGGAGGGGATGTTGACTTGTTCCGCTCTTAAGACAAATCAGATTAAGAGGCAGATTAGAAGCAAAATATGACTGTTAAAAATATTCTAATAATTTAAGTATTTTAACATCCTTCCTACTTTTGTGACAAGCCACTGTTTTCATAGGAATAAGCAATGACGGAGTGTCCAAGGTTGTGAATGAAGAGATTGCGAAACTTCATCTACAACTGCCCGCTGATTCCCAAGCGTATTTCAAACAGTTCTCATTTCTCTCTCATCTTTTAAAATTTACCAATAGTTTTGTAGAAGTAATCGTAGATCATAGAATGTTAAGGTTGGAAGGGACCTCAAGGATCATCTAGTTCCAACCCCCTGCCATAGGCAGGGACACCTCCCACTACTACAGCTCACTCAAGGCCTCATCCAATCTGGCCTTGAACACATCCAGGGAGGGAGCAGCCACGACCTCCCTGGGCAACCTGTTCCAGTGTCTCACCACCCTCACTGTAATGAACTTACTCCTAACATCCAGTCTAAATCTCCCCTCTACCAGTTTAAGCCCATACCTTAAATTACAACATACAAAGTACCTTAAATTATAACATCACCTTAAATGTCACAATAGCTTTTCAAGTACTAAATATGTTATTCAAATTATTTAATAAAAAATGCAAGGTATATATTATTAGAAGTGGAACTAGAAGCAGCAGTGTGTTGCTCTAGTTAACGACGATAATTAGTATTTGTAAGACATAAGCAATGCTCCAAATGGGTTTAAGTGCACTCTTTTCCACAAAATGGAGATGTTTCTAAAAATCAATATTTTTTTTTTTCAGTCTTGAGAAGAGAAAACTTAGGGAAGACCTTATTACCATGGACAGGTACATAAGGGTGGTTACCAAGAAGACAAAGATTCCTTTTTCAGAAGGAGTCACATGGAGATGGGTACAAGTTAGTCCTGGGGAGATCCTGATTCACCCTAAGAAGAGTTAGACATTGGAATAATCTGCCAAAGGGGAAGTAGTGGATTCCCCTAGGGTACTGGACCGTTGGAAGGAAGGTTGGACCAGGTGATCCTTGGGGTGCCATCCCACTTGGCATTCTGTGACTCTGTGATCTGTTCTCTCCCTGGTACTGGCTGTGTAACTCAGTTCAAAATCCAGCTTCAACTTTTTAGCTGTATGTGCTCTCCAAACCATGGCAGTAGCTAATGTGAAGGCTAAACAAACCAAACCCTGTACCAACCAGAATTAACTGAGTTTATGAAAAAGAGGTCCTTGCTGTAACACACCACAAGTTACTCTTTGTTTCTTTCTGTAACATCACATACTTGCACTATTGCCTACATTGTGTGCATGCTTTCTTCACCTTTAAGTGTAAGATGCTTAGATAACACACGTTTCTTTTTCATGTATTAGTTTCTGTGTAGATTAGAAGGGAACACCTAAACATTGGGTTACTGTTAGTATTACTAATAACTATATTTTAAGTATGTTTTCAAAAGTAGCTTTCAAAAGTAGGTATTTCAAAAGTAGCTATGTTTTAGATTGTTGATGACTTAATGTAAAGCAAATCCATTGTCTCAATCCAAATCTTAGTGAAGAGACAAGGACCTGACTGCTATACTCTACACTCTGGTGAGATCCCACCTGGAGTACTGCATCCTGTTCTGGAGCCCTTATTACAAGAAGGATAGAGATGTGCTGGAGTGTGTCCAGAGAAGGGCCAAGAGGATGATCAGAGAGCTGAAGCACCTCTGCTATGAAGACAGACTGAGAGAGTTGGGGTTGTTCAGTCTAGAGAGGAGAAGGTTCCAAGGAGACCTTATTGTGGCCTTTCAGTATGTGAAGAAGGCCTACAGGAAAGCTGGTGAGGGACTTTTTAGAAGTATAGGTAGTGACAGGACTAGAGGAAATGGAGTAGAACTAGAAGTGGGTAGATTCAGACTGGATGTCAGGAAAAAGTTCTTCACCGTGAGGGTGGTGAGACACTGGAACAGGTTGTCCAAGGAGATGGCAGAAACCCCAGCCCTGGAAGCTTTAAGGCCAGGCTGGATGGTGTTCTGATCAACCTGATGGGGTTGGAGCTACATGATCCTTGGGGTCCCTTCCAACCCTGACAATTCCATGATTCTAGGATTTTAAAACCCTTAGCAGAAAAACCTACCAGATCCCTTGCTCATAATTCTCTGCAGAGACATTTGATATCTCCAGGAAAAAAAGAAGGAAAAAAAAAACCCAAAACATTCAGACTGTTATTCCCAGATAGAATCCTTGACAATTAACACTGAAGTACTGTGCTGCTCCCATGCACTCTGCATCTAGTCCAGACACAGAACTGGAGATTCCAATGCTTTCATTTTCACAGTTTTCAGAAGACCTCAATCCATTCCCTTTGCTTAAGTGTATTTGAGGTTGTAACAAAACACTTCCCTTTTGTATCTGTTCTACTCCAGACCTTCTACCACACTTACCTTCTAGACAGATAGCACTCAAACATTTTCACAGGGCATCTAGCTGGATCAGACGTGTTTTCAATTTGTTCAAATACTGGCTCATCGTCTTCGTGTTTCCTCTTTCCAGTAGTAATTTTATCTTTAAGAAGAAAATCAACAACATCTAATCTACAGCTTGAAGTTATTCCACATTTTTCAGATAACTTTCCAGAGTGAGTATCCCACTAAGTACCACAATGTGGTCACCATGACAACATATATCTGCCAAGTGGAAATGCAACCCACAGCATGGAGATCAGTGGGCTCAAAAGGATCTTTTAACACAGAGACCCTGTGATCAACATGGACTACACACTCCACTTAAAGACTGGGGAGCAGAGAGTTGCTAAGCTTTATGCAAAGGCAGACTTCTGACTCCTGGCAAGGTGCCCAGACATCCCTCAAAGAACAGCAATGTGGAACTGCTATAGTACCTTCACTATCAGCTCGGCACAGGGAAGACACTTGATATCGAAGACAAGCTTTGCTTTCCATGGTTAGAGGATTTTTTTTCCACTGTCTAAAAACAGTGCCAAAAGAAAGTCTTAAGTGCTGCTCCACTGTTTTCAGGCCAAAATATTTAGTGTTAAAGTAGAATAAAGTGTTCAGAAGAGCAACTGGTGAATGTGATCCTAGCTGTTTAATCCTCCAAAGATAATCTTCTTCGACTCGAGAGAATATTGATCCTTCAAAAAAGAATATTACAGAAAATGCAATGCATTAGCCCATAGACTGCCCAGATGCAAGATAATCAAGTTTCTGATTACTATAAAACTTAACAAAATACTGGTAGAAGCCTCTAATAAACTTAATTATACATTCACACCCCAAAACCACTGCTTAAAGACACAGTTTCAGAGACAGTCTCTGGGAAACACCAGCAGAGGCAATTTCACATAGAATACATTTCTATTTAATTACAAAAGCATTTCTTACATGCAGCTCACTCATGTTACTACACAAAAAAAAAAACCCCAAAACAACTCAAGGTGCTAATTTTAATCCCTTTTACAAGGAGCATAATTTTGAGTTTCTTTTCTTTTGCTCAGACAAGGCCTACAAACAGCTATACCTTTTTTCTAGTTACTATTGGACATCTCATTTGGAAAGTACTCCTGGACCGTATTAGGATATAGGGAGGGCCCTATACAGAAGCTAAACAGGGAAAAGCCAGTGTCATGCAGAGAGAGTATAGAGGCTGGTAAGGACAAGCCCTCATTCAGAAAAAGAGTGTGAGAAAGGTGGAAGAACAGTGGATTCTGCACTCAGCACCAACATCAATCTTCTAGTGAAAATTCCTGTTTTCTCTGTGAAACTGCTGATCCTCCTGAGCCAAAGTCTTATGGCAGAAAGTACTCCCCACCTAGCTGAGGAAGTTTAAAATATGGGCTTATGAGCCCCATCAGAAAGACTAAAATATGGGCTTATTAGCCCCAGACATATATACATAGAGCTTGATGTCTGACTGCCTGGCATGCTTCCCATCTGAGAAAAAAACGAGCAAAAAATAAACTCTGGTAAAAGGTGCAGGCTGAAACGCAGCTGCTTGTTCTAAACGTCTGTCTTCCAAAAAAATGGATAATCAATTTAACAGTAACAGGTGGTACCAAAATCAGCAGCATGGGCTGCCAAGAAACAAGACAGTAAGAACAGGTACAGTCTTAATTGAACCCTTTAGATGACTTTTTAAATGATTTTTAATCAACTAATACTGCAATGCATAAAATGTTTGTATGTATCTACATGCTTAAGAAACCAAAACTATTAACAGGAGAAAAACATACATGACCAAAAAGAAAATTACCATCTGGAAGTATGCTTGGTTGCCAGCTTCTAAGGATTTTATTTAATTCCTGTTCAAACGTTTGGTAGATTGGATCAATAAATATGTTGTCTTTTCGATTGCTTCCATATAAATACTACAGAAAAAAGAGAGACACAACATTTACAATTCCAGATTAGAACAAATCCTCTGTTATGGGGTTCTTTTTCAGTACAATGCTTGTACTTCTGTAACAAATGGCATCTAAACCCAAAACCCTGGCACTTTGCTGATGCTTAGCAGTTAAGAGTTACCTCCAAATAAGATTTATTGTTGTAAATTTATTAAACTGTGGCTCATAACCAATTAGAACAATTCTAACATTTTCCTCTGAAATTTCCCATGCCAGTGAAAAGTGGGATAATTTTTAAAAAATTAACTAGTTTATCTTTTTCTCCATCTAGGTATCCAAAGGAAAAAAAAAAAACAAAACACCTTACCAAGATTCTGCACTTTTTAATGTGAACTCTGGAGACTGATAAAAACACCTTCAACACAGAAGTGGGAGTAAGAAAACAAATGCATATATTTGTGGTAATGATATGCAGCAGTGCAAGACAAATGACAGGATGGTGCAAGAAGCCTGCCTTTTCTGCAATCTAATTTTCTTAACCTTCTTGACCTTACAGACAGAAACTCTTTTGAAGCTTTACCAACAATTCATGGTGGAGGGTTATACTAGTATTTGACATTATCCTCTCTAAAGGCATTTCTATGAAATGGAGGACTGGTCTCTTAAGATTTTCCACTTCAGTGTTATCTTTGCATTTAGAAGCCTGTTGCTAGTGAATGCAATAAAAATGACATGACACAAAAAGTGTACTCACTTCTGGAAACAGCATCTATTTCTGCACACCTACTTGAAAGCACCTTGTTTCTTGTTTACACTAGGTGGTTCGGTGTATCTTGCTTTATCTTTGCACTTGGTTTTAAATAAGGAAAATGGAATGAATACACTTCCTAAAAGTTTCCACATCTTCATTTAGATAATTATTTTATACAATACATTCAACTAATTCTTCAAAGTGTGCTTTTCTATATATATGTTTCGATTTTAGAAAGCAATTTTAAGCAGACAATATAGCTTACTATAAGCTTCAGATGGTTTGCCCCTCTGTTCCCTGTCATATTTTTCCTCCATGACTTCTTTTACTTTGGTTTGCAGTAAACACTTGCAATGGTAGTGAAACTGAAATATGGCTGAAAGATGGTTCAAAACCAATTCCCGCACAAGCCTGTGAAAGTTCAACTAAAAATATTTCCACTTCCTGGTTAAGAATTAAGTGTATGGTTAAACCCTGACATATTCTGAGTAGCACCCTGGACCATTAGCACTGTAGAGTCTATGAGTGCAGAGGAGGGCAACGAAGTTGGTGAAGGGCCTGGAGAACACATTTTGTGAGGAACAAACTGAGGGAGCTGGGGTTGTTCAGTTTGAAAAAGAGGAGGTTGAAGGGAGACCTCATCGCTGCCTATGGCTACCTGAAAGGACATTATGGAGAGGCTGGTGATGGTCTCTCCTCAGAGGCAAATACTGATAAAACTAGAGTGAATGGCCTCAAGCTGGGACTGGGTAGGTTTAAACTAGGTATTAGGAAATATTTTTTTCACATAAAGAGTGCTCAGGCATTGGAATGGGCTGCCCAGGGAGGTGGTTGAGTCACCGACCCTGGATGTGTGTAAAAAGTAATTTTGGATGTGGTGTTTAGGGATATGGTTTAGGGGTGAATCTTGTAGACTAGGGATATTGGTTGCACTTGGTGATCCTGAGGGTCTCTTCCAACCAGAATATTTGTGTGATTATGTGAGTGTGTTGCAGTTTCCCCTGCTACACAATAAGCATCTGCAAATCTTTATTTCTACATAATAACACTGTGCTCTGCTAGTCTACGAAATCCAGCAGGGGCAGGATTAAGCATAAGCAGTGTCAACTTGAGTTAAGCTCTACCAAAACTGAAAAAGAAGGAAATAGACATGGTCTCTGAGTTCCACAGTGGACTACAGGCTGAAATTACTGCCTATAGTACCTCCAGACAGACATCTATCAAGCTCCATAAACCTGAATTTGGGCCAAATATCCCCACATGCTAAAAACAACAACAACAAAAAAATCCCCAGTCTCCAAATCTCTCAGTCTGTATTGGGACAAAGAAGGAAGTCCACCATGCAGCAGGGAAGAAAGGCAGGCTAACACCATCTTCCAGGTGAACTCTCTCCACCAGATGCTTGCCTAACCATGCAGCAACCTTTACTTCTAAGTGTGGTATTTGATAACTTCAAAGTTATCAAAATGATTATTGAACCATTTCTGGCTGGAAGAAGAACAATTTCAGCTGCAAATGAACGTGAACTGAGAAAATGTACCATATGACCCAGGGACCAGTTTGCTGGAATGGATTTTCCAAGTGCTTTTAAGAAAGTAAGTTACTTCACAAAGTCAAAAAAACAACTTCAAATTTGGAGACTCCTGAGTGCTTTCCTTGTGCTCGAGCTGTATCACACTCCCATGAGGAAAACCTCCAACCTGAGCCAGTACTCAGGCACAGTGAGTGCAGTTAATTCTGGTGGATGGGCAAAGTGCTCTTTTTCTTAAGCGTGGCTGCCACGTTCTTTTCCTTTGAAGGGAAACTAAGCAAAATGTTGATGATCTCTGCCACAATTAAATAGCATCATTTAATCTCCTCTGAGCCCCTTGTTGTGGTAGGCCTAAATAGGCCAGAATAGGCTTATACATGTCCTGGCTTGCCCAGACATGCTCTCCTGCTCCCCCTCCTTCTGTTTTGGGGAGAAGCAACCCTGGGAAAGAGGACAAAGAACCTGGAGTCACTGAGTCTCGAGGACAGTGGCTTGCCCAGACTTGTTTTGCATCCTGCGTTAAACAAGGTACACACGGTTGCCTTGTGCAGGGCCTGTGCTCTGCCCAAATTTGGGTAAAGCAAACCTATGGCATCACCTAATATGGTGAAGCTTGGCTAACTGCCATCCTGATTGGCTAATCTATGTCCAAAGGCCCATTAGTCTCGGGCTGTATTGATAAAAAGGGATGAGCAAGCAGCACAATGTGGTCTCTGCTGTTGTATTCATGGTGCTGCTGCTGCCTCATTGCATCGTGAACTGTGTGGAACTCCACTACCAGGAAGGGGCTCTAAATGCCTCCATGTGATTGGCCTGCATAGCCAGCGTGACATTGTGCCAAGACTGCAGATGGCATCGCATCCTGCCTGCCCCTCTGCAAGGCTTCTGCAGAAGAACAAGGTCAGAGCCAGTGCCAGACTCCCAGTTTCCTGAGAAAAGAGCCTGGGAGACTCCAAAGGCTCTATCAGCTTTGAGACCACCAACAGCAACCCCTCCATGTGGTTTGGGTACTGTCTGATAATATCTTGTGAGTAAATACTTAAAGCCTCTTGTAATCACTAATTGCCTTCTGCCATAAGCAGAAAGGAGCTTCCTGTGTCCATCTAGTGGATAAGCAGCACAACTAACTGCAAGCAGTGTAGTGACCGCAAGAACCTTCTCTTCCAGTAAAATGCTTGTGTTTGCTGGTTGCCTCTTGAAGTGTTGCAGTTTTGCCTGTTCGCTGTATGTATAAATTCCCAAACCATGAGTTCTGAACCTTGTAAGTTTTCTGGTGAGATTTAATGTTAATAAACAATTTTCATAAACAATCGCTGCCTGGATATCAAAATTAATATAGATCATTAATTTTGCATCATTCATATTACCCTATCTAACCAGAGACAATACATTTTGTGCGACGATAGCAGACAATTTATTCTCTTTCAGGAGCACACAGGTCAGGGTTGTCAGATGGAAAGAAGGACTAAGAAAATACTAGAAGGCAATGGAGTTTTGTTGCACATTGAGACAACTATGTTGTATTTAATGTACCACAAAGTTGTTTAAACTTTCTTCTTCAGAAGGGTAACGTATACCCATACACAAACAATTTGCCATTAACACACAGATACTGGATGCAACTCTTGACAGCTCACATGCTTCACGTTGCAGTCCCTTACTTGCTGTTCATCTTTGTGAAATACAAAACTCCTCAGAGCAGGGCACATCTTCCTAGCAGTCTGAATAACAATGGTACAAATGGGCCAATCAAATGGGGTTTTAAACATCACCTAAATTAAATACTGGACACGAAATGTAAGCAATAACTACAGAAAAATGACACGCTGTTCCTCCAGTGTTCCACTGTTATATATATATATATATATAAGGGCTGATGACAACAGTGTTGTGCTAAAAAAATTCCCAAACTCAAAGTTTAACACATAACTAGCTTTCACAGCAGACAAGGCAACAAAGAGAAAGGTGAAGAAAATTAAAATATTAGTTGGATTTCATTTTATAAACACAGACATCGCTCTCTGTATTGCTTATGAGCTTAAAAATATGAGTATTTCCAATTCAAAAGAAAAGATACAGAGACAGTATATCATGCAAGTGCAGAACCAGAAGATTAGTGATTTTGAAACATGCCTCTTAGTAGCATCGACTAAAATGCCAAATAATGAATGCCAGCTTCTCAAATTTCAATCACAAGGTAAAGATATCAGCTGACTCCTTATTTTTGCCTACTTGGCATACAGAAAAATCAGTGGACCTACTATTTTAAATAAGATTTTCATTTACAAACTTTCCGTTTGATTCAAGTCCTCTGCCTCAAGTATAAAACATTTTAAGCAGGATTGCAAAGCCTGTGAATAGTTTGCTCTCCACAGACCATGTATTAGTTACTGCCTTTTCACTTAAGTGAAATTTTCTGTGTTCTCAGCTCTGAGCACTGGGGGTTTTTTTCATCTATGATTTGCCTTACGTACCAAAAACTAAGATATTCTCTGCTTGAAAGATAAGCAGTGGAATAGCTTTTCTAATTATCTAGTGGCATGTCATTGCCCTGGCAAACAATATATCTGAACTGTCTCCCTTTATCTTCACAATACAGTATAATTACATCTCAGGGGGTAAAAGGTGTGTGTGCAAGACAGTACAGCAGGATTTCCTGCGCTCTGTTGACAGTCTGCAATGTTCAGTAAACTAGAGTCTCCCAAAAAGACACTTCAACTAGCTTATTTCCACTATACACTAGTAACTGAATTAGGAAAGTATTTAGAGGTCAAGCCTTGTTTCACTCTGTTTTTACATCAAGTCATCTCTAGCAAACAAAACAAAGCACAACATTTGGAAATACTGTCAGTTTAGACTGAAAATGTCCTGCTTTAACCCAGCAAGAACATTAAATTATTACATTATATTGGTGTGCATTTGAATTTTGAGGATAGGTCTGCAAACTCATTTTCTATACAGACAGCCTTCTATATGTGATTTACACAGCAGTCTCTCCATGTTTGAGGTCACAATCATTATGTTAAGAATAGCTCCTAGCCAATAAATCCACATTATCTTAATTCTTGCACTGAAATGGGTTACAGTCAAATCAGCAGCACTGTTTCTCATCTCTACAGCCTCTACTAACCTCCTGAATCCCAAGACACAGATAATAGATGCTGTCAGGTGCATAGTTCTCTCCATTTGGCCTTCGAATTTCATTGACAAAATGTGTCAACCCATAGTTTAACTCAGCTGAAGTATGTGATAATAGATCTTCCTTTAATTTCACAGATTTTGCTGTAAAACAGAGAAAAAACGTTGCATTATACAACAGAATTATTACATGGTGATTTTGGGGTAGGGTATTTTGGGACTAAAAAATGGGAAACTGGCTTTATGTTCTCTCTAATAAACAAGTCTAAATGTACTAGACAGTTCAAATGTTAGGTCTCTACTAAAACAAACAAGGCTACCAAAATAAACTCTAGTTAACTAAATGCAGTATCACCCACTGACAAAGGCACCACCATGCACAGTTGACACAGAAGTGGCCCAAGATGCTAAAGCAAAGACACTGCTGTAGAGTGAGACCTCCAGGGGAAATGCCAATTTCCAAGCATCCAACAGCATAACACAAGGTTACAAAGATGCATGTGAGAGCAGAAGAGCAGGAGTAGTGGTAATCTCCCTTTTCCCTCCCTCACGCAGAGGAGAATTGCAGAAAAAGCTGCAAGGCTCCATGGCAACAAAGGTCATCTCGTGTCAGAGCACCACAGTCAGGTATTGCCAGCCTCAGATGAAGACCTCTTTCCAGGACAGAGAATAGAATCACAGAATGGTAAGGTTGGAAGGGACCTCAAGGATCATCTAGATCAAACCACCCACCATAGGCAGGGACAACTCCCACTAGTACAGGTTACTCAAGGCATCGTCCAACCTGGCCTTGAACACCTCCAGGGAGGGAGTAGCCACAACCTCCCTGGGCAACCTGTGCCAGTGCCTCACCACCCTCACTGTAAAGAACTTCCTCCTGACATCCAGACTAGAATAGGATGCCCATCCCTTGCAATTTAGAAGTCCAGAAAAGATGTGAAACTCCAAGGTGAGTCAGAGCATGAGAAAAATCAGAACAAGAGATCAAATGGTCAGGAAAAGTCAGAAGAGTCAGAATGGTGTTGTCTTGGCTTGTATGAGAAGTGCAATGCACAGCATTTTGAACCAAGTAGGGGAAACGAAGAAAAAAACCAGCTGTGGTAAAATAATCCCAGCCGCTGTGGGAACATTAGGGACATGTAAAAACTTCTACAGAAATTTGAGCTGAGAATCAGATGAGTATAGTTATCCTTCCTAAAAGGTATGAGTCTGGATGCCAGAATTTTTGCAGTACTTACTTGACTTCAGTTCCTCTAATTCTGGAAGCTCTTCATCTAAATGCCGAGACTTTACCCAGTGCTTCCAAGCGTTGACACCATAGGCGTATTTGAATGGGAAACTACACTCTGAGTTTTCAGAGCTGTCATCGTGAGACTGGTATCCCGACACTGCTTTCCTCTTCACCCCCTGCCATCGAAACACAGTGGTTACCACCGCTGACAGCCACCACCAACAGCAGCAGAGGTGCTGGGCAGAATAAGCAAGCTGCAGGCCAAGCTACCAACTGAATGTTCAGTGTAGAGAAACAGATGCTTCATTCAGTAGGTAGTTTCCCTGTTGAACATACTTCTAAGGAGAGTATTTACTTAAGCTGACAGACATTTCTAATTCACCTTTCAAACCAGTTCCTAACAGAATAGTGTTTGATAAAGGAGTTGCTGTATTGGATATATTGTCATCATCGCATGCTCAAACATGTTATTCCATGTATTTAAAGGATTTCATTGTGTTAGTTACAACAAATCTATATCAGATGGTCAACTTTTAGGCTCGACTGAACCCACCAGTGGAAAAGCCAGCATTGGTCCCACATTAAAACATGTCCAGCAGTGGATATGTGGATAATATGCATCAGGTAGTACCAACAGTTCGGGCTCCAAATTTAAAACTAGAAAGATATTTATTCTTACGACAGCTTTATTAGAAATTGGTTGGATTTTTAAACCTGTGATATATACTGCAGTTACCACAAAACCATTTTGGCTTTGTGCTAGGCACTAGAAACTATTTCCCGTTAGTTTCCTTTTGTATAAAACAATACAGCTAATGTATTTGCAATGTTCAAACTAAGATTTTTAACTGAGAACAAAATCTGGAAAAATTACAAGCAACTACAAATGTTGTTTAAAACTATTTTTTTATAGCAGATGCTATAGCTCCCATTATAAGCCACGGTAACATGAAAATTCTTCCAGTCTACTATCAAATTAAACCAAGACACCTTTGTTGAAATAGAAGGTGGAAAATGCCAATTTACCTCATAGAGGTAAGAGACTATGTAAGAATAAGCTGTAACTTGTTTTAGAGAAGTATGAGAACTGAAAAAAAACCCCAACCCTAGCTTGTTTTTTCCCACTTAAATGCGAATAGCATGACGAGATTACCTTCTTTTTGGGTCGTGGTCTTGGTTGTTCCTCATATTCTTCCCCAAAAACAGGAGGCAACAAAAACTCATTTTCTGTATCAAGCTCTTCAGTTGCTGGAAATGTATCAACAGAATATATTCCTAAGCATTAAAAATATTATCTGGGTTTGAAAAAAACAACGAACTATATCAGCATGCATTAACGTAAGGGGCCCATAAAAGCATACATCTGAACATTATCAAAGACTGGATTTCAGTGAGAAGAAATAAATCTGTTATTTTTGAAGTAAGGCAAAATGTTTATTTCTGCATTAACTGTAGAGGACACAATCTTCAACATTTTCAAGCACTATTATCAAATGGTCAGACAGAGGAAGATCTGTGGATGGCATATACCTTGACTTCAGCAAGGCTTTTGATACTGTCTCCCATAACATCCCCACAGAAGAGCTCAGGACACGCGGCATACACAGTTGGTCTGTGAGGTGGATTGAAAATTGGCTCAACAACAGAGTCCAGAGCATTGTCATCAATAGCACACAGTCAAGTTGGAGACCTGCAGCCAGTGGCATTCCCCAGGGATCAGTATTGGGTCCAGTTTTGTTCAAATATCTTTATCAACAATCTGGATGAGGGCACTGAGTGTACCCTCAGCAAGTTCACTGATGATAAAAAATTGGGTTTGGGGGGATGGTGGGAAGCCTGTCAGGCTGTGCTGCCACAGATCTGGACAGGCTGGAGTGTTGGACAAAGGTTAACCATATGAAGTGGAATAAGGACAAGTGTGGAGTCCTGCATCTGGTGAGGAATAATGACAGGCACCAGTACAGGTTGGGGGCTACCCTGCTGGAAAGCAGTTCTGTGGAGAAAGACCCTGGAGTCCTGGTGGACAGCAAGTTCTGCATGGGACAGCAATATGCCCTTGTGGTCAAGAGAGCCAATAGCATCCTGGGGTGCTTCAGGAAAAGTGTGTCCAGCAGGTCTAGGCAGGTTCTTCTCCCTCTCTACTCTGCCCTGGTGAGATCATAGAATGGTAAGGTTGGAAGGGACCTCAAGGATCATCTAGTTCCAAGCCCCTGCCATAGGCAGGGACAACTCCCACTAGTACAGGTCACTCAAGGCCTCATCCGACCTGGCCTTGAACACCTCCAGGGAGGGAGCAGCCACAAACTCCCTGGGCAACCTGTGCCAATGTCTCACCACCCTCATTGGAAAGAGCTTCCTCCTAACATCTAGTCTAAATCTCCCCTCTGACAGTTTAAACCCATTGCCCCTTGTCATGTCATTGCAAGACCTTGTAAACAGTCCCTCCCCAGCCTTCCTGTAGGCCCCCTTCAGATACTGGAAGGCTACTATCAGGTCCCCTCGAAGTCTTCTCTTCTCCAGGCTGAAGAGTCCCAACTCTTGTAGCCTGTCCTCATAGCAGAGCTGCTTCATCTTTGTGGCCCTCCTCTGGACCTGCTCCAACAGTTCAATGTCCTTCCTGTGCTGGGGACTCCAGAACTGCACACATAGGTTTGCTGAGATGTATGAAAACCAGGACACAAACATAGATAAGGCAGTCAAGAGTCTGTTAGAGCCTGTGTCTGTGTCTCTCCCTGGCTTCTGCTTGTATCTGTGTAACCCCACTAATCATTCTGCTTCTAGTCTGGGTGAACTGGGGGGGGGAACGACAACAACTCCCAAACCATCACAGCTTGGCAGGAAGGTTGGACTCAACCTCTGGAGGTCCCTTCCAACCTCTAAAGTTCTGTGATTACTCTATAGAGTGGTAGAAATTGTAACACATAAAACTAAGACCTTCTCTCAAGAAAGGTCTCAAAGTAGTGATTTTGCTGCTAATTCAAGTAACACTCGCTTTTTCAGATACACCTATGGACATTAACAAGATACTAAAAGGTAACACAAGTCACAGGCAGTACACCTGCTTGCAATTTGCTAATAAACCTAAGCGGGAAATTAATCCTTTTGGCATTTCTGATCTAAACTACCATTTCGCATGGGAATACCTGGTGGTTGAAGAATGCATTTACTAGTGTATTCCATGACATGTGACATCTAAGTCTTGGAGTCTTCAAAACAGCCTTCCTAAATCCATGTCCAAAATCAAGTGGTGAGGCCAAGATTGTCTGTGAAAGGTTAATTCTCCTTTTTCTCTTTGCATTCTGTTACAAATACTGCACTTAAAAAGACAAGCTAATTTAGAAGTCCTCAGCCTTGTAAAGACACGGCAAAGTTTTACCTATTACTCAGTCAAGTGGATCTTGCAACCGAATAAAGCTCCTCTGAAAGGATGATGAGATGAAAGTACAGTGCCTACAATGTCTGTTTTGTACTATTTATTACAATGACAGAAGAAATACCTCTTGGAAAGTCTATTTCAATATCAAGGTCTGGTTCATATGGAACATCAGGCAAGCTTGTCTGTGCCTCCGTTTCTGAGTTTAGTAGATTTGACTCAACTATCGCACCTGTTTGAAGAAAAACAAAAAAAGGCAGGCAAACCTTCCATTATTGCAGCCAACACATCGATTAGAACAGCAGAGGCTAAGTGGTTCTAAGGCTGCTTGTTCTGCTCATCACAATCCATGCCAGTTTGGAAAACAGTTTCTTTCAAGTGCAGCACCTATATACCCTCCTATATACCAGGTCCACATCATAAGCTCATGTCATTTATAAATACCTTTTGAAACATGTATCAAAAGAACTTGGAAAAAAACCCAAAATTAAACCCAAGTCAAGGAAAAGCCTTAAGAGTTAGTTTTTGGAAGAGAAGGTAAATTCTCCTAGGAAGATACAGAAGAGACTTGAGAATTTCAGCAGGCAGAGCCAGGAAAGACGGACACTGTGAAAAACATATCATGCAAAATTTTTTGATGTTCAGCTCTAAGGCTGTCCCAGAGAGTTCTCTCCTTCAAGGTGAGGTGGTGTGATGATAAGCCCTTTCCATATCAGAAACCTCAACCATCTATCAGTTGATGCACAACTATCACCAAAGAGATGATAAGTGCAGTTCAGGATCAATTCAAAGCAAAAGTAGTATTCTGTCACTTTGTTGTGTTGCCCAGTTACACCGGTGAATGTGTTTTGTAACAGTCCCAGCTTCCCCACACCCAACATAGAACATGCACAAGGAGGTCAGATGCCTGTCATATCCCACTTTGTTCAAATAAACCTCCTGTCTTCACAAGTTGTGGAGATCAGCTTCCCTAAACTTCTGACTTGAGTTTTTCTGGAAGGAAAAATGGATTTGGTTTAGCTTGTTTTTGAATTATGTTGCAAAAAAAAAAAAAAAAAAAAAAAAAAAAAAAAAAAAAAAAAAAAAAAAAACAAAAAAAACCAACTGTGCCTGCAATCTTGAATGACTCTTGCCATCAGCCAAGAGCTGGCACAAGCCAAGAGAATGCCTTCATTTTTAAAGACAAATGTCTGGTAGAGGATGCTGAAGTCACACAACAGACTCCAGAAAGTTTTCTGTATTTCAAATCTGCTGAAATGACTTTTAAAAACGCTTAAATAATTAAGATTTCAAGTTAGTATAAGAACTCGGTAACAGTACGGCTGTACTCAAAGAATCTTTCTTTAAAATAAAAAATAAAAATCCCTTCTCTTGATTCACAAACACCAACAGAGGTGCCCTAGCAGTCCAAAGAGTCAAAATCTCAGTAAGAAACTCACTTGTCTCATCAGAATTTTCATTTTTTCCATTATGGTCAGGTACCATTTCTGACAAGTTCAGTAGCTCAGTTTCCAGAGAATCTGAGGATACTTTTTCCCTCAGGTCTTCTACTGTTGCAAGGATTTTCTCACTGGTATCCACAGTAGTGGGCAAGAAAATTGGAACTGGTACCTATGCAGATGGGGGGGAGAAAGAGACAGTCAGAGAAAAAAACACACTGCAATAAAACTGCAGCAGCACTCAACATAGAAAGAAACTATATCCATCTTCTAAAAACAGAGTTAATATAGATTAGAAAAATGTCACTTCACTGAGGGCTAACAGAAAGTGGTAGGTTAAAAAAAAATAAAATCAATATAAATGATTGAGAACAAAAGGAAAGATACAACAAAAAAAACCCAATGAAATATAGTGATTCAAAGAAAGAACAGAAGGCACTTTGGAGCTTCAAATCTGTCTGACTATAATTTCAGTCTAATAATTTGGACAAATCAGCATCCTGTTTCAGTGGTTTGCTTGTGAAACAGAGTTTGAGGAATTTAGGTTTTTCCCTGCCACCTGGATGAGATTTGGTGCATAACAAATTTAACTTCCTTTCTTTTGCTGGCATAAGGTTCATTTTTTTCCCTTTTCTTTTTCATTTATCCCACTCTGTCATTTCTCCCCAACATAATCTTTCAGTTTCTCCCTTAGCAGAGTAAATCTTGCTGTTCAGTGCTCATTCAAGAAACTCAAAAATGTAACTCAGAACTGTTCCTAAGAAGCTCAGTAGCACAAGGAAAGTAGGTCAATTTCCTGGTTTTTATTTAGAAACTAATTGCCACTGACAAACTTCTAATGCTTTTCAATACATAGTGCCACAGCATCCTGCGATCCTTTACACCGACCAAGCTAAGAACACTCAACAACACAAAGTGGTCCCACACGTGCATATGAATGGATGCCAATTTAAAAATGAAGCAAGTTTTACTTACAGGAACAGGAACCGCTGTAGGGACAGGAACACTCTGACTATACATGTTCATAGGCACCGGGACATAGACAGGTACAGGAATAGGCACTGGGACATACTCTTTTTTCCAATCATCTTCTATTAAAAGAAAAAAAATATAAGGGCAAACACTGCCAGGTACTTAAATATATTTTACTCCTGCAGTTTATGAAAAATACAGTAGACTATTTGCAGTATGTTTCAAGACAGTATCAGTTTAAAAAGTTGAACAAAGTAAAAGTTCCAGTACAGTTCAAGTTACCTGTCTGACAAGATTTTGTCTGCATATGAGGTTTACAATATGTGGCTTTTGTCATTGTCAAAGGCTTGCAGAGAACTGCCTTGTTCTTCATTTCTCTGTTTGGTGTTGGAGAAGGTGGTGGTGCTGAGCCCTAGAGACAAGCAAATCAAAGAGAATGTGCTGCTGTACCACACTGATTTCAACACATCAGTTGATACTTTTCATACAAGAAATACTGAGATGAAGATCACAACAGTACAATACAGCTGCATCAAGTATTATTCTTTAATTGCAAGTTATTCTGCATTTCAGGGCTAGCACTTTGATCAATAGCTTCTGTAAAGAATTCACACACAGTAGTATAAGAAACCTTTGGCTCAAGGTCTAACTTTCTCTAACTATGTTATCCAAAGATCACATTCTTTAAAAAAAAGTTCTTTCCAAATAAAATGTTACCCCTAAACAGTTTTTTTAATACCTGACATATGAACTTCGAGCTCCCCCTGCTGGGTCTACAATAGTGACAACAAATAATACTTTTGGGGGACATTACTTAATGCTCAAGCCTCATCATTAAAGTCATCAGGTAAAAACCTTGATCCAGACATGTTTTTTGTCTCCTAGCACCTGTTTTGGAACCTGATTTAAGAAATGGACTGTTACTTTTATCTGGTCATATATAGGAAGACTAGTCTCACGTACCCTTTTAAATGTGGAAAGTCGAGTCAAAAGAACAGTAGCAGACTGTAAGAGGCATACACCTTCTAAAATATAGAAAATCCCCAACCCAGCTTTATTACAAATAACTTTTATGTGACCTTTAAAAAATTATGGACTGACTTAATGTAATTGGAATTTATCACAGAATCATTAAGGTTGGAAAAGGTCTTTAAGATCGAGCCCGACCGTGACCCAACTACCAAGACCACTAAACTATGTCCTGAAGTGTCACATCTACAACTTCTTGAACACCTCGAGGGCTGGCAACTCCGCTACCTCCCTGGGCAGCCTGTTCCAATGCCTCACCACTCTCTCAGTAAAGAAGTTTTTCCTAATGCCCAGTCTAAATCTCCCCTGGCACAACAATTTAGCCTGTCTGATGTCTCTAGTTACCTAAGCAACCTTATTTTCTATGTCTTTCATTAGTGTATATTATAGTGCCATCAAAATAATTTCACTTAAATCTAAGACTTACTTTACAGGAGTCTATATACATTAAAAAGGTGAGTCATTTTTTTCATGGAAAACCAAGCATTCCTGAGACTTGTCATGAGACAAGCAAAATGGAAACTGAGTTAACTTAGAAAACATATTAACAACAACAAAAAAAAAAGTAATAATAATACTTTTGACCAACTGACAAAAACTCAACTCAAAATGAAGGCTGTTACACCATTTATGATCCCCACCTCCCGAGAGAGGATTCCTCCAAAAGATTATGCTTCCTTTCTCTGTTGCCTGCAGCAAAGTTGATTGCCTTGGGAATCAATTATTCTACTGTTACGCATTTTACAGACCTGAAGCTTTATTTTCAGTTTTTCAATGCTTATTCTAACTGATCAGTGAAATTACGTTCCCTTTCTATACTCAATAAATACACCCAAACAGTTCTTTACCATGAGGATGGTGGAACACTGGAATAAGTTGCCTAGGGAGACAGTTGAGGCCTCAGCCCTGGATATAATCAAGGTCACATTCAACAAGGCTCTGAGCAACCTGATCTAGTGGAGGATGTCCCAGCTCACTGCAGGGGAGTTGGACTAGATGACCTTCCAACCCAAACCATTTTATAATCCAGTAAAAAATGCAAGTAAGAGTTTGCAGATCAACTTAAGCTTTCATGTGCTACGGATGCAAAATACGTGGCTGATGATTGCATTTCCCAGAAGACAGTGAAGAGAAAATACGAACGTTAAAAAAATTAAGGTGAACTTCTGTTACGAAGACTAAAAAACTCCATAAATTTAGGTTAGAAACATACAGAGACATTGTATTTTGTTTTTTTAACAGCATCCCTTTAAGTCACCAGGATCTCATACTTAAATAGACCTGATTATGTTATAGTATATTAAATATATGTACTTACTGTTATTTTTGTTCGAGGGGTCTGACAGCCCTGATCTAAAAATGCAAGAAAACAGTTTTAGAAAATTTCTTCCCCCATTTTAGAAACAAAGCAAATTTCATTAAGCAACTCAGCATCTATTGTGAGCATAACATTAAACTAATAACACTGATTAGTACTCTATCACAGGTGAGAACTGCACCCAAGGCTTCTCATTCATAGGCATCTCACCACTCTGGCAAATGCTAGATCAATGCTCTATCCAGATATGAATACAGTCTCTTTCAGAAAAGTAAATACCACAATGTTCAAATATGAAAATGGCCCTACAGAGAAATTGTGTTGCTATAACTACGTTAATTTTAAAATGTTGATTTATTTGGATTTTGCCTGACTTGCTATTTAGATGATGTAAATATGCATTCATCTCCCATCAACGAATTTACACGACATTACCTATTGACAATAGAAAAAAAAATGTATTCCTCTTTCATTCCATTCTCATTTCCATTTCATTTACTTCCTTTTAATTCCATTTATTTTTTCATTCCTAGTGCATTTATCTGTTCTCTGTGACCATAACACATTTTCAAAAGCATTTCCACAGAGCAAGTAATGACAAAGGGGGGGACAATGAAAGATGAAATAAACCCTGTCCCAATGAAGGGAAAAACAGTGCAACTATTCTTAACCTAAAAGGACCTGTTTCTTAAAAAGTGAGTACAAAACTGTTTGATTACCTGACAATGTTTCAGCTCTTGAAAAAGCTTTGAAGTAAGGAGCTAAGATAAAATATACCAACCAGTGCAATGATGTATCTGATGATAAAAGTGAGTAGTCCCTAACACAGTTTATTAAAACAAACACATAATTCATGCAGCTTTAAATTTTACATTTAAAGGAAGCACCTTGTCTGCCATAAAGAGCACATACCATAGTGTAAGTTCTCGGGTCCCTTCTGGGTTGCCAGATTTGGCTCATTTTGTTGACAGTAGAAACGGAGCAAACAGTGCTGATCACAGAAGTGTTTCATTTCGCCGCGCCACTGCACTTTCTCTCTGAGAGTTCCTTGAGACTTACAACAGTCACATCGTGCAGCCTGAATGCAAAGGAAGATTTTGACATTTTTAAATAAGCCTTGAAAAAAAATTCTATCTATAAAGACTTAAAAACACTGAAGAATCATTGCAACCAGCTTGGTCTCACTTGTATAAATTCTGTTAGTTACGCTACCTTCTAACCCATATATACAGGTACATCTGTTACTTATTTTCAGTTCGTTGCTGTGGGTTAACACTCAGAATAAATCCATTTTGTTTCTCTAATTCATTAAAAATTGCTCATTTCCAGGCTGCAAAAAAAAAATAATCAATTTTATGTCTCAATTTTAATTATTTCCACTTAAGTATTGTATGAAATGAGCATAAAGGGACTGAGACTCTTTAATGACTCACTTGAATTAAGGATAAGCAGAGTTCTTTTTCACTACTCAAAGTCTGGTGGCTTTTTAAGCAGCAAACAGAATCCCTAGGTATTAAATCAGAGCTCTCTAATGTAGGTAACTCGTATATTTTGATTTAGGAGTTAGACAACTATTTAGATGGCCATTATTTAGCTCAAACTTTCTCTATAATTTATAAACAAGAGGCCTCAAACTAAGGAAGTTTCCACAAAATCTAGTTACCAAACTTTGTCCTTCTGTATCCATAGCTAAACATTAGAGTAAGGTATCTTCTGCTAGCCTACATGTTAATTTCATGAGGCATCACTAAGACAGACACTGCTTTCCTCCAAACCAGAGTAACTTATAGGATGACTGATTTAATTATCTGAATAGCAGTAGCCTTGGTTTCAGATATTCAACTGAGTATGTAATTGTTTGCACTGCTGCTTCCCTTGACACAGCTTGCAACCTCCACTTTAAAAGCAGTTCTTAAAAACAAACAAACAAAAGCTATATGGATGCTCAGAAATCCAAACTAAGCCAACCTAATAATATAGCAAGGAGGGGAAGAGGAAAATTATGGTAACATGGCACATAACATGTTAATACATAAAATCATATGCAACATTGTAGTTAAAAAAGGTTCCAATTGTAGTTCTTGTGACTGCAAAAAAAAGTATGAACCAGACAATTAGTTCAAATTTTAAAATTAATTAAATGTCATGTTTCTTCTCTGCACTTGAACAGTCCAGCATCATCCTCTGGCAATATAGGATTGCTTGTGATTTCCAAGTATTTACGATGATCCTCAGAGAGACTCAATTCTAGCAGTGTAACCACTTTTAAATAGGGAGCAAATAAAGCTGTGGTTTCAGGATCAACTCACACCAGGTGCCAGGTGCCCTTGGAAAGGCAGGTGGTAATATTCCCCCTCTGTGAAAGTGTCAGCAGTAGTGCTGATGTACCTGCAGTGCAGACAAGGTCAAGGACCTTAGAGCGCTGCATTACCCCCCCATCTTCCCTCAATTGTTGTCCCATTTGTCACTTTGACTTTCTGCTGGTGCAAATCGACAGCTCACTTCGAAGCAGAGATGTTCTCAGTGAGACACAAGAGTAAGCTGTATTATTGGAAGGGAGTGGGGAAGATGAAGCGTGGAATGTTGCCACAATAGTCTAGATTTATCAGTTCAGGGAAACTGTGAATTCACACCTTAAATGAAAATGCATTTTCCAAAAAGACCAAAAGGCTGAAACACCAGTTGAAAAAAGATAATGCATAATTCACTCATTTTAAATCTCAAGCCCAGCCAACACTGACAGTTGACCTACGTTCAGAAAAGCCCACCTATTTCAGTCTGCTGCACACTACTTGAGTATCAAAGGACCAGTTTCTGCTCAATTTTCTCTCTCCTTCAAAATTAGAAAAAAGGTGACAAACCTCAAGAAATGCAGTACTTACAGCTTTCCTGCAACTGTTTCCTCCCTCTCCTGGTTCTGTTCTTTCATTTAGGCCTTTGAGTAAGTGTATTATTGTCTCTTCTGGACTGCTATTAAGGTATTTAGAGGAATATTTTTTTTCTTTTGATTCCACATGGAAATCATAATTCCTTAGCAAGCCTAGGATTCCTTTATAGGGATGCTTAAGGATTCCTTTACAGGGATGTTTCACTTCTCATCTCTACACTTGCTACACTAATTCTATCATTTCCATAATCATGCTTGCAGCCAATACTACACATCTTTCCACACAGTGGTGTTTCCTACTAGCTGTTTGCTCTCCACATTCTCCTGATGATGAAAATTAACTGAAGTGTGAAGTCATGATTTTTTTATGTTTACTCTTTCCTTCCCATTCCTATGTGTTTTCATTTGGGACAGTGACACTACACCTTAATTGACTCTCAGAAGGACCTGCCTCCACATTTACTCTCTCTGTGTAATTCCAAGAAGTCCCTCTACATTCCCTGTGTTCCAATTGCACGTAACTCCTTTGCCACGAGAAATTGCTTTTTTTTGTCCAATCCCTTCCCCAGGTCCAACTCCAACATCTTCAAGCAGGCATGGTAATTATTATAAATTCCTAATGTTTGCCCAAATTTGGTTTAAAACCAATTTTCACATCTGAGATTTCTATTTACATTTTTAATCCTCTACTGGTCTGTTTCTAAATGTTCTCCAGTGGTCTGGACTGGTGTTAATTTAACTGAAGCTTAGCTGTCCATTCTGCATTCAATCTGCAATAAACAGGAAACAAAAGATGTTTCCAGAGTGACTGATTACAAGAGAAAGGAGATCAACTGAGTATCTACTTGAAACTGTGATGTCTAACTGTACGGTGGGTAAATTCAGGCGAGAAATTTCAGAGGGTTGTCTTGCTGTCTTTATGATTTAGATTAATGCTGTCTCTATTGTTTCAAATTGTACCACTGTGGACAATCTCTGCTGTCTAAGGTCACCAAACAATTACTTTTCTGCGCCTCAGACTACAGCTCCCCACCTCCTGCTTGGTCTTTGCTTAAAACACATGACCTCCACTGAATATGCAGTCAGCACCGTATGTGCTCAGCCCAATCAATATTCCAACTGTGGCCTTGAATGACCTGTCTGTGCACTTCAGCTGGAGTATTTTCAGTAATGTTTCACAAAGTATAGTTAAAAAAGCTTATTTCTGTACTGTTCCCAGAATGGCATAATCTTTTTCAAGGTGCTTTCAATGCTCTCATTTAAGTAACATTGCATGACTGAAAACTGTCATCAACCATCAGGCTACTCAAATTCTTTTCATTTACATTTCCCAGGCATTTTCCACATTAATATCCAAACTACTGCACACCACTGAAGTTTACAGGAGGAGCTCTAGTAACTTAAGGAGCTAACCTCCAGACATCAAAAAAATTTACCTTTCTTAAGAAGCATATGGACATCATACAGCAGAAATTTCCTCAGAACTTGGTTCTAACTCACAACTGTAGCTGTCACCCAACAGATGATTAGAACTGAACTATTTTTTTACATTTCAAACCCTCATATTAGGTTTGAAAAACACTTCTAGGTGAGTCTGATGTGCTTCTAATACTTCTAGACAGTCTGTTGTGCTACCACCTTCCGGTTTTTTGAGATTTAGGCATTCAGAGAAGTTCTCCCGTAATACTTCATTATTTTTAAAAGTAAAGATGTTTCCAGATAATACTAAATGAGGAAGACGTGTCTATTAAAAAAAAGTAGACAAATAAAATGGAGACAAATGCTTGTTTAATGAACACAACACTGGTGTTAAAACATTTCTAGGTTACTGATTTCTCTTCATGCATGCATACACTCATTGAAATTTCAAGGTAACACTGACCATTATATAAATAAGACAAAGGTCATACATAGTAACTATACTTAAGAAGCTAACAGAAAAAAACAGCAAATGCAGTACAAGTTCGGGAAGGGGTCTGTATCTACTGTATCTTCCTATATTTTGATCTTTATCTATTTATGGCTAGGTAAGAACATTAGCTGTACTACCAAGTTCAAGATATCTGGAGTGACTTTTGTGAAAGAGGGAAAAGTTATCAGTAAGGATGTGAATTTAAAAAAGACAATTCTAGTAAAACACACAATTTCCCCACTACCTGTTACATATCTTCCCCCTGTAATAAATCCCTAACTTTTACAACCAGACTTTAGGCAAAGGCTTTAAAATATGTTCTGGAAAAAAAAAAAAAACCAAACAATTCAACATCGTGTAACACTAATTCCACTACCAAGTGTAAGATTCAAAAAGTTAAACTATATAACACTTCAGTATCATCAGAAATATCAAAAGTCACCAGCATGCCTGTCCAGAATAAATTGCCTTCTCACAGTATCATGTCTAACTTTTCTGTACCACAGTACCAACAGCATATCTTGTGCACACTTAATGGGCCAGGTAAGTTACTGACTTATCCCATAGGATAATCTGAAATCAGGAATGTTCAAATGCTTCTCAAACTTGAATCAGAGTATAAGTTTCCATTGATGTTTATGTACATAAAACTAGCTTCAAACGCACATATCCAGGCTATAGTTTGCTGAATCACCAAGATATTTCCAAAGCACACCAAAACTTTATTCCCTATCAGAAGGCACTTCTTCTGCAGGGAGAAATTTCACCCCATACTCCAAGATTTTAAGGTATATAGATTAAATATTATTGTATGAAATTAACACTTCACTATTTTAAGAACTTTGCAGCCAATTTCACCACTCTACTTTCACGTGAGACAGAAAAAACATATTCTGATCTTCAATAGTTTTCTTTCAGGAATGTCCAATAATATCCTACATACGTTATAGAAACAAAGACTACCATGTCGGTGGCTGTAACATTTCTGGAACCAGACATTATAGACATATCTGATATTTTGGAGATTCAGTTCTTTTATGATAGGTAGATCATCTTGAATTACAGAATTGTATCTAGCCTTTTATTTTTTTTTTTACAATTGCATCCACAAGTGTAGTTATTGTTCTGATAATACCAGTGTAGCTTTCCAGGATGTTCATGTCAGAGATCATATTTTTATCCATGGCACAAAGCGCAGGTTAAACCCAGTTCTATTTCAGCTTTGGTTCTTTCAAAAAATGGAAAAATGTTTCTTTCCAAAAAATGGAAACAAAAAAAAACTTTTAACGTGAAATATTTGCTGATTGTGCTTCACAAGGTACTTAAGCTTCCAGGATTTATAAATGGATGCCATCTGTTTGATTTAAACTTTTACTAGAAATCCACTTGGCCTTGCTTTTCCCTTTGGCATCCTTTCCACTGGGAAACACTGAACAATCAAAGCCTCTGTAATTCAAACTGTGAAAGAAGGGAAAATGCAAAAAAAAAAAAGAGGCAAAACAAGAACACAAAAAATCTCTGTTAACCTACTTTATCATCAGTCAACTCAAGGTACCATCCCAGCTGCTATTAAAAGTGTTTTCAACATTCTGAACACATTTTGATGAGAAAAATATGTATTGGCTGAGGACAAAAAAAAAAGGAATTATAAAGTAAGAAATATACACAGTAGTTTGTTTTTCTGTAACTCAAGACTTCCTTGCCAAATGAATTAATAAAATCAGATGGTAAATTATTGCCCTAGGATTTAAGAAAACTCAAATGATGGAACTAACAGATTCACTTATCATGTAGCAAATGCCCTGCTGAAGTAAGCCATATTTGCTGCATAGTCCTTGAGATATCCTCACATCTGCATTTTTGTTTTTTTAAACTGTGGAGCTCTCATCAAAAATTCTGAGTTACTTGCCTTGTAGTACCAGTCCTGAAATTTTTTACAGCACTCTTCACTGCAGAAATCTCTCACTACACCATCAAGTTCCTTAGTTGCTCCCTTTTTGCACAGCTGTGAGCAGTAATTACAAGTAACACATCTCAGTCCTAACCGTCTTGCAAAGTCTTGTTTATATAGCAGCTTGCAGCCTGGAAATAGATTTTAAATATTAGGAACAAAGTAATTTTTACAGAGATATCACAGTTAAGAGTTAAATATTGAAAAAAAATAGATTAATACCACAGGAGCTAACAATTGGAGCTTCAGACAATTTCAGGTTGCATAATAGACTATATTTCATGACATTTTTATCTGAGTACTTTCCCTGCACAACTCTGTGGTATCATGTGATGTCTGCACCTTTCTCAAAACACTATGCTTGACTCTGGTCTTATCACATCCTTGAATAAACAGTCAGAACAAAACACATCATTTTCTTTCCATATACACCCGCGCAAAAGCATTGATTTGGAATTACATTGCTCGGTTACGCACCCTCAGCATGCCAGATATCCAGACAATCATGAGCAGACATTTTTAAGCTAGACAACGCTACCCACAAAAACAACAATCTGTCTCCAATGACACAAGGATTACTACGGTTATTAATATTAATACAACACTTAAGAAAACTCACTGGTTTTTAAGAACACTAATAGTTACATGATGACCTAATAACTGAAGAGTTTCTTTAAAAATATAACTATAAAGTAAGCAATGATCAATACCACAAATAATTATATAATTATAGCAATTTACATATAAAACTTACACAGAGTTTGTACACAATCTTTTCACATCAGGTGAGTTGGTTGAGTTTCTGGGGTTTGTTTTGGGTTTTTTTTTTTTCCCTTTGCAGTCACAGCACAAAGGTTGCCAAAGGAGAGCTATATACCTCTGTAACCTGATCCTCCCTCAAGCAAATTAGAAAAGACATTCTGTAATATTCATCTTAGAATGTATTTATCATGTTAAAATGTCTTTTCCCATTTGCTATTGTATTACATAGGCTATTTTAAGCATATAATGCATTTAAACTTAAATCTAGGGTCAACTGGGACAAGATCTAAATCATATACCATGTATCTCTAATTGTGGTTAAATTTTAGAGAAATTCATCCTCTCATGCTGTTAAATGTCTGTATGAAACACTAGAAGCATGAGATAGCATCTACACAGACCTTTAATCCAAGATATCACACCTGTTTTTGTGACCTCCAAAGTATAACAGTACTAGAGAGCCAATGCCACCCTGGGGTGCTTCAGGAAAACTCTGTTCAGCAGGTCTAGGCAGGTTCTTCTCCCCCTATACTCTGTCCTGGTGAGACCACACCTGGAAGACTGTGTCCAGTTTTGGGCTCCCCAGTTCTAGAGACAGAAACCTGCTGGAGAGAGTCCAGTGGAGAGTCATGAGGGTGACTGGGGGCCTTGAGCGTCTCCCTTACAAAAACAGACTGAAAAACCTGGAGGTGTTTAATCTGGAGAAGAGAAGACTGAGAGGAGATCTGATCAATGTATACAAATAATTGAGGGGTGGGTGTCAGATAAATGGGAGCAATCTCTTTTTGGTGGTCAGCAGCAATAAGACAAGGAGCAACGGCTACAAATTGGAACACAGAAAGTTTCACCTCAACATAAGTAGAGTGAGGCTGACAGAGTACTTGAACAGGTTGCCCAGAGAGATTGTGAAGTCTCCTTCTCTGGAGACTTTCAAAACCTGCCTGGATGTGTTCCTGTGCCAACTACTCTAGTGGTTCATGCCTTGGCAGGGGGTTGGATTCGATGATCTCTGGAGGTCCCTTCCAACCTCTGAAGTTCTATGATTCTGTGAAGAATGCAAGAGGAATCTGCAGTAGACAGCATCATCCAAAAACCAAAGGATATTGAAAAATTTTAGCTTGCAGTGCTACAAGCTTTGCTGAAAAATTAGATTTTCTACCATCAAACCAAGACAATTATATTATATAAATATTTATAAATATAACTATATTAGACAAATATTTATAAATATAAATGTATTATATAAATATATACTATAATAAGACACTGTGGATAATAACTGTCAAACTTTTTTTTTTAATGTATCTGATTCAATAACAACAGAACAAAGAAAATTACTAACACAAAAAATAGGCAGTGCAGATGCAAAAAACCCAAATCATCATCCTTAGTGTGCAATTAATTTGGATGATGTGAGAGAAATAATCCTGAAAATAACAGTTTGAGTAAACTATTAGTTAAAAGCACTAAAAAGCTTCTTGCCAGTATCTCTCATTATTGTATGGGGCACTAGATTGTTTCAATTTCTGTCCAATTTCAAAGACAGAAAGCTCAGTACCATAGTGTATCCTCCTTCTCCTCAGTAATGTCTTAAAAGTGTAATTTAATGCTGAATCAACCTTTCAAGGCTGTGGACTAGCAGAAGTACTCTACTACCAATCAGGTAAGCTATGTGCACCTGGCTAAATAGCCTAGAAATAGCTATCAGGCAAGAAATTTTACATTCTACAGCTAACATCTCCTACATCTCTGTGACTCATGGAAAATAATGAGTGAACATTAAGAGAGAGGAATCAGAAAGTCTGAAATTCCAGTTAGTAAGATTAAATTGCAAAACAATGCATTTTTTCTATAGACAACTGACTGTAGGGGTTCTTGGTGAGGGAGGTCTCTGCAGAAGATAAACATCCACCTTTATAAAACTGCATGTTGACAAAAAGTTCTATCAATCCTCAAGAGTTCTCATGCTGAAGTACAGGACGATCTGAAACATATTGAGCAAGATTCTTCAGATTTAGCTAATAGTTTTTTATGTCTTTGTAATACGTAGCCTAATCCATCTGATCAGAAAATGTTTGGTTGCTTCAAGATCTTGTCACTTTGAGCAAAGGGAAAAAAAACCCAAACAACTTATTCTATGCTGGCTTTGTAGATGCCATCAATAACTGGGCTTTGACTGCCAGCACACTCTGAATAAGTAACACAAAAAGCAATGGTTATCTGATCTTTATGATACCAACACTAAAATTCTGAGGGCTTGGCCAGCCTACCTCACCTGGGTACTTGAGGTTCCTGAGTATAGGCAAACAGCTGACAGCAACAACTTTTTGAACAAAAAGACATGAGTAAAATCTTAAGTTCCTCAGTATTTCTGCCGTAGAACCACACTCAAGTTTCAATGTGATCAGACAGAAATATTTTGCGCTTTAAGGTTACTCTAAGAGAAAAAAAGCTCTTCATTTCGAAGAAAAATGTAAGTGAAAGTCGTTTGCTTGAAGCTCCACAGGTATTTAATAGCACCTTTTAACAAAGCTCTAACAAGAGATCACTCCCAAGTCAACCATCTCAGAGACCACTAAGCAACACTGTTAGATGAAGTTATCTCCAACTCAGTCTGAACTGGGCAAAACACGAAGGGGCTGGTTTTCTGCTAAATCAGTGTAGTGTGTTTTCAATTATGCAATTAGAATTCTGGCTTCCATGCAAAACCAAACACAAAACCTATCCCTTTCAATAGCCCTGGATTTTGGTTCCCCACATAAACTGCAGAGAGAGACAACTACACATGCAACAGAGGCTTACTGACAGGCAGCCACATAAGCAGTTACCTCTAAACCTTTATTTCAGTCACATTTCAGGTCAAGAATGCTTTCATTACCTTGGTGGACCTAAAAACTACCAGCTGCAGCCCTACCTAGGGTACTCCCACAACTGCCCAGAGTAGAAACATGCTTCACTTGACAGTCTGCAGACTTAGTGCAAGCAAGCTACTAAGCAGCTGATGCTATTCTACCAGCAGTATTTGCCTGAACTGAGAAATTCAGCACATTCACATGAGCAGCTGTGAAAAAGGAACACTGAACTAGAAATACTTCTGAGTCCTCAACACCAGTCTCTTTTTACCGCAGAGAGTAACATCTTTTATAGAAAATAATTGTTCTATTCTAAAAGCAATTAAAGGTTGTATTTACTAGAGGGTACCTCTGAAAGACTGTATACATCCTCAGTTTATCCTACTATTGTCTAGTATTAAATACTAGTTCCTTCATTTACCTTCCCTCCTATTACCATGCAGTTACTCAGCTTTTGCTTGTTCTTAACGTTTTAAAAGTCAATTCTTCTCTCAGGTTATTAAGAAGTATCTTTATAATCTTTCTTCTTGTTGCGCTCCTAACTTCAGCACCTGACATTGTCACCATGGCTTAGACACAACAGTCAATGCTGTCATTGATTAAAGAATCATCTCAAAACTCTTCAAAGACAAGAGAGAGACAACTACACCAAAGAACATTAACACCAAAGAACATTAACAAGGACCACTGTAGTTGATCAACACACAGGATTTCACTTGATATTGTCAGGAATTGGTCTCCAACAAAAAAACCCTCAAGATCCAGCACAATCTGTATTCAAAATTTTAATGATGTTAACAGTACCAGTGTTCTCCCTCTACAGACAAAAGGAAGATAAATGCACCACCTCTACCTCACCACAGTTCTATATTTCAAGTTTTTCAACTGCAAGAATGCTGACAATAGTATCAAAATCCAGATTAAAAAAGTTAGAATTCTTCAATCATTCCAGAAGACATGTATCCAACAAGCTTTGATTGGAAACGACTCTTGTAGATATTGGAACTCAGAGATACTGAACTCATCTGTGACAAAGGGATCTTCATTCCTGCATACATGAGAAGCAGGATGAAGAAACAGTTTGAAGAATGGAGTGGATTTGACTGATTTGCCCCAGCTGACTGCCCCAGGGGTGGAGACACACCATTTGAGACCAATGTGGACTGATCCAGATAGTGCTGAGAGGGACTCTAAGAGAATCTGTAACGAGTGATTGAGACTTTGCAGTAAGCAGGTGTTTGTGCATTTGTAGTTCAGTGGTAGAACACCCTTGGATGTGGGAGACCTGGGTTTGATTCCCGGCTGGATGCACAGACTGCAAAGATTTGAGTGAGAAGGGACTGGGGCTGTCCATTATTTGATGTTGGGTGCTGCTGAGCACAATGCAGATGGAAATAAGAGTTCCTTTGTTTGTGAAAACAATTTGTTAGGAAAAATTGTATGGGTGTTTCTCTGCCTTTGGGTGGGGATAGAATCTGTCCAAAGGGTGGTTGTTTCCTGATGGGTGGAAGTCCAAGACATGTATGTTGGGTGATGCGGAAAGGTGGTAAGACCAAGTGCGTTCCCACAGTCTGATTTTGACTGAGAGAGTCTGAGTTCAAAGTATGTTCAAATTGTTATTGAGTAACTGTTATTGAGTAAATTGTTATTGGATAACTGATGTAATCTGAGAAGTCCCATTCGATGAGAAGGAGAATTGTGTCCAGGACCTGAGCAACAGATCAGTTTGAAGCAAGCACTGGAAAGATGAATTATTTGGATTGCACTATTTACTATACAGAGTCTGTTTCTAGTTAGATGAGTAGTATGATGCATGAATTATGGGACTGAATAAGGAGTGGAATGCCCCAGGTTTGGAACTATAGGGTTAAAAATCCTTTAGGGACTAGAAGATTGTTACTCAACCCCATAATTCTGCTATCTCTTCATAAAATCACTGCATGGTCAGCTCACTCCCCTTTCCTTTCCCTCCAGCCCTGTGTCTGACAGGAGCTGCTTTTATCAGGACAAACATGTAAGGAGTAGGCTTGCGTTTAGGCCTATGGATGGTAGAGGCATTGACAGGGGAAAGATAGAAGTACTGGGGAATGTAGATTTAGTTTTGGGTTGGGGGAAAATTCAAGGGTGTCTCTATGGATGTTGTATATGCTTTGTAATTTCTTTCTGTTAACTCTTCAAATACAACTCTGTTTTCTCTCCAATTCATTTGAGAGCTTCATTCTGTTAGCTCTTTAAAAACCACTACACTGACCACTCATTCCACNTGTAGATTTAGTTTTGGGTTGGGGGAAAATTCAAGGGTGTCTCTATGGATGTTGTATATGCTTTGTAATTTCTTTCTGTTAACTCTTCAAATACAACACTGTTTTCTCTCCAATTCATTTGAGAGCTTCATTCTGTTAGCTCTTTAAAAACCACTACACTGACCACTCATTCCACGAAAAAAAAATTCCTAATGTCCAGTCTAAACCTACCCAGTCGCAGTTTGACTCTGTTCCCTCTTGTTCTATCACTGTTTACCTGTGAGAAGTGACCAGCATCAACCTCTCCACAGTGTCCTTTCAGGTAGCTGTAGACAGTGATGAGGTCTCCCCTCAGCCTCCTCTTTTTCAAGCTGAACAGCCCTAGCTCCCTCAGTTACTCTTGCTAAGATTTATTCTCCAGGCCCTTCACAAGCTTTGTTGCCTTCCTCTGCACTCGCTCCAGCACCTTAACATCCCTCTTGCATTGAGGTGCCCAAAACTGAACACCATACTCGAGGTGTGGCCTCACCAGAGCTGAGCACAAGGGACAATCACCTCCCTACTCCTGCCGTACACAGCAGTTCTAATACAACCCAGGACGCTATTGGCTTTTTTGACGTGGCCTGAAAAACTGCACTGTGCCATCCAAAACTCCCTGATAAAAAGTGCTCTGATTCAAATTGATGTCACTAAGGATGTTCCACTGCAACCCTCATCTACATCAAAGATCATATTGCCTCAGAATAACTCAGGTAACTCAAACTCCCTCTAAAATTGACTTTCACTCGAGACTTCACTTGACTTGACTTTCCTCACAGACAACATGACTCTTGCAATTGTGAAAAGGGTATTTTTATGGATCATACATTTTACAGTATTTAAGACATTTCCTGCTTTACAGTTGTTCCTTTTTGCCAGGTTATCCCAACTCAACACCAAATAAACCTTAAAAAATCCCAAACCAAACCAACAACAAAAAACAAAACAAAAAACCCCAAAACAAAAACAAAGGAGAAAAAAGGTCATGTGGAAGGTGAGATTCCAGGTTAGAACTTATCTTAGAAGGATAGTAGCTGTCATGGAATGCCAATATAGACCTAATACATGTCCTGGTCTGTCCAGGAATGATCCCGTGGTCCCCTTCCCCCCTCTGCTGAAATGGGGAGCAGCACAGGAAAGAATACAAAAAGCTTGGAGACACCCAGCCTGCTTTGGTGGAAAAACAAGGTGTACACACTTGTTTATGCATGACCTGTGTTTTCCCAAATAAGGGTAAAGCAAGCCCTGGTTTCATCTAATACTGTCAGCTTTGGCAAAGTGCCATTCTGACTGGTGAATCTCTGCGGCCAAATAAGCCATCACACTTGGGCAATTAATAAATGTGAGCGAGTCTGTAAACAACACGCTCTATCTTCTTGTGCTCTGCTACGCCTTGCCATGCTCCAGACCAGCTTTGCTATGTAACAAGCTTTGATGTTACAAGTTTGTCCACCTGGAAACTGACGTGCCTCAGTTCACCAAAGAGAGGCATTAAGTGCCTCCATGCTGTAGGCAAGGATTAGCCACCAGCAAGACATTGTGTCTGTCTGCATACCATCTGCCCTGGAAGGAATCAAGACAAGGTCAGAGGCTGTGTTAACTCCCAGCACTCTGCTAAAGCCCTGGGAGAAACTCCAAAAGCCTTCATCAGCTACCAAACCACCAACAGCAACCCCTCCAAATGTTTGGGTACTGTCTGGGACTATAATGCAGCCCCAGAAATCCAGAGATATTAGCCTGTGAGCAAATATTCCAAAAAGCCTCTTTGGAATCAAAGCTCCAATTTGATTCTGTATTGAGTCCCCGTTGAGGGCAAGTGGCATATTGACCACAAGAATCTCTTTCAACAGCACAAATTAATGTTTGCATTTCTAATTTTAACTGTTCTAAATTTCTTGTTCCCTCTGTGAAAATACCTGCAACTGTGCATTCAAACCTTATAAATAAGTTTGCTGGTGACATTTAATATGAATAAATAATTTCCCATTGTTTATTCATTTTTGTCTGGATATTGATTAATAAACTAATATTTAGTACAAAAAGAATTGGTCAGAAGGAAACCCAAACTATCTAACACAGCTGAAAAGCTACCATAGCAAGCGCAAGTTGCTTTAACAAGGTAGACCACTGTCTGAGCAGCAGTGAGATAACAGCTCTGTGAAGCACAAAACTGACAGCTTGTAACAGACTTTTTTAAAATGCAAAACACCTGTCATATGGAATTTTACATTTACTAAATATTTTTTAATTTTTTTTAAAAAAACATTAAAATGCAGGTTTTCTAACAATACTTCGTACTACTTACTAATCCTTAAAGCTTTGAGAAGCTTGCAAAGTAGGATACAATCAGAAGTTGCAGTTAAGGCATAGTTTTTTTTTCATAAAATGTTTGATGTACTATTGCCTCAAAAAAGATCTGTATGGTGGTCCAAATTCTGTACATTTTATTTTTCACAAGGCATCTCAGTGTCTCTAAAAACAGATGGTTGATCATGTAAACTATAAACCCCACTGTGTTTAAACAGTTTCTGTAGCTGTCACACTTAACAACAATGAAACTAAACATGAGAAAGGAAGAGTTGATTCGACCAGGCTTGATGGCAACTCCCTTCACCTAGGGAACACAGCAGCTCAGCGCAGCAGAGCCAGTGAACCAACTTTTCCTCAGTCTTCCACCCATCAGAGAAGCCCAGCATCTGTAACTGTCACAGCAACAGTCAATATCACACATCAGTTTTGAAACAAGAACCACTACGAATTTCAGGTGAAACGTTTGTTATGTAAGCACTTGTATAAAATTTAACACACACACACACACACACTCACACACTCTCATTTAGGATATTCCAAACATCTGTAATGTTTTCATATAAAGCTAATCAACTAAACATTTAATAGCATACACCGTGGAGTAGTGACTGGAAAAATGCCACTCTAAATCTACAAAGCTTTAAATAAATATATACCTTTAGCACACATAGGCAGTACTGAGATAACTTAATTTCCTAAATTTCTTTTTCTTGTCAGCTCTACAGTTTTTCAGAAGGGGTTATCTTCTAGATAAAACATCAGAATTGCCTGCATTGATTTTAATTTGCAGAATCCATAATTCCCCAAATCTTATTAGCATACTATCAAGACTGTAGATTTGCTAATTTTACAGTTTTTATCTGCTTATCAATTTGAATGAAACTCCTGAGCATCAGACAACTGAATTACTTCCCAGCTTACTGGTCTTCCAAAAAGCAGACTACTGGCTATGAATCCATGGTATTAACACTCGCATTATAAAATTTAAAAGCCTGTGTTATTTAAATCGTAATGTTTAGTTCCGCTGAAAACATGACTTAAATGCAAAGCAAGTCTACAAGTGGAAAAAATTATGATGATATCCATTGTAGAATACATCCAATGCTGGAATGGAAAAAAAATTATCTGTTGTCTTTGAGCCTCAGAAGGGATATATATTTAAAAATGCCAAAACTCAGTAACTTGAAGTTTTATAAGGAATGAAATCTTGCACAGCCTATTCTCAACTGTCATACATGTAACTATCCATACATAAAAAAACACAAGCAACTTCCACCTTCTTGTTTTGCCATACACATCTTAATTAATGTAGATAGTGGGATTTTGGAATGAGGCATTTTAGTGTCAAAACATGAGACAGTTTCATTTCCAAAGCCTCAGCACCAGGGGAACAGATTAAACTCTTTCAACTAGTCCTTTCAGGTTGTTCACCCTCCATGTAGCATCCCAATACTGGACAGAAACAGAAAAAGTATACTGTACTCCTCAGAACAGCTAGTAGTCACGATTAGCACAAATCATAGATCAGTTCTAATTACACTTTATTGCAATGGAAGTTTCAGCTGCTCACTCTAAACTATTTTTAAATAGAATCATAGAATGGTAAGGTTGGAAGGGACCTCAAGGATCATCTACTTCCGACCCCCTGACATAGGCAGGGACACCTCCCACTAGTACAGGTTACTCAAGGCCTCATCCAATCTGGCCTTGAACACTTCCAGGGAGGGAGCAGCCACA
>VWZE01007130.1:0-10931 GCA_013396675.1 Eubucco bourcierii | reverse complement strand
TTCGACCATCCAGCCAATTCCTTATCCAGCAGTGGTCCATCCATCCAGTCCATGTTTTTCCAGTTTGGTGACCAGGATGTCATGTGGGACAGAGTCAAATGCCTTACTCAGGTCCAGGTAGATGACATCAGCTGCCCTTCCCTTGTCCACTGTCGCTGTGACTTCATCATAAAAAGCCACTAAATTTGTCAGGCAAGATCTGGTCTTGGTGAAGCCATTGCTGGTTCCCACCAATCACCTCTGCTTTGTTTTCCATTTGCCTTAGCAGAGCTTTCAGCAGGATCTGCTCCATGATCTACCAGGCACAGAGGTGAGACCGACTGCTCTGTAGTTCCCAGGGTCATCCTTTTTTCCCTTCTTGAAGATGGGTGTTATGTTTGCCCTTCTAAGCCAATATAGAATTTCCACTATCGTACTAATAATCAAAGAAAACAGGTTGCCCAGGGACGTGGCTGAGGCCCTGTCCTTGGAAACATTTGAGATCAGACTTGATGTGGCCTTGGGCAGCCTGATCCAGTTCAAGATATCCCTGCTTACTGCAGGGGAGTTGGACAACATAACCTTTAAGAGTCGCTGCCAACCCTACATAAGCTGTGAATCTGTGAAACAGTATATTCCTCAATACAGTTAAGTGTTGGTACAGGCTCTTCAGCATTAAAAAAAAAAAAAAAGGATTTTTTGTCAATTTTTTGGTTAATATACATGCATGTAGGTGCATATGTGTAAGTATTTACACATACACACAGACTTTCGTCTACTCTTCTTTAATCTGGGGTAAAAGGTGAAACACTCAACTGAAGACTACAAAAGCAGTACAGATAAATTAACAGGTACATGTGTTTGATTAATAATAATGAAAAAACTTGTGGTTTATCCTCAAGTACAAGTGAATGAGTTGTTACCTTAAAATTTAACATTAAATATTAACACAGCAATTCAAACGCAGAAGTACAATGACCAATACACCTTAGGAAGAACAAAACCAAAACCACCCCATACCTTCACTACAAAAGGGTCTTTTGATGCCAGAGAAATTCACCGTCTCATGTAGTGTTTTCTCTTCTTGACAGTATTCACAGTATGTCACTATGCAGTGTAGTTTCTTATAATCATCAGAACATGCTCTGCTGCAGAACTGATACACTTTGTTCTAAATGCAAAGTTGCAAAGCATCATGAATAGGGTTTAGGGATAAAATCTTACAGTCTGGATAGTGTAAGTTTAATAGTTTGCCATCAGGATAACAACTTTAATGTGCAAAGTAAACAGAAGTGCAAACACACAATTACAGTGTGACTTGTAATATTAAAAATTTAAAACTCTCACTCAAGATGACAGCAAATGCTACAATTTCTTATGAAAATGCTAAAGAGAAAATACATCAATTTTAGCATAAACTCTTCAGATACTTCTCTCAGCTCATAAAGATGTGTAACAATGATCTGTCATATCTAGTCATTCAATAACTGAAGATCAAAGTAGATTTCAAAGTTCCAGTTGATCTAAAAAAATTACAAATCTCTTTATAAATTCCACAGATGCTTTTTAATTTGATGTTTATGAGTAAAGACTTCTGTTTTTATCTTGATGTTCTACAGAGTCAGGTAGATTTTATTAACTTAATTTTTTAAGCTTCAATAAACTTTAGAAAATCTGAAGATACATGTTTCAAATTAAACACGTTAACTTTCTAAAAGTATCAGGAAAAAAACCCTTACCTCCCATTCCAGTACTTCTGGCTTTGAACAAAAAGTATTTTTGCAATAATTACATTTCAACTGAATATCACTAGGAGAGATGAACTGACCATTTGTTGAAGACTGCACACTGAGAGTCTGGAAAACATAAATTCACATACACATCACTAAAAAATAAAGTTAGTAGAATGTATCTTCTTAATTAAGCCTAGAGTGTTTAAGAATGGGAGTTTATAAATAAACTCAGGAGCACTTCTGGCAAAAGCATAACAGGTTAATCTTTTACCTTCATATCGTATGTTTTCCCATCTCAAATCTTTTATCCTTGTTTCCACAGTAATTATTTTCAGTAATATATTTTTACCTTACCTTTCTAATGCCTGTTATTTGTGAGTAATTATAAATAACAACCAAAAAAAGGTCTCCCAAAGCCCAACTCTTGTTAATTACAAAATACGTCTTTTGCGCTAAATATATTCCACAATTTGCCTTAGTCACAGAAATTCCTACAAACCAGACCTGCAAACAAGGCAGATTATCAACATCTTACCTCAGCATACCACTCAGACAAACAGTAAAGTAAAAGGCCTTCATTAATAAACCCTGTAGCTACTCAGATTAAAGAAAACTAGCTAATAGCCCTAGCCAGCCTCAAATGCCATTTCAGGAAGACGCAGGCGTTCAGCCAGATCCTACAATTAAGGGTCTTCAGACTGAGAAAAATAATTTAGACTGCAAGTGTAGGAATGAGAATTTGATTGTATAATTCACTTAATGCATCTCTGATGCTATCAGTAGATAAACTGGTTTTCAAGTATCCATATTCTTTTCATATGCCTGCAGGACAGTCCTTCGCATGTTTTGTAGATCAAGCGAGAACAATTAGTATATTGCACATGCGATGTTCAAGACAAAATCTGAATTAGCAGCAATCCCAGCCACTTGAAGAATTCAGGACAAGTATCTTTTATTTGTCTTCTCAACAAACTTACCCACAGTGTTCACAACAAGACAAAACTATTTAAAGAAAAGTTCTCTTCTTATACATTTGTTACTACCTTTCTACCTTCTAACAGTGAAGAGATGAAGCATTTCTGTTACAGGACACTTTTCTTCAGATGCTCATGTTACTAAAGGTTCATGTATACTAAAAAAAAAAAAAAATTTTAAGTGATGAGAGTGCTTACTAATGCAAACCCTCATCTTAGTGGACCAGAACTGCTGAGTGCTAGCTAGCACTGCAAACATTATCTTTTTTATGTAGATGTGCTAATTCTTTATCAGGACTGTGCAGACATGAAGCAGTCATGCGCATTTCCCAACCATGTACAGGACCCGAGAACAAAATGCCATATCCATCAGAAATAACACCATCATTACCCTAATGGTCCTTTGTCTCACAACAACTTTATTAGTTTGATGCCCACACAGTATTGCCATATTTTTTCCACTATATCTAGCAAAATTCCTTGTGCTTGAGAGGTATTTAGTAAACTTTGACTGCTCTAAACAGGTAGTTGAAGACTTGTACTAATCTCAGAGTTAAGCTGTGTTTTCCTGCACTTGCAGGTTTCTTCAGAGAGTTAACACCATGCTCAACACATGCTGCCACATGGGTTATGAAAACACAATGAAAGCCTAGAGGTTCTGGTTGAAAATTAAAAGAAATCAAGAAGCAAGTATATCCACCACTTTCAATTCAGGAATAAAGGAAAAGAACTAGCAGATATGACAACTCGTACAGAAATGCTGAAGATGAGGAATGAAGATGAAATATATTAAGTGTTCAGTAAATGAAAAGCAGTTGTAAAGCATCCTATATTGTGAAGGTTACAAGTTAAAAGCGAAACATGTTTTCCAAGTATGCCAGTATTAACTTCTTTTATTTCTTTTCCCACCTGTTTACTGTGGTTGAAATTCTGACCCTACGGGGAGCTGGTAATTGAAACAATAACAGAAGCTGAAGATGTGAGAATGATGGAGTTTGAGATTGTTTAAAATCAAAACTTGTTTTAAAGAATATTTACATCTGACTGTACATTAAAAAAAAAAAACAAAAAACCAAAAAAACCCAAACAAACAAAAAACTCCCCCCAAAAACACTAAACAATTTAGCATTACTGTTCCTAAAATAAAAACAATGGTTTTTATCATAAACTCCTCTGGTCAGTTAAGTATTGTCCCACAGAAATCAGTAAAAAAATAGATTTGTATTACTCAAAGCTCTGTCACAAGCAGAAGATGATTGTAAAACCAGCCATTAATCACATGCATGCCTCCTTAAAAGTTTGTTATCAACCTGCTTACCATTCAGGACTGTATTGTATATGCACTTCTGTATAGTGTATTTTAATGAGTCGAGTTGAAGATTATTACATACACAAAAAAATGCAACTAAGAGATCACAAGTTCATTAAAATCTTTCACAGGTTGTCCTGAAGAGCAAGGTTTTATGGATGCTGTGCTTTATCATAGATAACTCTGAAATCATACATATGTATTCTTTGAACTAGTTTAAATTCAATCAAAACTCAGTTAGGGTTAATAGGACTTTTCTTGAGTCTGTCCTGAACAAGAGCATAGGAAGCATCAAGCAAAGCCAAGAAATCATTGTCAAGTGGTATTTAGCCTTTAACACAACCACATCCAACTGCTCTAAGTTGCCAAATAACTAACAAACATTAGGCAGACACAACCTAACAATTATGAGAAGACCAGTACAGTATCACAGTTTCTGGCCTGTACCTGCCACCAGAGCATTAGTGATAGAGGGGTTATCCCTACCCACAGCAACACAAAATCAAAATGTCAAAATATTTCTGTAAACAAATGTGTATGTGGAAGGATATCCAGACCGTGGTCAGTTTTTTTCTGTCACTTACACAAAAAACATGCAAAAAGGTATGAGGAATCCTTTACAAACGATCACCTACTAGGGCTGTTCCACAAGCAAAATCACGGGCACTTAATTAACTGGGGAAGAAACCAAGCACTGGCATTACATTCAGGCACACACAGAGACCTTCCAACCTCAGTGTGGAAGTCTGAATTAATCATTTTTATTATATTCAAATTTGAAAAAGTATTTCTATGACAAGTATGCCAAAGTACCGTCATGATTCCGGTTGAAACATACTCCTTTTAAAAAATACATATTTTTAAAATACATGTATTGTGTGTGTGAGACAGAGGTGTAAAGGATTTAATGAAGAACACTTACATACACCATAATGATGATGAACAAAACATTAGTGAATAACCACAATTAACCTGCTAAAAAAACATGTAATTCTTACACATATCAGTCCTACAATTCTCCAACTATACCCATACATTTAAAACAGGAAAAAAAGAAAGGAAAAAGGTGTTAACACAATTTAAAAAAAAAAATAATAATCGCATAGACTTGTTTTGCAAGACAGCTTTATCTGGAGACACACACATAGTAGCTAACTTGAGGAAGACATCTGAAGTACACCCTCCAAGTTTGCGATAAATAAATTAGCAGTTCCTTTTAACTTAAGAGAGAAGTCTAGACCAAGATCTTCAACTGACTCAGCAAAGGTACCAAAAGCAAAACACTACAACTTTGGAACAGTTCTGTCCTGAACTCTGTGATAACATCCTCCAGAGAATGAAAACACACACAATACAATCACCCTATTCCACCACTAAACCAGAAAAGCCACATCAAGAAGTGTATTCTCCCTTTTACCCTTTTCCTTACAAGTATGAATAGTATTGCAAGGTGTCCACACAGAGGAGAATATAGATATGTATATAAGTTGCACAACAAGCAGTTTAAGCAAATCTTTCAGATAATTTAATACAGTAAACCACGAGTTACCTAGAGGCAACAAGTTATGAATAGGAAAACAACCAACCCTGAAGTACTGTGAACAAATTGGGAATGTAAACATTCTAACTCATTTGTAAGCCAAAAGGACTAGAACTTTTGCAGAACGGAAACAGAGACCCAAAATAGCAATTACTCTGAGAACAATAACCCCTAGCAATGACCAATGTCAAGAACAGGTATGGTAAGAAAAAAGAGCTTCATGTAATACCAGGAAATTGAATCAGGAGTTATCTCAGTAGTAAACAGGGGAAAACATGGGAGTACCATAGTGTATCAGCTCTTTTTTTCAAAAGATCATTACAGAAAGCACCGAAAGTGACCAAATGGATTAAACCATTTTCCCACTTTAGGTTCAATCCATCATCATAGCATCACAGAAACATTCTGGTTGGAAAAGACCCTCAGGATCACCAAGTCCTACTGATATCCTTACTCTGTAAGGTTCACACTAAACCATATCCCCAAGCACCACATTGAAACAACCTGTAAACACATGCAGGGTCCGTGACTCAACCACCTCCCTGGGCAGCCCATTCCAACAGAAGCCTCAAAGAAACACAGTCCAATATGGTACACTGTTCTTTCCATTTGAACACCGCATGACCCAAAGAAAGAAGTTGTTCTCATACAACTGACTCTAACCTACTGGCAAATAAAATGTTAAGTCTTCTCTACTAGGAACAAATGAAAACTGTCAAAAGTTAGAACCCAACAGCGGAGGTTGGAACTAGATGATCCTTGAGGTCCCTTCCAGCCCTGACAGTTCTATGGTTCTATATTTGAGTAAACTAACTGGACACAAGTAACTGCTTAACCATTTTGGGGTCTTACCTGAAAACTCAGGAGCCTCTATGGCTCCTTTAATTAAACGTCACTAGAACATTAAAAGACAAACACATAAACATAGCACAAACTGCAAGAGAAGCAACAGCAATATATCAGCAAGAGCAGAAACCCGCAATCATCAACTGATCTGGCAGTCCTAGTCCATAATGTTGCTTAATGCTGACTTATCTGCAAGTCCAAGAAGGCCCAGGTTGTATTTGTCATTCAAATGTTTTTGCATTTGTCATTCCTAAGTTTTATTTCTCTCACTCAGACAGCAGGAAAGTTCGTTTCTGAGAGCTCTTGGGGCTGCAACCAATTGTAAGACCATGAATGACAAAACAAGTTTGCAATAAGTACTACAGATTTGTCATTAGATATTAACAATCTTCACTGATTTTGTAATCAGACATCCACTCCATTGGTTAGGATGGAAGCACAAAACAGGGCTACATGATGTAAGTCCTATTCAGGGTATATTAAGGAATTTTGATTTGCTTTCCAGTTGACAGTAAACAGCAAAATTTAATGACAAATGGAAAAACTCTGCATGGGTGTAACTGTTTGAAAACACATGAGGAGGTAATTACCAATTATACAATACACATCTGGGAAAATAATTTTTACATACAAGAACTGAAACATTTTATTTTAAAATGTTCCTTAATCACCTAATCACTGGAACATATTTTACGTCACTTAAAAGCATGACATTTTCCACAAGGTTAGCAGCCCCTCCTGGTGATTCTATCATTAGGCCTGCAACACTCTGGTTTCCAGACATAATTTTAAAAAGCTAGTTTTATGTACAGGTTCTAATGGATTAGGAACTAACTTTTCATTTAAAAGGCAGTCACTATTCCCCATGACTCGTTTTTGTTTGTGCGATATTCAAGGCGAGAATCCTGCTGTTGTGTTTAGTACAAAAGAGTGTGTAAAGCAAAACAGCAAGGTTCATCACCACAGAGAGGCTCTGGTGGTAAAAGTAAGACGAGCACTGATACTGCTTTGGGTTTTCTTCAAGTATCAAGGAGAAACAGGTTGCTATTATCGGACTTTTTAAGATAGCAGCTAGTGTTATTGTTGCAGTACTTTGGTCAATGAAATTATTGTGGGCCAGAAGTACCTCTGTTAATTATAACTTGTAAACAAGTATATACAAGCAACTCAGCTTAATATGCAAGTACTTAACACAAATGCAGGCACAAAAAGAGTTATGGAGGAAAATTTTAACACAACAAGCTAACCTGAAATTTAGCTACACAACTGGAACTGCAAAAGTTGTACAGTTTTCCATCAGGCATTGTGGTTTGATACGGAAGTAAAGAGTTTCGTTTACAAAAGTGGCAAATAATTCCCATACCTAAAAGAAAAACGCAGTTTACAAACAAAATAAACACAAAATAGAACCGGAGAAAAATAGTAGTTCTGGGTTACAGGTCAGCTCTTCCCATCACTGCAATGTAAAAAGCTAAGATTTGTCTGTTCTCCAGTCAGCTTCTATGAGTGACATAGAACAAGAGATTATTGCAGAGGTTTTGCTGAATTCTTCCATCAGGGATCAGCGTTAAACATGAAATTGCCCTTTCTATAAAATTCACTAGAGTATTTTCAACTTCATGTTCCCTAAACTGACATCTATGGGGCTCTACACATTGAAGAACACACTTTTTGAGTTATCCATCAGTTCCCTTCACCCAGATAAAAAATTTTACCCATATACATTACAACTATCTCTATCCTTCTCCAATTGTTGCTTGAAGAGATAAAATGAGGTTAGGTCAGATCACAGACAAAGGAGTATTAATTCACATGCATGAGAATTGTATTACTGTTCTGTGACACATGAGAGCACATCATACCTTAACATTTTTTCCCAGAAAGCCTTGAGACAATTGAGAACTATCTCTGACATTAAGTGAGAAGACCAGTGGGGAAAACAATCCCTCATGGGTCCATTTACTAACACTGAATGTCAGATTACCTCTTTTTTTTTTTTAAATTTATTTAGTAACCTAAACCCTATAGTCACATCTACATAGATAAATTCTAAAATGAAACCATCAACCCCTAGTGTTCAAACTTTCAAGGAAGTTTGATGTGAGTGATGGAAATCTATCATCCTTTTCACTTACTTTATCATTTTGCATATTTTGAGTTGTGTGTGTTCATGCATGCAGTTGAGCAGTATGGCTCCATGCATCCATTAGGTCCTATGCACTGAGTCATGTCAAAAAACCTGCACTGGGCTCTGCAGCCAATGCAAGATGTTAATTTGCCATATTTCTACAACATAAAACAAAGTAAAACAATGCATTAGTTAAAACTGTGTTTGAGTTTTGCTTTTAAATTATGGCATAACAAACACAGAAGAAAACATTTACTTCTGCAATCTGCATTCTTACCAGGATCTTTCTTTATTAACTAAATCTCATTATCATTCATCCTCTCAAGAGCACTTAGCACTATGGTTGGGTCTCTAGTCCTTGGTGGGAAAGCTGGTTAAAGCCAAACTTCAGTGCAAAGACAAAACCCTTAACATTATCATGTATGAGCCAGGCACAGCAGTTTCCCCACAACAGCACTGTTGAGAGAAGCCCTAACTTCACAACTCTGATAATTACAGTACTCCATGCAGAAGAAACACTGCAGAGTTCCTATGCTCCTTAATGCTCCTTATTGGATCCAATAAGGAACTCCAATTCCGTGAGCCTGGTAACAGAACTCAATTTTGGTATCTTGCAACACAGCAGTCAGACAAGCAACAGATCTCCACAGAAAGGAATAAACATACCATAATAGCACAGAGAAACTGCACCAAGCAGAAACACCAACATAAAACAATACAAAATTCACAGTTCAGACCTACTACCTATATTAAACACTTCAGCGTTAGGCAAGCATCTCAAGCACCATAAAACAATCTTGGGGGGGGAGGTTTTTAAAAAAAAAAAAAAAAGTCTAGGAATCTTCCCTGCCCATAGAAAGATTATTATGGCTGTGACAGTGATTTCAGAATTTTTCATAAGAACACCAATGAGTCTCCTACTAGAAATACTCTCTACCTACTGAGTACTAGAAAATACCCTACTGACACTTAAGAATTAAGATTTCTTCCCCTCTGTTGGGAAACAAGGATTTAACACTACCTCAGTCTTCTCTCTTCAGTGTCTGAAGCATGTTTCATAGGTATCTCACTTTGCTCAGAGTAACAGAAGCTTCTGTGACCATCTTCACTCTTCTTAACTACTTACATTTAACAACTACCTAAATCAACTCTTAGAGACAGCCAGGGAAGAAATTCATGGGTTTATTAACATGTATCAACATACCTATATTAAAACCACACACATTAAAAAAAACCCACAAATACAGGACTCTGCCACAAACTGCATGTAGTATTTTGCAGAGAACAACAGAATTTCAAAATACCAAACAACTTCACAATTTCCACATACTGCTTTGATGAAACCTTTGCTGTGGCTTTCCTCCACAGAAGGATTGTGTGTCAAGATGATCTCTTCAATAGAGAAAGGTTTTTTACACAACTCCAGGATCCTTTCTTCCAATCTTACTTCATTTTTCTGTTTGCCTTTAATGACATTATCCAGCATCTAGTAATCTTCCTAATCCCCCACAATAATGATAAACTTTACATTAAGTACCAAGACCAAAATGCAGCAATTGTATTGTTGTGCAAGTTCAGGCTACTCTGCCAATATACACTCACCTCCTCTGACAGGCTCACAGACAAAAGCAGGGCCTCAAGAATACTTTTGAGTTACATTACCTGTAAGAGTATGGGAGGTCACAATTTACAATGAACACAAATACCTTCCTATCTGGAATAAATAAATAAAAGATTCACTAAGACCTACAGTAATACATAGTCCAAAGAGCATTCTTATGAGGCAAGACAATGTTTGACAGGAAAAAAGATAACTTACGATAATGACAGAATCAAGGATGATACCATGTGGGGTACAATGGAGCAACTGTTCTTTGCTAATACAAACAGATAATAAGGGAAATCACATCACTGTCAACAGAGGAAGTTTCAAAACAAACAACATGAGTCAGCTAATATACAGGTCAGCAAAATTTCTTACCAAAGAGTGTCATGAATGGAAAAGTTGCTTACATGTGTTCACAAAGAGACTGGAAAAACACAAATTAAAGACATTTGCTAAAAATAGTGTACAGGAACATCACATGAACTTGAAGAGATCCCCAGACTTCTAGAGTGAGGAGCTAAGAGAACATTCATCAAGGAAAAATATCCAAAGTACCCGGCCCTGTTATTCCTCTTTCCTGGATGCCCACTTAACATACACCATAGAGTCTCAATCCCTGCTCTGAACCAGAACAGCTCATTCTCTTACTACAGAACACTGTTCTTTTTAACTGAGTATTTTAGCCATCCTCAAAAAAGTCATTGTGCAGAACAGAAATTAAGGAAAATGTAAAACAGTGTTAATGTTGTCGGTATTTCATGGCAAGAGACAAAAGAACTTCACTCGTAAAATCAAAGCAGAATAAAGAACATAAAA
>VWZE01007127.1:59465-87219 GCA_013396675.1 Eubucco bourcierii | reverse complement strand
TCAGTGTTCTGAGCTCACCTACAGGTACCTCAGGAGCACTCTGGGGGGCACAGCCCCAGAGCTCAGTGTTCTGAGCTCACCTACAGGTACCTCAGGAGCACTCTGGAGGGCACAGCCCCAGAGTTCAGTGTTCTGAACTCACCTACAGGTACCTCAGGAGCACTCTGGGGGGCACAGCCCCAGAGCTCAGTGTTCTGAGCTCACCTACAGGTACCTCAGGAGCACTCTGGGGGGCACAGCCCCAGAGTTCAGTGTTCTGAGCTCACCTACAGGTACCTCAGGAGCACTCTGGGGGGCACAGCCCCAGAGCTCAGTGTTCTGAGCTCACCTACAGGTACCTCAGGAGCACTCTGGGGGGCACAGCCCCAGAGTTCAGTGTTTCTCTGGAAGCATCATTTGGAACTGTAACAACTGAGGACTCACTGCAGCGAGCAGAGCCCAGAGCAGCTCCCCAGGTGGTGTCTGGCAAGAGGCAAAGTGCTGAGCTAAACCTCACAACTTTATTGCCCCCTGCCTTGGGGCAGCTCAGCACAGTGCAGCTGCTTCCTGGCAGCCACCCACCAGCAGCTGTGCCGCAGGCAGTGCTGTGCCGCCGCAGCGCAGCCCCAGCTCACCCCCTGCCCGGGGCTGGGCACCAGGGGACAGATCAGCTTCCAGCAGCAGGGGCTGGACATCATCCTCCAGCAGAATCCAGCTTGGGGAAGGCTATGGCAAACACCTCCTTGTAGTGCTCCACGAAGTGCACCTCCAGCCCCTCGGTGATGAAGTCTGCCAGGTCGTAGAAGTCCTTCTTGTTCTCGGAGGGCAGCACCACGCAGGTGACTCCTGCACGCTTGGCCTGTGGGGACAGAGGGGACAGCTGCCAGTGCTGGGAGCCCAGCAGCAGCACCCCCACTGCAGAGAGCAGCACCTGGCTGTGCCCTGCACAGCACCAGAAACCTTCCTTACAGCTGCCACCGAGGATGGATCCAAGCTGCAGATCTCCCCAAGCCCCAGAACTCTCCAGTCCCAGCTCCCCGGGGAGGTGCTTTGGTAGGGCTCTGGCGGTACCCTGGGGGCTGCTCACAGCCATCCCTGCACTGCCTCACAGCTTTGGAAGTCTGAGCTCCCTTGGGGGAGGATAAAGCCCAGGATCAAAGGAAGGATGACCAACAACTTAGCAGCCCAACCTGCAGCATCCACAGCACCACCACAGAGCCTTTTGGTCTTGACATGTGCATGGGAGGGAGCACAGAAAGTGGAGCCACACAGGGAGGGGCTCATTGGTACCCACCCACTCTAGGGGGGATCCTGCATCTGTTGTACAGAGAGAGCAGCATTTTGAGAGCTGCCAAGGGCTGGAACCAGAAAAGCAACCAAAAGCAGCCACCAGTACAAGCCAGTGCCTGCTGGAGTGCTGCAGAGAACCAAGCTGAGCTAACCCAGTCCAGGCAGCTCACAAGACCCAGCAGATGCAGTAACTGCTGCTGGTGGACAAAGAACCTTCAAAGGGGAAATGCCAGGCACTGGCAGTAAGGCTGCAGAAAACCCCAGGGATATCTGAATCCCAGAGTGGGACTGGGGTTGGAAGAGACCTTCAGGACCATCCAGCTCCAACCCCTGCCAGTGGCAGGGACACCTCCACCAGCCCAGGTTGCTCAAGGCCTCATCCAGCCTGGCCTTGAACACCTCCAGGCAGGAGGCAGCCACAGCCTCCCTGGGCAACCTGTGCCAGGCTCTCCCCACCCTCACTCTCAACAATTTCTTCCTCTTCTCCACTTTCACTCTGTCCTCTTCCAGCTCAAAGCCACTGTCCCTTGTCCTGGCACTCCCAGCCCCTGTCACAAGTCCTTCCCCAGCTCTCCTGGAGCCCCTTCAGGTCCTGCAAGGCTGCTCTAAGGTCTCCCTGGAGCCTTCTCCTCTCCAGGCTGAACAGCTCCAACTCAATCTGAAATTTTAAGCCAGAGAACTTCAAGCTGGAGCTAGGGAAGAGAACCTTGAGGCTGATCCCTATGGATATTGTCAGACCCATACTGGATCAAGGACACCCAACCCAGCCCAGGCTGTTGGGCCACACCAGCCTGATGACTGTAGAGCAGCTTTACCAGCACCTCCCACCCTCACTTCTAGCACTCTTCTAAGTGGATCAGCACAGATGCCCTGGCACAAAGCCTGGGGTCCCTCCTTCTCCCTGACAGCCAGAGCAGGACCCCTGCGTGCCCCTAGCAGGCCCTGAACCAGGTCTCTCCCACTCCAGGAGCACTGAGCAGGCAGTGCTGAGCCCAGGCCAGAGCATGCAGACAGAGAGGAGTCCTTACTGCAATTGTCTTCTCCTTGATGCCACCCACGGGCAGGATCTTCCCCGTCAGTGACACCTCCCCGGTCATGGCCAGGTTCTGCCTGACCGCGCGGCCCATGGCCAGCGACAGCAGAGCTGTCACTATGGTGCAGCCTGCACTTGGTCCATCCTTTGGGGTGGCTCCCTGTGAAGAAAGCAAAGCAAACACAGCCCCCCCTTAGCTCCTGCAAGGGCAGCAGAGCCAGGCAGATCCTCTGCCTCTGCTGCTTCGAGGTGGCCCCAGCTTGGTGGGGGCTTAGCGGAGCTGTTGCTGCTGGCAGTGTGCTTCGTCAGCTGGCTGCTGCCCACAGCTCTGCCAGGCCTCTCCTTCTCCAGGAGGAAGTCCAGGAGGCTACAGTGTGGCTTCTGGGCTGGTGGCACCACAGTGCTCATCAGGCTCAGGGCTTTGGATGAACAGCATGAGCAAAAGCCAGCACCAATGCTTGGAAGCTGAGCCAGCCACGGGAACAAGTAACAGACAGGCAGGGGCAGGAGGGCAGCAGGGGCAGGGAGGGCAGCAGGGGCAGGGAGGGCAGCAGGGGCAGGAGGGCAGCAGGGGCAGGAGGGCAGCAGGGGCAGGGAGGGCAGCAGGAGCCAACACTGAAAATCACAGAATGGGCTGGAAGTGACCTCCAAAGCTCATCCAGTCCAAGCCCTGCACTCAGCAGGGACATCCTCAGCTAGAGCAGGTTGCCCTGAGCCCTGTGAGCCTCACCTTGGGTATCTCCAGGGCTGGGGCCTCAGCCTGGGCAACCTGTTGCAGTGTTCCACCACCCTCATGGTGTAGAACTTGTTCCTCACAGCCAATCTAAATCGGCTCTGCTCTAATTTTAAACCCTTGTCCCTCATCCTGTCACTTAAGACAGAAAAAAGTCATTTGATTTAGGAAGCCAAATAAACCCCAGGCCTAAGATAGTGGCAGTCTGGATTCATCTGAGACCAAACAGAACTTTGAGGGAAGAGCAGAAGTGAGCAGAGGCAGAGGAACATTTGCCTGCTCCTCCAGGAAAGCAGCACATGGAGCAGCTGCAGCCAGGAGCCTCTGCAGGAGGCTAGAGCAGGAAACAGCTCAGGAGCAAAGCTTGGGCACAACCACAGCACAAAATGTGTCACCCTGGAGCACCTGCCCACAGCCTGCTGCAGAGCTGAGCACCCCTGAGCTCTGGGGGTTTTCATTTTCATCCCATTGCTCTCAGAGGGCCAAGGAAGCACAGCACAGAGACAGCAGTGGGATCTGCAACTGCACCTCAGTGTCCTGCAGCCCTCCTGAAGGTTTGGAACCACACAGACCTCAGCTTGGCTTTCCTTGGGGCTCTCATCCCAATCCCTCTCTGCTGTGCTCTCCTCACCAGCAGCCCAGGGCCAGCAGCTGCACTGCCTGCAGCAGCATCCAAGCCTCTGTGTGCCCACCCCAGGCCTGCTGCAGAAGGAATGGAGGCACAGCTCCTGCTCCCACAGCACCCTGAGGAGAGAGCCTTCCTTTGCCAGGTTTGCCTGGCACTGGGCACGCTGCAGGGCACACAGAAGGCACCTCCCAGCCTCACACCAGCCCAGCTGTGCTGCAGGCTCTGGGAGGGCTGCTCCAGCTTACCTCTGGCACATGCAGGTGGATGTGGGAGGTCATGAGGAAGTCGTTGCTGGGCTCCTTCTGCATGAGGAAGGCTCTGGCAAAGGTGTAAGCTATTTTGGCACTCTCCTTCATCACATCTCCCAGCTGCCCTGTCAGGTCAAGGGACCCATCCTTGTTCTCCTTGTCCTTGGGCCGCTTCAGGGATGTCTCAACAAACAGAGTGGAACCTCCTGAGGAAGGGAAGGAGAACAACATCCTGGGGCTGAACAGAAGGGTTTGGTGGTGCAGGAGCATCAGCAGTGTGGACCTGGAGCTCTCTGCTGAGACATCAGCTCCTGGGTGAAGAGAGCTGAAAGCTGCTGCTCTCCAAACCTCCTCAGGAAACCTCAGCAGCACTGCCCTCAGTCTCCAGCCCCTGCCCCACTGCACTTCACACTGCACTGGCACTGCAGCCCCTCTGCAGTGGCTATAGCCAGTTCCTAGAAGGGATTCAGGCTCTCCCTAGCCAGAAGGGAAGCTGAGCTCACACCACTGCAGCCCCCAGTATCAGGCACCCACTTCCCTTCTGCACCACAGCCACCACTGCCCTCTAAACTACTCCAGTGCTGCTCCAGCCCCTGGCAGCATGCAGAGCTCTGCCCTCTGCTCTGGGCTGCACCTGCCATGCAGTGGGGCTCAGGAACCCCCAAGTCATGAGGAAGGGAAATGAATGCAGCAGCCACAACTGCACCCACCCTGACAGAGTGCTGGGCACTGTACCCAGCCCTGGCATCGAGGGCCAAGCCAGCAGCGGGACCCCACTGAGCAGACACAGCACACTCTGGCTGTGCCAGGGGTCAGACTGGCACCTCCAGCTTTTAGAATCCCAGCATGGTGAGGCTGGAAGGGACCTCTGGAGATCATCAGTCCAACCCCCCCTGCCAGAGCAGGGTAACCCAAGGCAGCTCACAGAGGAACACATCCAGATGAGGCTTGAAATTCTCCACAGAAGGAGACTCCACAGCCTCTCTGGGCAGCCTGCCCCAGGCCTCCAGCACCCTCACACCAAACAAGTTTCTCTTCCTGTTCAGATGGAACCTCCTGGATTCCAGTTTGTGTCCCACTTGACCTTGACCTTGCCCCTTGACCTGTCACAGGACACCACTGAACAAAGCCTGCCCCAGCCTGGGCCTTTCTTCTTTAGATATTGATGGAGATTGAGGTCTCCAGGATGGACATAAGGCTTTGCCTTCTCTGAGAAACCTGATGCTGAGCCCCTGCTGCTCCTCAGGTGGGAGATGGAGCAGAAAATGTGCTGGCCTGAAGCTAAAGTGAGCCTGGGTAAGGGGCCAAGAAAGGGTCCCTTGGTCAGGGAAGCAGCAGTCAGAGAATGCTTTGGATTGGAAGGGATCTTTAAAGGCCTCCTGAAAGAGTTACTGTAAAGAGAGAGACTTCTCAGTGTGCATCCAGATCTGAAGGGCAGGTGTCAGGAGTATGGGAGCAGACTCTTGTCTGTGGTGCCCAGGGACAGGCCAAGGGGCAATGGGCACAAACTGGAACCCAGAAGGTTCCATCTGAACAGGAGAAACTGCTTTGGTGTGAGGGTGCTGGAGCAGGCTGCCCAGAGAGGTTGTGGAGCCTCCTTCTTTGCAGAGCTTCCAACCCCTCCTGGCCACTGTGCTCCTGGGCAAGCTGTGGGTGCCCTGCTGGGGCAGGGGGGGTTGGACTGGCTGATCCCCAGGGGTCCCTCCCAGCACGCTGGGATTCTTCGGTCGTTTCAAGCACTGAGGGTCTCAAAGGCCACAGCTACAATTCCTGGTGGCAGCAGAAGATCAGCAGTGCCACTGGGTGACTGCCATGGCAGGCTGTAAAAACCCAGGGAAATGGAGCCAGCTCCCCCTCACCCCGTGCCAGTGCCTCACCCATGGCTGTCCAGGCCAGCCCCATCACCACCCCCGCAGGAGTGGTGTCGTACATGCGCTCCACCGTGAAGAGAGGCTTGCCCACGAAGTCCTGCAGGTTCTCAGGGGTCACCTGCACTGTCTCTGCCTCCCCACTCACAATCTTGTAGGCAGATTTCCTCAGCACCTGCAGGAGACAGCAGCTGAGTCGTGCAGCCAGAGCAGAGCCAGCCGGAGCGGAGCTGACACAGGCAGGCAGCAGCTGCCCTCTGCCCTCACCTTCTCCACCTGCTTCTGCAGGTTCCTCACTCCACTCTCCCTGCAGTACTGCTTGATGAGCACAGTCAGCACCTCGGGGGTGATCTGGGCTTTGCTTTCATCCAGGCCACACAGAACTCGTGCTTGAGGGACCAAGTACCTCTGAAAGAATCATAGAATGGTAAGGGTGGGAGGGACCTCAAAGCTCAGCCAGTTCCAATCCTCTGCCATTGGCAGGGACACCTCCCACTAGCACAGGTCACTCAGGGCCTCATCCAGCCTGGTGCTGAACACCTCCAGGGAGGTTGTGGAGCACAGAAGCACCCAACGTGATCTTTGATCACATTCAGTGCTTCTGTGCTCCACAACCTCCCTGCGCAACCTGTGCCTGTGTCTCACAACCCTCAACCTGTGCCAGTCTCTCACAACCCTCAACCTGTGCCAGTCTCTCACAACCCTCAACCTGTGCCAGTCTCTCACCACCCTCACTGCTAACAACTTCCTCCTAACATCCAGTTTCAATCTCCCCTCTGCCAGTTTAAACCCATCAGAAAGAAGCACCACAGCTGCCCTGAGTCAGAGTGAGCCAGGCTGGGNACACCTCCAGGGAGGTTGTGGAGCACAGAAGCACCCAACGTGATCTTTGATCACATTCAGTGCTTCTGTGCTCCACAACCTCCCTGCGCAACCTGTGCCTGTGTCTCACAACCCTCAACCTGTGCCAGTCTCTCACAACCCTCAACCTGTGCCAGTCTCTCACCACCCTCACTGCTAACAACTTCCTCCTAACATCCAGTTTCAATCTCCCCTCTGCCAGTTTAAACCCATCAGAAAGAAGCACCACAGCTGCCCTGAGTCAGAGTGAGCCAGGCTGGGAAAGAGCTCCCAGAGCATCGAGTCCAACCTGGCACCTAACAGCCACTACCCCATGGCACCAAGGGCCTCATCCAACTTCCTTTTAGACACCTCCCAGGATGGGCACTCCACCACCTCCCTGGGCAGCCCATCCCAATGCCAATCTCTCTTGCTGTGAGGAACTTCTTCCTCACACCCAACCTGAACCTGCCCTGGCACAGCTTGAGGCTGTGGCCTCTTGTTCTGTCCCTGGGTGCCTGGCAGCAGAGCCCAACCCCAGCTGGTCACAACCTCCCTTCAGGTAGCTGCAGAGAGCAATGAGCTCTGCCCTGAGCCTCCTCTTCTTTGGGCTGCACACCCCCAGCTCCCTCAGCCTCTCCTCACAGGGCTGTGCTCCAGGCCCCTCCCCAGCCTTGCTGCCCTTCTCTGGGCACCTTCAGCACCTCAACATCTTTCTTAACCTGAGGGCCCCAGAACTGGACACAGCACTCAAGGAGTGGCCTCAGCAGTGCTGAGCACAGGGCAGAAGCACTGCCCTGCTCCTGATCCAGGCCAGGATGCCATTGGCCTTCTTGCTCACCTGGGTACTGCTGGCTCATGTTCAGCTGCTGCCAACCAGTCCCCCCCAGGTCCCTCTCTGCCTGGCTGCCCTCTGGGTCTGTGACAAGAGCCTGCTGCTTCCACCTCCCTCTGCTGCAGCGCACAGAGCGCTGGAGGCACTGAAATGGGGGCTCAGAGCAGAGGACCTCTGTCCACAAAGCCACTTGCCTCGTGGTTTTGGATGTAAAGAGGCAAGGCTGGAGCTGCTGATGCCCCTGCAGCAGGTGCCAGCAGGCTGGCACTCACCTCAGCAATGGCCAGCTTCTCCTCTGCCACGTAGCCTGACACATTGATCAGCTCCATCCGGTCCCGCAGCGGCTCGGGGATGGTTTCTGTCACGTTGGCAGTACAAATAAAAAGTACCTGGAAGCATCACAAGAGCCTGTTCTACATTTTCATCAAACCATACAATGGGAAGGGCTGGAAGTGGTCTCCAGAGATCATCCAGTCCAGTCCCCCCTGCCAGAGCAGGGTCACCCAGGGCAGGCACACAGGGTCTCACTCCAGAGAAGGAGACTCCACAACCTCTCTGGGCAGCCTGCTCCAGGCCTCCAGCACCCTCACAACAAAGAAGTTTCTCCTCATGTTGAGGTGTTCCAGTTTGTATCCATTGCCCCTTTTCACAGGACACCACAGAACAGAGCCTGGCCCAGCCTGGCCTCTTCTTGTCCCCCACCCCTGAGATGCTCACAGACATTGCTCAGATCCCCTCCCAGCCTGCTCCCCTCCAGCCTAACCAGCCCCAGGTCTGATCACAGAGCTGTTCCAGGCCCCTCAGCATCCCCCAAGCAGTTGTTCCTCACTTCTGTGTTTCTCTGAGGGGCAGAATCTGGTTTTGATCACAGGTAAAGCTTTGGTGTCAGAACCCTGCAGCAGGATACTCCCTGCCCCCAGACCCAAGGTGCCACTGGGATATGGCTCAACATGGACCTGGAAGCAGGGCCCCAGCAGCAGTGCAGACAATTCCCAGCAGCATGAGGCCACCAGTCAGAGCTGTGCCAGTCAGGGCACAGAGCACCTCCTGCCTTTTCTGGCTGAGACCACACAGCTCTGTGTCCCTGGCTCTGCAGGGAGCTGAGGCTGTGGGACCTGTGCTGGGGGCTGTGCAGACACTTGGCTAGAGCCAGCTCATAGTGCCTCAGTCACCTCTGCTCAACTTTCCAGCTGAGCAGCATGGCAGCAGCTCCTGGTGCCCAGGACAGCCCTGCAGGCACAGACTGACACATCCCAGCTCTGCAGAGCAGAGAAATACCTTGGACAGATCCACAGGAACATCGAGGTAATGATCCAAGAAGTTGGAGTTCTGCTCTGGGTCCAGCAGCTCCAGAAGGGCTGAGGATGGATCCCCTTGATAGCCTCTTCCTATTTTATCCACCTGTGGGCGGAAAACTTGAAATGCTCTAAGAAGTTTCTCACCACAGAGTTCTTCAAGGTGCCACCTGAGCATCTCCACCTGTTTGCTCATGAGCAGCCCCTGCCAGGCTGTCACCTTCCTGGGCACTCAGCCCAGTCCCCACTGTCCTACCCCAGCAGCACATGGCACAGCTGACCAGGCCCAGGACTCCAGGGGCTGCAGGGCAGCACCAGGAAGCCTCAGAGAGTGTGCACACAGCCAGAAGCAAAGTGAGCTCCCAGGAGGAGTGCTGTGAGTCCTCGAGCAAAGGCAAGCTGCAGTCAGACCAGAAGGCTCCACAGTGCACAGGGTGCAGGCAGACAGCACTGCACAGGGTCAGGGGAGGGACCTTAGAGACCATCCAGGTCCAGCCCCCTGCCATGGGCAGGGACCCCTCCCACTACCCCACATTGCTCAAGGCCTCTCCCAACCTGGCCTTGAGCACTTCCAGGCTTGAAGCCTTCACAACCTCCCTGGGCAACCTGTTCCAGTGTCTCAGCACCCTCATGGGGAGGAATTTCTTCACAATGCTCCACCTCAGTCCAGCTTCCTCCACTCTGCAGCCATCACTCCTGGCCCTGTCACTCCATGCCTTTGTCAAGGCCTCCCCAGCTCTCCTGCAGCCCCTCCCCTGTAAGCTAAGCCTCTCTGCTCACCCTGCCCAGGGTGCCAAGGGCCTGCACACAGCCACTCAGCACAGCTCAGCTGGGAGCCTTGGCTGCTGGCACACAGCCACTGCCTGAGGTTTCTCAGCTCATCCTGCCCAGCCCCACCTCGAGCTGGCTGCCCAGGACCATGCCCAGCACTGCTGCCTCCTTCAGCACTGTTCACTCCTCAGCAGAGGTGACAACAGGGCCACTCTCCACTGCTGCTTCTCCCTACAGAGCAGCACTACCAGAAGGGATTTGTGCTGCAGCCAGCCAAGGCTCCAACACCACCCAGAGACAAGTGCCATGACCTCCAGCCTGGGACACCTTTTGGGTGAAGATGCTCATTGCTTACACCACTCTGCAACTCTGCACCTAGTTCCTTTGTCCTCCACACCATTCCCAAGACCTCTGCTGTTGGTCTTGCCCATGGCACAGAAGGGGTCCAAGGAGAGCTTTATTCTGCCCAGTTGCTGTCACATTCTCTGCTCCTCCCCAAAGCAGCAGGCTGCCAGCTCTGCCTCCTTCACTCTCCAAGCAGACCACAGATGGGCTGCAAACAGCTTGCTCCTCACACAAAGCTGTCCGGGAACAACTGAGACACTGAAGTCAGACAGTTAGGGAAGAGAAAACACAGGGCCTGAGGTGCCACTGTCACCCTGGTAACACTGCCAGCCCAGGACCTCATTTAAGTAACCCCCTGGGATTTTTAGGAGAGTTCCTGCTTCAGCTTTCCCACTGGGGTCAGGAATTGAGAGCTGCTTAGAGGAGCAAACCCTAGCAGCCAGCCCAGGCACATCACCTCATCGATCAGGATCAGAGGATTCTCTGTCTTGGTCTTCTTCAGGCACTGGATGATCTTCCCTGGCATTGCTCCAACATAAGTCCTCCTGTGTCAGCAGAGACTGGAGTCAGGGGAGCAAAGCTCTGCCCACAGCACACAACTCAGCTGGGGGAACAGCTCTGTCCTGCTGGGGAAGGAGCTGCTGCTTCTGCAGCCATCAAAGTGCTCCCCACCAGCACACCACACAGCAGCCCCAGCCAGGCCAGCAGATCTCAGACAGGACCTGGGGCAGGACACTCCTGGGTGGCAGATTTCATCTTCAGTCTCCTCTAATTTAATAAAGTTAAAACTAAGAGGTAAGGTTGAGGGCAGAGCTGCACAAGGAGGTTGAGGGAGAGCTGCACGAGGAGGCTGAGGGCAGAGCTCCGCAAGGAGCCTGAGGGAGAGCTGCGCGAGGAGCCTGAGGGCAGAGCTGCGCGAGGAGCCTGGGGGCAGAGCTGCGCGAGGAGCCTGAGGGCACAGCTGCGCGAGGAGTCTGAGGCAGAGCTGCGCGAGGAGGAACTTGTTGTTGGTTTTGCTTTTTTGGGTACAGAAATGCTAGGAAAGGGAACCTTTCATCCCTTCCTTTGATAGAGACAAAAGCCCCAAAGATTGGAGTAAATCTTAAGGCAGTCTGAGGAGCAAACTGCTCAGCACAACCTTTCTTCTACAGCACCCAGCATGCAGGAAGGTGCAGCAGCACAGCAGGAGAGTGAACACCGAGAGACACAGAGCAGAGAGGCAGAGAAAATGCCACAAGGCCTCAGGTTGGAAGGGACCTCAGAGCTTCTCCAAGCCCCTGCCATGCCCAGGGACATCTCTCAGCTAGACTCAGCTGCTCAAGGCCTCATCCAACCTGGCCTTGAACACCCCCAGGCAGGAGGCAGCCACAGCCTCCATGGGCATCCTGTGCCAGGCTCTCACCACCCTCATACTTAGAAATTTCTGCCTCAGCTCCACTCTAACCCTGTTCTGCCTCAGCTCCAAACCATTCCCCCTTGGCCTGGCTCAGACCCCCTCAGCAGAAGACTCTCCGCAGCCTCCCTGCAGGATCCCTTCAGGCACTGGCAGGCAGCTCTAAGGTCCCCCTGGAGCCTTCTCCTCTGCAGGCTGCACTCCCCCAGCTCCCTCAGGCTGTGCCCACAGCAGAGCTGCTGCAGCCCTGGCAGCATCTTTGTGTCCTCCTCTGGCCTCACTCCACAGCTCTGTGTCCTCCTCCTGCTGGGGACACCAGAGCTGGAGGCAGGATTGGAGGTGAGGTCTGAGCAGAGCAGAGCCAAGGGGCACAATCCCCTCCTCTTGCCCTGCTGCCAACACTCCCCTGGCTGCAGTTCAGCACACAGCTGCCCACTGGGCTGCAGGAGGGCACTGTTGGCTCCTGGGGAGCTGCTCAGCACCCAACATCCCCAAGCCTCTTTCTTCAGAGCTGCTCTCCTCAATGCTCCTCTCTGCTTCTGTATCACACAGAGCAGAGCCTCACAGGTTCACCTCACCCTGCAGAACCTCTGTGACAGTGAATCAGTCTGGGTTTCAGGTGTCTGTGGCAGGAAAATCTGTGCCAGGGCTGGATCTGTCTGATTTTTGTACCCATGTCCTCTCATTCTACCCAAGAATGTTCCTGTTCCCAAGTCTTCCTCAGGCAGAACCTCCTCCTGCCTACCCAAACCAAGTCTCAACCACACCTGACCATGCCCATGGGCCCGGTCCAAGCTGCCTCCGTCCTCCAGCGCTGGCATTCGCAGACATGCAGGAGCATTTGGCATCAGCCCAGCACTTCTGGGCACCACCCAGAGCCATTCAGAGCCCTGCCAGGGGAAGCAGGCAGTGCCAGCACTCAGAGGGCTCTGCTTGTGTTCCACATCCTGCCCCTTCCCACCCTTCCCACCTCTCCCTGCATCCCAGCTCCTGTCAGAGCTGTGGTCACAGACGTGGCCAGCTGCAGGTGGGTCCCAACTGTGGCCACATGAGTGAGAGCTGCTGTGCAGAGGGAGTGCTGAGGTGCCACTGACCTGTGTCCTTTGATCTCTGCCACGTCGGTCATGCCCCCCACGCTGAAGCGGAAGTACTCCCTGTTGAGGGCCCTGGCGATGGAGCGTGCGATGCTGGTCTTGCCCACCCCGGGGGGGCCATAGAGGCAGAGGATCTTGCCCTGGGTGGATCCCCGCAGCTGGCTGACTGCTATGAACTCCTGCAGAGCAGAGGGAGCAGCAGCAGTGAGCACACACCGGAACACCAAGAGAACAGGAGGGCACTGCCTTGAGCTGGCAAGGGGCTGGGGCACAGACCTGTGAGGAGAGGCTGAGGGAGCTGGGAGTGTGCAGCCTGCAGAAGAGGAGGCTCAGGGCAGAGCTCATTGCTCTCTGCAGCTACCTGAAGGGAGGTTGTGGCCAGCTGGGGTTGGGATCTGCTGCCAGGCACCCAGGGACAGAACAAGAGGCCACAGCCTCAAGTTGTGCCAGGGCAGGTTCAGACTGGGTGTGAGGAAGAAGTTCCTCACAGCAAGAGAGATTGGCATTGGGATGGGCTGCCCAGGGAGGTGGTGAAGGAGGATGATAGTCTTGGTGCCATGGGTTATTTAGAAGGTGCTAGGTTGGACTCGATGCTCTCAGAGCTCTTTCCCTGCCTGGTTAACTCTGTGGTTCTGTGATCTGCTGCTGGACAGAGCAGTGAGCACAGAATTGCTCCTCAGGCCAGCTGAGGAGGGCCGAGGCAGGAGCTGAGCCAGGGCCCTGCTGTGTTCTCCACTCATCTCACCAGTCCCTCTCTCTCTCCACTGTCCTGCAGCAGGCAGACAGGCACCCAGATTGTTGTGGCAGGCTTATCCATGTCCTGCTCTCCCTCTCTCTGTTTTGGGGAGAAGCAACCACAGGAAGAGGACAAAGAACCTGGAGCCACAGAGTCTAAGGTCCGTGACCTGCCCAGACTTGTTTTGCTCCTGTGGTAAACAAGGTACACAGGCCCAGCTTGTGCCTGCCTGCCTCATGCAAGGCCTGTGTTTTTCCCAGACTGGGGTAAAGCAAGCCTATGGCTGCACCAATACAGTCAAGCTCAGCTGACTGCCACTCTGATTGGCTACTCTGTGCCCAAAGGCCCATTAGTCTTGGGCTGTACTGATAAAAGATGAGCAGGTGACACAACTGCTCTGCTGTTGTATTCATACCTGCTGCTGCCTGCTGCCATTGCTCACTGCCTTATGGCATCCTGAGCTGCCTGGAAGCTCCACTGCCTCGAGGTTACCAAGAACAGGCCCTGAATGGCCCCACGTGATCAGCCTGCACAGTCAGTGTGACACCGTGCTGGGACTGCACATGGCACACGTGGCACTGCATCCGGCCTGCACCTGAAAGCCTCCTGCCAAGATGGGAAGTCCTGGACACACAGATGGTCCAGAGAGATCAGGACCAGGTCAGAGATCCACTGCCTCCTTTCCCCAGCTCTCTGTGAAGACTGAGAAGAATCAGAAGCCTCAGCAGCTAAGGAGACACCAACAGAATTCCCTGAAAGCATTTGGGTACTGTTTGGAGCTGCAGTTAGTCCTGGGGCATCAGGAGACTAATACTGTGTGAGTAAATACTTAGAGCCTCTTGTGATTCACTGTTGCCTTCTGCCATGAACAGAAAGGAGCTTCCCGAGTCCATCTAGTGGGGAAGCAACGTGCGGACCGCAGGGGGCGTGCTGACTGCTACGGGGGCGTGCTGACCGCCAACGGGGTGCACTGACTGCTACGGGGGCGTGCTGACCGCCACGGGGGTGCACTGACTGCTACGGGGGCGTGCTGACCGCCAACGGGGTGCACTGACTGCTACGGGGGCGTGCTGACCGCCAACGGAGTGCACTGACTGCTACGGGGGCGTGCTGACCGCCATAGGGGCTCGCTGACCACCAAGGGGCGCCCTGACCCCAAGGAGTGCGCTGACCACCGAGGGGCACCCTGACCCCAAGGAGCGCGCTGACCCAAAGGTACACGCTGAGTGCCAAGGGGTGCGCTGACCCCAAGGGGACGCGCTGAATGCCAAGGGGGCACACTGACTGCCAAGGGGGCACACTGACCCCAAGGGGATGTGCTGGCTGCTAAGGGGATGTGCTGACCCCAAGGAGCACACTGACCCCAAGGGGATGTGCTGACCCCAAGGAGCACACTGACCCCAAGGGGGTGCCCTGACCCCAAGGAGCACACTGACCCCAAGGGGGTGCCCTGACCCCAAGGAGCACAATGACCCCAAGGAGCACACTGACCCCAAGTAGCACACTGACCCCAAGGGGATGCGCTGACCCCGAGGCACACACTGACCCCAAGGAGCACACTGACCCCAAGGGGGTGCCCTGACCCCAAGGGGCGCACTGACCCCAAGGGGGCATGCTGACTGTCGATTGGTGTGCCAACCCCAAGGGGGACGCTGACCGCAGGAACCTTCTCTTCCAGTGCAATTAATGTTTATATTTGTTGCTAGTTATTTCCAGATGTAGTTATTCCTTTGTGTGTTTCCATGACCCTTGCAGAAGAACCTAATTATTATTAAAATTAGTGGTCTGGGGTGTGGAGAGTTTTGAACACCAAAAATGAATAAATAATATTAATTTTTTTCTCACACTAATTAATCACCCCTCCATCACACAGCTCTGCTCCCAGCTCTCCCCCGAGTCTCTCAAGCTAAGCATCAGCCTCTCCTGCTGCACCACTGCTGCTCTGCCAAGCTGCACTGTTCATGCTCCTGTGCCAGGCAGTCCTCAAACAACACTCTGCAGCTGAGCAGACGCAGCTCACAACTGAGCTCCAGACTGCTCCTACACTTACAGTGGAGAAATCATAGAATCCTAGAATAGGTTGGGCTGTAAGGGACCTCCAAAGCTCATCCAGTCCAACCCCCTGCAGTCAGCAGGGACATCTTGAGCTAGATCAGGCTGCCCTGAGCCCTGTCCAGCCTCACCTTGAATATCTCCAGGCATGGGGCCTCAGTAACCTCCCTGGACAACCTGTTGCAGTATTCCAGCACCCTTGTGCTAAAGAACTTGTTCCTCACACCCAATCTGTGCAAGTGGCAGAGATGTGGCTCCTCTGGAAGAAGCCAGATTCAGCCTCCATCTCTTCCTCTACAGCTCTGAACTCCACAGCAACACTGCATGGGACAATAGCCCCCAGCACACTAAGGCTCAGAGCTGTGTAGGTATCCACAGCTTCCCTGGGCAACCTGTGCCACTCTCCCCACCCTCCCTCTCAACAATTTCTTCCCCCTTTCCACTTTCACTCTCCCCTCTCCCAGCTCAAAGCCACTGTCCCTCAGCCTGGCACTCCCAGCCCTTGTCCAAAGTCCCTTCCCAGCTCTCCTGGAGCCCCTTCAGTTACTGCAAGGCTGCTCTAAGCTCTCCCCAGAGCCTTCTCCAAGCTGCACAGCCCAAACTCTCCCAGCCTGTCCCCACAGGGGAGGCTCTACAGCCCTTTAATCACATTGGTGCCCTTCTCTGGACTCTTTCCAACAGTTCCTGCCTATGCTGCAGGCACCAGAACTGGATCAGTGTCGTGCTGCTGGCTTAGGAGGTGCCTCTGTAGCTTCTGTGCCTCACCACTGAGGTGGCCTCAGTACCATTCATGCTGTCCCCAAGGCAAGACAAAGCTCTGCTGTACTGGGAACAGTAAGGGACAAGGGCTTGCTGCCCCCTTTGGAAGGAAGTGGCCACAATTAAGGCTGGCTGCACTCAACGGCTTCCCCAGCCCTGCCCAGCCCTCACCAGGACCTGCTGAAGCCCAGGTCTGCTCCTCTGTCCCCTCCACTGGGCACTGCCATGCCCTTGCTCAGCTTGCCACAAACACTGCCAGTGCAGTGCTGCCTTCCACTGCTCGAACACTCTGGCTCCAGGAAGCAGCCTGCTTCTGACCCTAGGCAGCTCCACTGCAAGCTGCTGCCAGCATCTGCTTGTGTCTAAGCCACAGCAAGCACAGGGGGGACATCCTCAGGCAGAAGTCGTGGAACAAGGCAAGGCTGAAAACCATCCAGGTCTGCTTTTAAGGGCTGTGCTACAAGGACCAGAAACCTTTCAGCACCCCACACAGCCCTGGGGACAGGCTGAGAGGCAAACATGCACCTCAGCTACCCTCCCTCTTCATACCAGAGCTGAGCAGAGGTGTTTGAGAAGGGCAGCAGCTTTGCCAGGCAAGTGGAACCACTTCAGCAGTCTGTGATGAAAGAGCAGAGCTGCTCCCCTTGGGCACCTGCTCAGCACTGAGCAGCCACAGAGTACTTTGTGGGCTGGAATCACTGCCATGAGTAACTCCACACAGGACTGCTCACTGCCCTCTGCTTAATCCACACAAACTGAGGGCAGGACTGCACCTGACAGCCCTCCCAGAGCCTGGTGCTCAGCAGCGTGCAGAGGGCACCCTGCCCACCCCTGCCTTACCAGGATTCGCTTCTTGACGTCGTCCATCCCATAGTGATCCTCCTCCAGCACGGCTCGGGCTCGGGACAGCTCCAGGTTCTCCTCACTGCACTTGCCCCAGGGGATGGATGTCAGCCAGTCCAGGTAGTTCCGAGTGACACTGACAGAGACAAGAGTCAGCTGGCAGCAGCCAGCTCCTGCCTGCCCCCACAGCCTTCCACAAGAGCCTCACCACAGCAGCTGGGACACAAACTACTGAGAGCAGGAGGCTATGGAAAGAACATCAGGGAGGTTGTGGAGTCTCCTCTGGATGCTTTCAAGACCCATCTGGATGTGTTCCTGTGTGCCCTGTCCTGGTGATGCTGCTCTGGCAGGGGGGTGGGGCTGGATGATCTCCAGAGGTCCCTTCCAACCCCTGACATTCTGTGACTCTGATTTGGGCAGACACTGCTGTCCTTTTGAGTTGCTCTTCACTCCCTTGTCATCCCTCCCCCAAAATAATCATCAAATCCTTTTTTCCTAGCAAGAGAAGACCTAAAATGATCAAAAGGTGAACTAAAGTAAACAGGAGAGCTGGAGAACAATCCCAGAGCTGGGATGTGATCAGCTGCCACACTCAGGGATAAAAACCAACCATGACCGAAAGAGAAAAGAAAGCCTTGAGGTGAGAGCTTGCCAGAGTGGTGTCAATTGCTCCCCCTCACCCCAAACTGGGAGCAGGAACTGCCAGCCCCCCAGGCTGTGCTGCCCTTCAGCAGGAGCTGGGCAGGCTGCAGAGCTGCGTGGGGAGAAGTGGAATGGAATCCAGCAAGGGTAGAGCTGGCATCTGGGAAAGGACAACCCCATGGACCAGGACACATTGGGGCTGACCCACTGGGACCTGGGGGTGCTGCTGGGCAGAAGGATGCCCACGGGCCAGCAAAAGGCCAAGGGCATCCTGGGGTGGATTAGAAGGGCTGTGGTGAGTAGGCTGAGAGAGGTTCCCCTGTCCCTCTACTCTGCCCTGGTGAGGCTACATCTGGTTCAGTTCTGGGCCACTCAGTTCAAGAAGGACCTCAGGAAACTGCTTGAGAGTCCAGGAGAGAGCCAGGAAGCTGCTGCAGGCAGTGAGCACCTCCTGTGAGGCCAGGCTGAGGGAGCTGGCAGCAGAGGAGCCTGAGGGCTGTCCTCAGTGCTGTGCTAAAGATGTGCTGGGCTGGAGCCAGGCTCTGCTCAGGAGTGTCCAAGGACAGGACAAGGGGCACTGGGTGCCAGCTGGGGCAGAGAAGGTGCCACAGGAGCAGAAGGGAAAACTTTGTCACCGTGAGGGTGGCAGAGCCTGAAGCAGGCTGCCCAGAGATGCTGTGGAGCCTCCTGCTCTGGAGCCTTTCCAAACCCTCCTGGATGTGTTGCTCTGTGCCCTGCCCTGGGTGCCCCTGCTCTGGCAGGGGGTTGGACTGGATGACCTCCAGAGGTCCCTGCCAAGCCCTCAGGTTCTGTGAGTGTGTGGCCCTGAGAGCAGAGGGCAGAGCCAAGCACTCACTTGAACTCTGAGGAGTGGTTATCCAGCAAGCCCAACTTGTTCAGCTCCTCATCAATGACATCCATCACGTGCTTGGGCACCAGCAGCTCCTTCAGCCGCTCCCGGAACTTCTCCTCTATGGCATCCTTGTCCTCCTTCTCCAGCCCCAGCTCCTTCTTGATGATCTTCAGCTGCTCTTGGAGAAGGTATTTGCGATGTGTTTGCTTGATCTTCTCCTCAACCTAGACAAGGCAACAGAAGCAGTAACTCTGCTGCTCCTGCTGCAAGCCACCAAACATCAAAAGCTTCCAAGCACTTCTCAGTTAGGACCTTCACAGCCACTGAAAGTGCCACTCAGAAATCACCTGAAATCATCAGATGCCACCCAGAAATCATCACAGCATGCCCCTGTGCTGGGCATCAGTTTGGGGTCCCTCACTCCGAGAAGGATATTGAGGGGCTGAAGCAGGTCCAAGAGCAGAGCAACCAAGCTGGGGCAGGGTCTGGAGAACAGGGCTGGGGAGGAGCAGCTGAGGGACCTGGGGGTGTGCAGTGTGCAGAAGAGGAGGCTGAGAGAAACCTCATTGCTCTCTGCAGCTCCCTGAGAAGAGGCTGAAGTCAGGTGGGGGTTGGGCTCTGTTCCCTAGGATCAGGGGATAGGAAATGTCTTGGAGTTGTGCCAGGGGAGGGTTAAGTTGGAGATGAGTTAAAAATTGCTGCCAGAGTGGTCAGACACTGGCACAGGCTGCCCAGGGAGGTGTGCCCATGGCACTGCAGGCTGTAGTTCAGTGCTCATGGCAGCTGGGTTGGTGTTGGACTGGATGATCTTGAAGGTCTTTTCCAAGCTCAGTGATTCCAGGACTCTGCTTTCACACAGATCCTCAACTGCAGTCCCCCAAGGGTCAGCTGCTTGCATGAAACCAGAAGGGGCAGAACCAAACAGAGGCTGCTGCAGCCTCTCCTCTTAGCAGTGCCTGAACAAACACATTTCTAACAGAAGAAGGTCAAACCCCATCCCTCCAGAACTCCCTTCCAGAGTGTGCACCAATGTCCTGCTTTTAAACTCTTCCCTGGCCATGCTGAGCAGCACAGGAGTGGCCTCAGTGCTCCCAGCAGCAGGTTTGTGCTCCCCAGGGACTCACCTCCCTGCCCAGGCGCTGCTGCAGCTTGCTCAGCTCATATTCCTTCTTCAGCAGGGAAAGAGCCTTGTAGAGCCTCTTGGGAATCTGCAACAGACACACACAGAGCTTCCAGACACTGGGATACTGCTGCCAGCTCCCAGTGAAGGAAGAGTCAAAATCTCCAAAGGGCTGCCTAGGAGAAGAGAGATGGGGAGAGGACAGCAGCAGCTCCACAGCAGGGAATCAGTGGAGAAAGCAAAACCTCTGCATCAGAGAGGAAAAGTGTGAGAGCAGCAGCAGAGGGAAGGGATTCTGCCCCTCTGCTCTGCTCTGCTGAGACCACACCTGCAGCACTGCCTCCAGTTTCGGGGCCTCCAGCACAAGAAGGACCTGGAACTATTGAAAATGTCCAGAGGAGGCCAAGGCCTCCAAGAGGAGGGCTGGAGAACCTCTGCTATAGGGACAGGTTGTGAGAGTTGGGGGTGTTCAGCCTGGAGAAGGCTCCAGGGAGACCTTAAAGCAGCCTTTCAGTACCTGAAAGGGCTCCAGGAGAGCTGGGGAGGGACTTTTGGCAAGGGCTGGGAGTGCCAGGACACAGACAATGGCTTAGAATCATAATCAGGCAGGGCTGGAAGGGACCACAAGGATCGTCCAGTTCCAACCCCCTGCCATGGGCAGGGACACCCTTCCCTAGATCAGATTGTCCAGAGCTTCATCCAGCCTGGTCCTTAAACACTTCCAGGGATGGGCCTCAACCACCTCCCTGGCCAACGCCTGCCAGGCTCTCACCACTCTCATGGTGAAAAACTTCCTCCTCACCTCCAGTCTGAATCCACTCACCTCCAGCTTTGCTTCAGCTTTGAGCTGGGAGAGGGGAGAGTGAGAGTAGAGATGAGGAAGAAATTGTTGAGGGTGAGGGTGGGGAGAGACTGCCCAAGGAGGGTGTGGCTGCCTCCTGCCTGGAGCTGTTCAAGGCCAGGCTGGAATGAGGCCTTGAGCAACCTGGTGGAGGTGTCCCTGCCCATGGCAGGAGGGTGGAGCTGGGTGAGCTTTAAGGTCCTTTCCAAGCCAACCCATTCTCCTAACACCCTGCAGGCTGAGGAGCAGAGCTGCAGCTGAAGGCTTCCTTACACTGGTCTCCTCCAGGATGTCCTGCAGCTCGTGGGACTCGGCCCCGGTCAGCGCTGCGCCCATGTCGCTCAGGTAGATTGGGTTGTCCACCACCCGCTGCCCTGCCTGCATCATCTGCAGCACAGACTCTCTGGAAAACAAGGCAAGAACCCCAAAATGCTGTGTCAGCTTTTTGGCACAAAGCACAGGCACAAGGCAGTGTCTCCAGAGCTCTGCACTTGTTGTGCCACAGGAAAGAAATCGAACTCGGCTCAGCCCCAGCCTGGCACTGGCAGTGTGACCAAGCCAACACTCAGTGACAAACAGAAATGGGAATGGGCACTGCCATGGAAAACCAGAGCTGTGAGATGCTCTCCTGACAGTCCTGGCAAGAAGGAGGTGGAGCTGTTAGAGTGAGCCCAGAGGAGGCCACGCAGGTAATCCAAGGGCTGGAGAACCTCCCCTGAGGGGACAGGCTGGGAGAGCTGTGGTTGTTCAGCCTGGAGGAGGCTCTGGGGACAGGTCAGAGTAGCCCTCCAGTAGCTGAAGGGGCTCCAGGAGAACTGGGGAGGGTCTTTTGACAAGGGCTGGCAGTGCCAGACTGAGGGACAATGGCTTTGAGCTGGGAGAAGCTGGACTTAGAATAGGCTTTAAGAAGAAATTTTCTCCATGAGGGTGGGGGGGCTCTGGAACAGCTTGCCCAGGGAGGTTGGGGATGTCCCCTCCCTGGAGGTTTTCAAGACCTTGAGCAACCTGGGCTATGGGAAGTGTCTCTGCCCATGGCAGGGGCTTGGAACCAGGTGATTTTTAAGGTCCCTTCCAGTGCAAAGCACCCTGGGGGCTGTGTGTGCCAGCAGAGCTGTCTCTTACTACACTCATCTGACAGGGATCAGACCATGGCACTGCAGTGAGCTGCACTCAGACTCAGCTCAGCTGCACAGGCCTCCAGCCCTGCTTCCAACCTCCACATCTCAGCAGGTTTCCAAACCCTCCCTCTGTTGCCAAGGGATGGTGAAGCTCACACAAAACAGCGAAGCTCTAGGTGGCAACTCAGCATCTCTGCCCTTCCCTGGAGCAAAAGGGCAGGGGGAAGAGAAGCTCTCATGATCCTCCAGCCTGAGGCCTCCTGCTCCCAAAGCAGGGCAGTGTGTGGAGCACACCTACCTGTACAAGGGGTTCAAGGCAATGATGTCCCTGATGGTCTTGACAATTTCTGCAGTAAGAGCCTGCAAACCACCAAAAAAACCTCATCAGCTGCAGGAGTGGAAAGGGACAGGCAAGGCCTCAGCACAGACAGGCCACTCCCCAAGCCCTGCACACAGCAATGCAGCCCCTGGGCACCCATCTGCCACGGGCTGCAGTGATGCCTGGGGCTGGGGCACTCATTGCTCCAGGCAGAGAGCAGAAGGGCTGCAGGTTGCTTCCTGCATGCACAGAGCTGAACTGCTTCTGGGCAGTGCACATCATCAGGTTGACCACTCAGGGCACCTCAGAGCAAAGCCTCAGCTTGGCAGAGGGAATCACAGACTTCAGCAGAGCCCAAACTCTTCCTTCAGCAGCTTTCTGAAGTGAGCAGCTTGAAGGTGCTGAGCTGCTGCAGTGGTGCTGATGTGACCCTCCTGTGCCACGCAGCAGCTGCTTTCTGAAGCCTGAAGCTTCAGAACTCTCCCTCTGAACCCACCAAGTGTAAATGCAATGCTACAGGCCCAGCCTTCAGCCACCCACCTTAACCTCTTCTGTGATCTGAAAATCTTCATGAACCACATTCTCCACCTCTACCATGAGAACCTCCTGTGAGGAAGGAGCCACAGGATCCAGCACCACTTCCACAGCTTGGTCCTTTGCCCCTGGCTCCTCCTCAGCCTCTTTCCTGGAACGCTTCTGTTTTCTCCTGGTTTTCTGTTTGTTCTCAGGCTCCTCAGGCTCCACCTCCAGTTGCTTGTTTATACGAATCCTGAAAGCCAAAAGGAGACCAGCAAGAGTCAACTCCCCTCTGCTACAGCTGATTTCAACCCCTCAGCATCAGAAGAGTCCAAGCTGTATTTGGAGTAAAGCAGAACTGCAGGCTCTGACCAAGGGGACTGGCCTGATGCAGCAACCCAGCATGGTCAGGGGGACTGACCAAGGGAAGTTAACTGCCTGCTGGATGAGCCTCTTGGTGTCTGAGTCTGTTGGCTGCCAGAGCTGGGGCTGTGCAGCCTGGAGAAGGGAAGGCTCCAGGGAGACCTCAGAGCAGCCTTGCAGTAGCTGAAAGAGCTCCAGGAGAGCAGGGAAGGGACTTTGGATAAGGGCCAGGAGTGCCAGGCCAAGGGACAATGGCTTTGAGCTGGGAGAGGGGAGATTGAGAGTGGAGATGAGGAACAAATTGTTGAGAGTGAGGGTGGGGAGAGCCTGGCACAGGTTGCCCAGGGAGGCTGTGAATGTCCCTTCCCTGGAGGTGTCCAGGTCAGGCTGTGCAGGGCCATGAGCAACCTGGGCTAGTGAAAAGGATGGCAGAGGGGCTGGGACTGGATGGTCTTTAAGGTCCCTTCCAACTCAAACCATTCTATAAATCCATGAGTGGCCAAGGGTAGCTGACAACCCCTCTGCCAGGAACTGTGTCAGCTAAGAGCAGCTGCAGAACTCCAAGGCCAGCTTTGGAGCAATGCAGACAGGCAGTGTGATCCTATGGACAGCACTGAGCAGTGCCCTGGCACCCGAGGAGCAGTTCCCCACATCTTCCATGTTAGAAGGAAACTTTTCTATTCCAGGCAAACCAAACCCAACAGCTGCACTATTTCCAAAATCTAATCAAACAATACTGCAATGTGCCCAGGTGGGCAAGAAGGGCACCAGCAGCCTGGCCTGGGTCAGCACTGGTGTGGCCAGCAGCAGTAGGGAAGTTACCATGCCCTGGTACTGGGCACCAGTGAGGCCACACCTCAAATCCTGGGTCCTGTTTTGTGTCTCTCATTCTAAGAAGGGCACTGAGAGGCTGGAGCAGGTCCAGAGAAGGTCAGCAAAGCTGGGGCAGAGTCTGGAAAACAGGGCTGGGGAGGAGCAGCTCTCAGCAGCTCAGGAGCTGGAGGTGATTACTGTGGAGGCTGAGGGCAGAGCTCATGGCCCTCTACAGCTGAGAGGAGGCTGCAGGTGGGGTTTGGGCTCTGCTCCCACATAACAGGGGATAAGACAAGAGGAAACAGCCTCAAGCTACACCAGGGGAAGCTTAGGTTGGAGATGAAGAAAAAATTGTTTGCTGCCAGAGTGGTCAGGGATTGGCACAGGCTGCCCAGGGAGGTGGTGGAGTGCCCATCCCTGGAGGTGTGCCAGAATGCTGTGGCCATGGCACTTGGGGCCACACTGGGGTTGGGTTGGTGTTGGACTGGATGGTCTTGGAGAGCTTTTCCCACCCAAACAATTCTATGACTATGTCACTGCTGACTGCAGGGTGGTTGGTCATGCCCTTTGAGGGTCCCTTGAACCTCCTGCATCCTGTGATTGTCCAAGGAGGTGCTGAGGTTCAGCTGAATCAGTGCCTGCTGGCAGCACATCACAACCAGCACGAGGCCTAGAGAGTCTCCCTCATGGGGGCCAACCTGTGCCCTCTGTCACACAGCAGCAGCAGGGCACTCTCAGGAGGTGCTGTGGCAGCAAAGCAAACTCCTGTTGCACACAGTGGGGTGTGCCAGTGTAAGCAGAGGGCAAAGCCAAGGAGGGGCAGTGCCTGCTGCGCGCTGCGGCGGTTACCGGCGGTGTCCCATCACGATCATGCGCAGCTTGTCTCCAAGGTCCTGCATTTCATGGATCTGGACAAAAGTTCCCATCTGGTAGATTTCATTCAGATCCTCTACCACGTCAGATTCATTGCTGGCAAGAAAAAAAACAACCCAACAACCCAATGGAGCAGAGCTGGAGACTCTTGTGGCAGCAGGCAAGATGAGAAAGGAAAGAAGCAAGCGCTGGCTGCAGTGGAGCACAGCCCCTTCCCTTTAGCCCCACTGCTGCCACCACACAGCCCCTTCCCTTTAGCCCCACTGCTGCCACCACACAGCCCCTTCCCTTTAGCCCCACTGCTGCCNCCTTTCCCCCCACTCCTGCGACCACACAGCCCCTTCCCTTTAGCCCCACTGCTGCCACCACACAGCCCCTTCCCTTTAGCCCCACTGCTGCCACCACACAGCCCCTTCCCTTTAGCCCCACTGCTGCCACCACACAGCCCCTTCCCTTTAGCCCCACTGCTGCCACCACACAGCCCCTTCCCACACCACCCAGCTCCCTCTCCAGTTAAGAACAGCCTTTTCCAAAGACCCAAGCTCCCACAGTGCTGGTGGTGGCAGTGAAGCAGTCACAGCAAGGGAGTGGTGGAAGTCTACACAGAACTTCTGTAACACCCCAGACAGGGAAGGTCAGAGCACAGCCCCAGCACCCCCCAGCCCACTCCTGCTGAGGAAGAACAACTCACTTATCATCCTTCTTAAGGAAGACACCAGCATAAGGCTGGGCAAGGCGAACTTTCCTCCTCAGCAGCTCCACCAGTTTCTTGTTTTTCACCTAGGACAAGGACAGGTAAGAGGTCAGAGGTGATCTGCTGTAAGTTTTGCCCCTCCAGTCAGTATTTGATTGCTTTAGGAAGTTTATGAAGCTCCATCCTGGATTCTTTCACCTTGCCCCTGTGAGGGGACAGTGAGATGGAAGTGGAACAACAGGAGAGGAACATGAACTGTGAGTATTTAGAGCACATAAGAGAAGCTTGAAGGCAGGGAGAAGAACCAGACCTCACCTGTGCCAGCCTTACAGGCCAGAAATCTCAAGTCACTTGAACAACACTTCCTAAGAGCTTCAGGTGCTGTCACCCTTCTGCACCTCTGTGTTCTAGCTCTCTACTCCTACTGAAGAGCTACTCCAATCTTCCCCTCCAGTGGCCTGGATTCTGCTCACCTCTATTTGTTTGAATCCTCTTCTGCAAAGCCCTCACTGCTCAGCTGCTCTCCTGCAGCCACCAGCCCCACACTCTGCACCAGGGTCCTGACAGTGCTTCATAGAATCTTAGAATGGTAGGGCTGGAAGTGACCTCAAGGATCATCCAGTTCCAAGCCCCTGCCATAGGCAGGGACACCTCCCACTAGCACAGGTCACTCAAGGCCTCATCCAACCTGGCCTTGAACACCTCCAGGGAGGTTGTGGAGCACAGAAGACCTGGAGATCATTGAGTCCACACCCACCCTGCCAGAGCAGGGCACACAAGAACACATCCAGGTGGGTTTTGGCTGTCTCCAGAGATGAAGACTCCACTTTCTCTCTGGGCAGCCTGCTCCAGGGCTCTGCCACCCTTAAACTACAAAGTCATGTTCTCATGTTCTCATGTTCAGATGGAACTTTTTAGCTGCCAGAGGGGAGACTGGAACTGGATGTTAGGAGGAAGTTCTTTACAGTGAGGGTGGTGAGACACTGGAACAGGTTGCCCAGGGAGGTTGTGGCTGCTCCCTCCCTGGAGGGGTTCAAGACCAGGCTGGAGGAGGCCTTGAATGACCTGTGCTGGTGGGAGGTGTCCCTGCCTATGGCAGGGGGTTGGAACTGGATGAGCTTTGAGGTCCCTTCCAACCTTCCCATTCTATGAAGTTCTCATGGTTCACAAAGCCTGAGATGGCAGCAGAGTGAATGTGCAGGGTAAGAGAGAGAGCTCCTACCTATTAGCTTCATGTGAGCCACTGCTGCTCCACAGACTGAACAGCTCACACCTAGCAGTGCCCTGTGGTTGTGTGTCTGAAGAGCACAAGCATGAACAATCCCTGCCCTCGACACAGCTTCAGGGACACTAAAAGTTGCACATTAGAGATGGGCACACACTGTGACAAATGACCCCACAGGGACAGCCAAACACTGATCCAGTTCCTGCTGCATCTACCCCCAGACTGTGGTCCGAGGTTGAAGGTTGGACTCAGTGATCTTGGAGGTCTCTTCCAACTGAAACAATTTTGTTCTGCCCCCAGCAAAATGCCAGCGAGTGCAATTCCTTGCTCAAAAAAGTTTGCATTTCAGGATCAAAAAGTCTTGCTGTCTTGTGAGCTCAAGTCACATATCAAAGATCAAACTTCTGGCTCTGAAAAATGCAGATGAGGAGGCAGAGGGCAAAGATCACCCTCGGAGATGTTGTGCTGACCATTCCCACCTCTCAGCCCTCTCCCACCCACCACAGGCAGTGCTGCTCTGTCTCAAACTCAGTTTCTTCCTGCAGCTCAGTTTGCTGCCTTCACAAAAATTGTTCTTGGGGGGGAGGGGGGGGGGGCTGACATCAGCCCACGAAGCTAAACCAAGGCCACATTTGCTTAACCTTCAGCAAAAGAACACGGAGAAGCCAGCAAGAAAGAGGCTGTGCGTGAATCAGTGACCTTCCCCGTTAGAAGCAGCTCTGCTGACTGATGCAACACTGCTGAAACAGAGACTGAGACAAACCACAGCTCGGGGCACCGAGCTAGAGCCGGAGAACAGTGAGGGCTGGAGGCACCTCCAGAGGTCATCAGTCCAATAGCAGCATCACTCGGGGCAGGTCACACATGAACACATCCAGGTGGATCTTGAAAGTCTCCTGAGAAGGAGATTTCCGAACCTCTCTGGGCAGCCTGCCCCAGGGCTTCGGCAGCCTCACAGTGCAGGTTTAAAAACCGCTGCGGGGCAGAGGGCTGCGAAGTGCCACACTTCTGCCGCCCTCCCCTACACTCTGCCATTAAAAGCAGCCCTTACAGACACGGAGCGTGGCTCTGAGGCAGGCAGCCCCGCTCCGACCCGCAGCTGGACACACGGTCCCGTCCCAGCGCGCTGGGTTGGGGACGGTCACGCCGCGCACCAGCAAGCGCCGTCCAGGACCGCTGGGCCTCTAGGAGGACTCTCAGCCGCACAACCGCGCCGGAGCCATCTCCGACTCCCCGGCGCCCGCCTCTCCGGGCTGCCAGCTCCTGTTCTCCAGCCGGGCCGGCTGGGGCGAGCGCGCGGCCCCGGGAGCGCCGCTCCTGCCGCTCCTCACCTCGATGATCTTGATGAAGCGAGGGAAGACGGGGTTGCGCGTCACGGCTATGAGAGGGACGTTGGGGAAATGCTCCGGGACGAGCAGCGGTGTCAGCGCCGTCATGACCGGCGCGGCCCCGCCAGCATCGGACCCTCCGCCGCCGCCGCTCCCGTCCTCGCCGCCGCCTCCTTCTAGCGCGTCTCCCCCCGGCAGCCCACCGGCGCTCCGCTGGTGCCATGGCAGACCGGTGCTGAAGGCGGCGCGGGCCGGCGGCGCGGAGCCCAGCGGGAGCGGGGGTGGGGCGGCGGAGGCAGCGGCCGCC
>VWZE01007127.1:31693-44425 GCA_013396675.1 Eubucco bourcierii | reverse complement strand
AGAGAAGGAAGGAAGGAAGGAAGGAAGGGAGGAAGAGAGGGAGGGGGGGAAGTAGCCTCTCTGGGGAGCCTGTGCCAGTGGGGTAAAGAAGTTCCCCCTGGTGCTGAGGTGCAGCCTCCTGTGCTGCAGCTCCCATCCATTGCTCCTTGTCTGAGGCTCTGTCCCCCAGACTCTCCCCAGTCACCTGATGGTGATGATCTGCCCGAAGTCCAGCTCGTAGTTGTTGACCTGGGCGATGAAGATGGCTGCCAGGGCCTCGTAGAGAGCTGTGCCATCCATGTTGATGGTGGCTCCCACGGGCAGCACGAACCTGGTGATGCGCCTGTCCACGCCATTGTTCTCCTCCAGGCAGCGGAAGGTGATGGGCAGCGTCGCCGAGCTGGGAGGGAGCACAGAGCAGCACCAGTTGGGACTCCGCCAGCCTGGCCACGGGGACTAAGCCTCTGCCTGCTTTGTGACCTTACCCACCTGCTTTTTCACCCTGCCATGAGAGCCAGAGGCCAGAAGCTGCTAGGAGAAAGAACAGTCTAAGCGAGGCTTGCTCGGGTGTGGGGCAGGCTGTAGTGGCTTGCTCAGGGGGCTGGGGCAGGGGCTGGGAAGCCCTGAGGGGGTTGATGCTGGCTGAACACTGAAAGGAGGTGATGCTGGAGGAGTCAGGGGGTGCAGGACAGAGGCTCGAGAGCAAAACTCCTGCCCCAGCTATGAAAAACACTCAGGACGCTTTCTCACTGCCCTCTGTGCCTGAGACAAGAGTGACCCACGAGGGAGGATGGCTTGGGGAGATGGCAGAGAGTGGTTCTGAGGGAGGTGAGCAGGAGCAAGGCTGTGTGCTGCAGTGTGAGAGGCTGTGTGCTGCAGTGTGAGAGGCTGTGTGGCAGAGCCTGGCAGCCACTTGCCAGGAGCTGAATGCAGTAGCAGACACAGAGGCGGCCTTGCTGTGGCTGTGCTCCTGGCAATGTGAGCCATGGCACACCAGGGGCTCCAAGTCTCTGCCCAGGCCCCTGGGGAGCTCAGTGCAGCAGAGGAAGAGGCACTCATTCTGCCTGGGGAGCAGAGCCGTGCAGAAGTGTGGGGTAGGGCTGTGAGAGGTGAATCCAGCTGGACCAACACACTGGGAGTCTGTCCTGAGCTCAGCATTCTGTGCTGCAAGCAGAGTGACCACCAGAAGGAGCAATGTGGGCAGTGGTGGTTAGAGCTGGCTCCATGATGAGGGCTCCTGAGCAAGGCAGTGGCAATCTGCCCACTCTGAAATGAGCTTGACTAGACCAGTGCAAAGAACTGCTAGTGTTGGAGGTAGTGAGCCCACAGTGCTGCACTGAGCAGCCCCACAGTGCCCACAGCAGCCCCAGCCCTGCCCCTGCTGTACCCTAGTGTTGGAGGTAGTGAGCCCACAGTGCTGCACTGAGCAGCCCCACAGTGCCCACAGCAGCCCCAGCCCTGCCCCTGCTGTACCCTAGTGTTGGAGGTAGTGAGCCCACAGTGCTGCACTGAGCAGCCCCACAGTGCCCACAGCAGCCCCAGCCCTGCCCCTGCTGTACCCTAGTGTTGGAGGTAGTGAGCCCACAGTGCTGCACTGAGCAGCCCCACAGTGCCCACAGCAGCCCCAACCCTGCCCCTGCTGTACCCTAGTGTTGGAGGTGGTGAACCCACAGTGCTGCACTGAGCAGCCCCACAGTGCCCACAGCAGCCCCAACCCTGCCCCTGCTGTACCCTAGTGTTGGAGGTGGTGAGCCCACAGTGCTGCACTGAGCAGCCCCAGGGTGCCCACAGCAGCCCCAGCCCTGCCCTTGCCGTACCTGGAGGAGGTGCCCAGGGCTGTGATGAGTGCCTGCAGGAGGCCTGCGATGAAGGCCCAGGGGTTGCGGTGGGTGACGATGAAGTAGAGCAGTGGCAGCACACAGAGGGCATGGATGAGCAGCCCCACGATGACAGTCAGTGTGTACATCCCCAGCTGGCCTCCCATCACTGCCAGGTCATCCATCTCCAGGATTTTGCCAGCAATTAGGAACATGATGCCAACTGGAGCATACCTGTGGCAGAAGCACAAGGCCAGGGCTCAGCAGTGGCACCCACAGCTCTCCACCAGCCCTGGCACAGGCTCTCTTGGCAAGTGCCCAGCAAGCCAGCACACAAGAACTGCTCACTGAGCCTAATCCTTGGGTCAGGCTGCTGTGGTTTCTCCTCTGGGAGCCTCTTGGTCACCACAGGCTCAAACTCCAGCTCTGGTGGCACTGTAAGGGACACGCTGCACAGTGTGGGCACTGCTGGAGCTTTCCTCCTCCTCCTCCTCCAGGGTTCCCTGTATACTTCCACAAGGCTCCTTGTGGAACTGATAGGGGAGGTTATGGGAAGGGCTCCTCAAAGTCCCTTCCCTACCAGAGGGGCTGGAATTTGTTGTGCTTTTTCCCTGCTGAGAGGCACAGTGAGGTAGAGGAGGGACAGGGAACTGGGCAGTAAGGGCAGTAGAGTTCTATAGGCTGTAGGACAGCAGCCCTGGGACGTTCCCACCTAGGGAGGAGGAACATACAGGGGATCCACAGGGGATCCACAGCTGGGCTAGCAAGGACTGGGTCCACCAACCCCTCAGGAGGCAGCCATGGTTTGTGTGAACCCCATCGTGAGCCATTCTGGTGCCCTTCCACTCCTGAGGCCTTCATTCCCCCTGCACAGCAATGGATCTGAGGAGCAGCAGTGAGGCTCCAGGGGAAGGAAGGCATGGCACAGACCTGGGCAATGCCATGGACATTCCACTAGGCATGGGAACAGGCTGGAGCAGAGGGAATCCCTGCTGCACAGCCAGCTGCTCAGGGCTGGGCATCCACAGCTCACTTCAGGCCATTTCCTCTTGTTCTATCACCTGGGCTCAGGAGATAGGAGGAGAGAAAATGTCCTGAAATTGTGCCAGGGGAAGCTTAGGTTGGAGATGAGGGAAAATGTCTTTGCAGCCAGAGTGGTCAGACACTGGCACAGGCTGCCCAGGGAGGTGATAGAGTCCTCATGCCTGGAGGTGTTCCAGAACCCTGTGCCCATGGCACCTGGGGCCATGGTTTGGTGCCCATGGTGGGGTTGTGTCAGTGGCTGGACTGGATGATCTCAGAGAGCTTTTCCAGCCCAGACAGCTCTGGTTCCATGGCTCTAAATCTCACATGCAATTCATGCACAAGGCTCAGAGCTCCACATGCCAAACCCTGACTTAGCCTGGGAGGTTTGGAAAAGTTTCAGGAGAGGATTTCACAACCATTTCATTTCCTCTGACCTTCTTCCTAGAAGCCCTCCCTGGCTGCAGCTACTGCCCACATCTCTCTGGAGAAAACAAGCTCCTGGGAGATGCTCTGCAGGCTGTGGGTCCAGGAAGCTGCTGGGCTGCAGCTGCCAGTCCTGCCTCTGGTAGCAGCAGGATTTGCTAAGCCAGGAGATCCCTCCAGGCACTGCACAGCAGCTTCCAGGCTGTAGCCCACATTCTGCACACCGGCACCCTGCCTTTGGGCACTGTAAGGGGGGGCTGAAGGAGGGGGTGTTGGAGGCACCTTGGAATTGTCTCTGTGAGGTCTGCCTGTGGCACTGCACTCCTGCTCTCCCTTTTGTGCCCTCAGGTAACTCTTATCTCTCCAGTTCTGCCCCATGCATGGAGGAAGAGATCCCGGGGGGCTGGGGCTGCCCAGTGCTCTGCCCTGAGCCCAGGGTTCTTCCTGCCCTTTCTGCCTGTCTGTGTGAGGCCTGCCCTGGGCTCAGGGTGCTGCTCAGAGCTCCAAGCGTGGCTGGGTCAGGGAGAGGAATCTGGAGTGATCTAAACTGGGAGGGGGTGACAGACCCCAGCCCCATATCTCTCCTGTCTCGTGGTACCTCTCACAAGCTGCTGATTAGAGCCTGAGCCCTCGATGGGTGAAGAGCAGCAAAATGCTGCCTGCTAGAGAAGAGCCCAACCTGAGCGGTGCCTGTGCCTGGGTGCTCAGGTGGCCTGACACAGAAAGCCAGAAGCAGTGAGGAGTTGGCATCTGAAATGGGAAGGTTTGGAGCTGACCTGCTCAGCCCAGCTCAGCTCTCAGAGCTGACACATTCAGTGCCACCCCCGGGGGGCAGGAAATGGCACTGGGTCGTTGTGGCTCATGGCTGAGTCAGACTCCTGGAACCCAGCTGGAAGGAAAGCTTTGGGTGGGGAAGCCTCACACCCTACCCCTGCTGGTAAGGCTAAGAGCTCTTCCACGCCAGCTCTCTGGTCTTCCAAGGATGTTCCCAGCAGCCTCAGGGAGAGCAAGTCCTGGTGTCCCTGTGCCTGCCATCTCTGGGGTGGAAACAGAAGACAGGAAATGAAATGTGAAGAGACATCCCCTCCGGGCTTTTCCCTCCGGCCCGGCGGGGGCCGAGGGCAGCTGTGCCCCTCTGCCTGCCCTCTGCGTGGCACCCCTCGAAGCTACCCCCACTGCTCCTCGGGCCAGTGGAAACTGCACCTGCAGACCTGCTGCTCCAACCGGCCGTGCTCCTCACCAGATGATAATGGCCACCAGCCTCATGATGGCTTCGTTGAGGCAGTTAAAGAACTCCCGCAGGGGCCGTCCCTTCTGCTTCATGCTGCCGATCACCAAGCCGAAGCACATGGAGAACACTACCAGCCCCAGCGCGTTCACCCCACTGGCAGAGCCCGGGACGGGAATCACTTCTTCAAAGGTCAGCACCTCGGAGAGGGTCTCCAGGGCCTGGGTGATGTTCTCCAGCACGCCGGTGAAGTTGTCGGGCGCGGGGCTCTGGGTGCTGGTGCCAGCTGCGGTGGCATTGCCGCTGCGCAGCACAGTCCTGCTGAAGACCCTGGTGCTGTACTGCGTCTTGTACTGCGAAGACAGAGCTCGGTCAGGGGCAGCCCTGGGGCTCCTCGGCAGCTCAGGGCTGCATGCTGGGCTCCTGCCTGCCCTCCTAAAGAGCTCCTGCCCTCCTAAAGAGCTCCTGCCCTCCCGGTGGCTCTCGGTGCCGCTTGTGAGGGCACCGGCACTGCACGGGAGACAAAGGCATCCCCACGGGGCACTGCCACTGCTCCTCCTCGAGCTCCCCAGCTTAGGGCTTGGATCAGAAAGTCCACAGAGCTGAAGGCCATGAGGCCACTGGAGCATCTCACAGCCCTGGGGCTGAGACTTTCTTCTGATGGACTTTTGTGCTGCTCCCAAGGGCACTGGCACTACACAGGAGCCCAATGCATGGGCAACCTGCTCCCCTGTCTCTGCCAGCCCAAGCCTGCTACCTGGGGTCATCCAAACTCTTTCTGACTGCGGGATGGAGGTTGAAGGCCACAGGCAACTTGAGAAGCTTGTGTGTGGGACGCTGTGACAGAGACTGCTGAGTGCAGTGCCTCCTGCAGCAGCCAGGCCTGGGAGGAGTGAAGGCCACGCAGAGCAATTGCTGCTCCACCCCTCGGGGCAGCTGGACCATGCCCAGGGCACAGAGTGCGAAGGGGAGTGACAGGCCAGGGGGGTCCCATACCTGTTTGAAGCAGGCTTCCACCAGGTTGGGTGGGAACATATTCCTGCAGTAGAGAAAAGAAGGAAAGAGTTATTGTCCTGTTCGGCCAGAAAGAAACCATGGGCTGCCTGGGCAGCCCCTCTGCCCTGGGGCAGTGCCTGAACTCACAGCTCAGGCTGGGAGAGCCCTTTCTGCCTGCCTGACAGAGGATGGCAACCCTCATCTGGGGCCAGGCACCCTCCTGCACCTTCTCAGCCTCCAGAAGGTTGTGTTTAAGGAGTGTGGAGAAAGACCACACAGAGAGAGCACTGGGGTGTGGCCATTGGCCAAGCATCAGCAGACCCAACTGACCCTCCAAGTGGGACCACACTGCAGGGTTTCATATTCTGCCTTGCTCTCAGCCTCACCTCTGCAGCTGCCCCTGGAGCTCTCTGTTACCTTCCTTCAAACCACCTGAGATAGTGCAGCTCTGCAGTCTGCTCTGTGAGATCACAGCAAGGGAGGGAGAGACAATGGCTCAGGATCCCCCTCCACAATATCCTTGGGTCAGTGCAGATGGATGTTAGGAGCAGCCTTCCAGGGTGAATTTCTGAAGGGTCTGCAGTCATGGATGGTTTTTTGGTTTTCATTTCTTGTTTGCTGAGCTCACTTTGGCCTCTTGCATTAAAACCTGACAGAAGAGAGCTCCAGCAGAGCTCCAGGCCAAGTGCTGAGTCTCAGAGTGGCCAAGCCAGTGAGCTGGACTGGGCTAGAAGTAGTAGCCTGGGCAAGACTCACCCACAAAGCTCATTCCCTGAGCGTCTGCCTGGGACTGTGACACTTCAAAAGGACATTCCATGGAGGCTCTTGATCTCAGTGGTCTCAGCCTGAAACCACCTTCTTCACCTACCTCACCAAGTCCATGAAGGCATCTGTGGTCTGCACCTGCTCAATTCTGCCTTCTCGGTGCAGCTTGTCCTTAGATCCTTTCCCTGGGTGGATGATGATCACCATGAGGATGCCAATGAAGACTGCTATGATGGTGGTCACTGTGTAGTAGATGACAGCTCTCATCCCCATCTTCCCTGAGGCTCTGCCATCCAGTGAGGCCATGCCTGGGGAGTCCCACAGACAGACAGGGGCAGAAGGTCAGCTGGGAGGGAGAGAGGAACCCAGAGCAGGCACAAAGTGTGCAGGGCACAGGCACAAGCTGGACAAGGAGCTGGGGGCTCTAGGAAGGCCAGATGCAAGGGGCAGACTTTGGAGCTCCAGGGTGATGCTGATATGAGAGGGTGTGGCTTGTGGTCCAAGGAAGCACAGGGGCTAAGGATGCACTGAGGAGCAAAGCAACTTCCCAAAGCTCTCAGAAGGGAAACGATTCCCTCACAGCAAACTGGGCCTTTAGGTCCCTCCTGGTGGGATGTGTCAGCAGGCGGAATGCTCTTCCACTGTCTGAAACCTTGCCTGAGGAGATGGACAGAACAAGCTCTGCAGCTGGGGATCAGCTCCAGCTCTTTAGGACTGACATGAACTAACCTTCTCTAGGCCAGAGGGCACCTGAAGCTGACTCGGGCAGCAAACCTGCAGGCATTTATAGAATCATAGAATGGGAAGGTTGGAAGGGACCTCAAAGCTCAGCCAGTTCCAACCCGCTGCCATAGGCAGGGACACCTCCCACTAGCACAGGGCACTCAAGGCCTTGTCCAACCTGGCCTTGAACACCTCCAGGGAGGTTGTGGAGCACAGAAGCACAGAATGTGGTTGAAGATCCTATTCTGTGCTTCTGTGCTCCACAACCTCCCTGGGCAACCTGTGCCAGTCTCTCACCACCCTCACTGCAAAAAACTTCCTCCTAACATCCATTTTCAATCTCCCCTCTGACACTTCAAACCCATTCCCCTTGTCCTGGCATTCCCAGCCCTTGTCAATAGTCCCTCCCCAGCCTTCCTGCAGCCCCCTTCAGACCCTGCAAGGCCACTCCAAGCTCTCCTGGAAGCCTTCTCCTCTCCAGGCTGCACAGCCCCAACTCTCTCAGCCTGTCCTCACAGCAGAGCTGCTGCAGCCCTCTCAGCATCTTGGTGGCCTCCTCTGGACTGGCTCCAACACTTCCATGTCCTTCCTGTGCTGGGGGCTCCAGAACTGCACCCAGGACTGCAGCTGGGGTCTGAGGAGAGCAGAGCCAAGGGGCACAATCCCCTCCCTTGCCCTGCTGGCCACTCTTCACTGAGCTAACCCAAGTAGCTCCGTGGGGCACAAGTGGTATCCCACAACAGCTACCATCTGCCAGCTGTGGGCTTGGCCAAGAGCAGCAGGAAGCAGATCTCACCTGTAATCAAGCTGGAGACAATGAGAGGAAGAACCAACATCTGGAGCATCCTCATCAGCAGCTCCCCAGGGAAGGAGAAGTACTTGATCTGGCGGTAGCTCAGCTGGTAGGGCCGCAGGGAGAACGCCAGGATGATCCCTGCAGGGCAGCAAGGCAGGAGAGTGGGAATGGGGCAGGGTGCTCCAGTGGCCTGTCCTGCAGCCCTGCAGGGTGCTTTGCCTCTTAGGGCCCTTCAGCCCCTCCTCTCTCTCTCTCTCCAAGGCTGTGCTGCACTTTTCCCTGCAGCTTCTCTCTCCCCAGACACATTCCCGTGCAAGCAGCCTGCTGCTAGACCACAGTGTCCTTGGGGCTCTCCCTGCTGCTCCTCTGTGGCCCCTTCCCAGGAAGCACAACAATGCTGGACCTGAGCTTTGATCTCCCAACCTCACCTAAGGGTGGCTGCAGGGTCCAGAGCCTTTGTGCACTGAGCTGAGCTCAGCCAGGGAGGCGAAGCCCTACAGCCTGCCTCAAAAGCCAGGGACAGGCTGGGGTTAGTGTGCATTGCACCACAGCCCTCTGCAGCACTTCCTCAGCCTGGGCCTGCCAGGCTAAAGCTGTGGATGGATCTCCAGAGCCCTTGAAGATGCCTTTGAAGAGACCTGGAGGACTTTCTATGAGGATTGGTGCAGCTGCATCACCAAACTCCTGCTCCTGGAGACTCTTCCTCAGCTGCAGCCAGAAAGAATCGACAAAGCCTCTGCCACAGACCCCTCTGCAAGGTCTCTTCTTGCCCAGAACTGGACACAGCACTCAAGGTGTGGCCTGAGCAGTGCTGAGCACAGGGGCAGAAGAACCTCCCTGCTCCTGCTGGCCACACTGCTCCTGATCCAGGCCAAGATGCCATTGGATCTCCTACCCACCTGGGCACACTGCTGGCTCATGTTTAGCTGCTGCCAACCAGTCCCCTGCCCAAGTCCCTCTCTGGCTGGCTGCTCTCAGCCACTCTGCCCCCAGCCCTGGGATTTGGCTTGATTTGGGGGAGGGTTTTGTGCAAAGCTTCTGCACGTTGCCCTTGGGCTCTGTGTGCTTTGCTGCACTCTCCACTGTGCATCGTCAGCCTCTGCAAAGATCCCATTCTGTGCTTCTGTGCTCCACAACCTCCCTGGGCAACCTGTGCCAGTCTCTCACCACCCTCACTGCAAACAACTTCCTCCTAACATCCACTTTCAATCTCCCCTCTGACACTTCAAACCCATTCCCCTTGTCCTGCCATTCCAAGCCCTTGTCAATAGTCCCTCCCCAGCCTTCCTGTATCCCCCTTCAGATCCTGCAAGGCCACTCCAAGGTCTCCTGGAAGCCTTCTCCTCTCCAGCCTGCAGAGCCTCAACTCTCCCAACCTGTCCTGGTGGCAGAGCTCTGAGCACCTCTGTGAGTTTATGCTCACCAACTGTGCCAGGCTGTGCACTCAGCTTCGCTCCTTAACTCCCAGCCAGCTGAGCCAGCCTGGTGAACCCAGTGAGAGGGGGGGAGAGAACCTCCCTGAACCACCTCCAGCCCCGTACCGAGCAGGACGGCCACGATGGTGAGGAGGACGAAGGCGTTGCGGCGCAGGAAGGTCCTGGCGCTGGCGGCAGTGATGCTGTGCATCCTCTTCTTGGCGCGGGCCGCTCGCCGCTGCAGGGCCTGGCGCAGCCGCTGCAACCTGCCCTCCGTGCCCAGGCGCTTGGCAGCCTCCTCGTTGAGGAAGAGGCTGTTGACGTGGCTCTGCTCACCCATGCTCTGTGCGGCCGCTGGCTGCCCCTGGGCACGGCTCGGCCTGAGCTGGGCAGGGAAGAAACAGAGCAGGGCAAAGTGTCAGCAGCTGCCCCTGGCAGCTCACTGGCACTTTGAGGGCGTTGTCATAGTGTCACAGAACCACAGAGTTAAGCAGGTTGGAAAAGAGCTTCAAGAGCATCGAGTCCAACCTGGCACCTAACACCTTCTGATTCACTAACCCCTGGCACCAAGGGCCTCATGCAGCCTCCTCTAAACACCTCCAGGGATGGGCACTCCACCACCTCCCTGGGCAGCCCATCCCAATGCCAATCTCTCTTGCTGTGAGGAACTTCTTCCTCACACCCAGCCTGAACCTGCCCTGGCACAGCTTGAGGTTGTGTCCTCTTGTTCTGTCCCTGGGTGCCTGGCAGCAGAGCCCAACCCCAGCTGGCCACAACCTCCCTTCAGGCAGCTGCAGAGAGCAATGAGCTCTGCCCTGAGCCTCCTCTTCATAGCATCTTAGATCCTTGTTGTAGCATTGCAGAATGGGCTGGGTGGGAAGGGACCCCCAAAGGGCATCCAGTCCAGCCCCCTGCAGCCAGGGACATCCTCCACTAGATCAGGTTGCCCTGGCAAACCTGACATTGGATATCTCCAGGGATGGGGACCCAACCACTTCCTGTTGGGAGGTTCCACTCCCAACCTGTTGCAGCATTTCAGCAGTTGTTCCCAGTCCCTGAGCAGTTTTCATGGAACCAGAGAAGCGTTTGGGTCAGAAGAGCCCTCCAGGCTCTTTGGGTCCAACCAGTAACCCAACAGACTCACAGGATGTACCTGGCTGGGAAAGCTCTCCAAGATGGAGTCCATCAACCCAGCAGAACCACACAGGATCACAGAACACATCCAGCTGGCAGAGCCCTCCAAGCTCATCCAGTCCAGCCCTCAACCTAGTACTGCAGCCTCAACACCAAACCATGACCCCAGGCACCAGTTCCACAGGCTGCTGGAACACCCTGGCCCAACTGGTGCTGCTGCCTGGCTGGGCACAGCTGTGGTGGCAGGGCCTGTCCACCCAGGAGCTATATCAGCACTCTGCTGCCTGGCCTTGCTTGGGCTGGGTGGTGCAGAGGAGCTGCTTTTATTGCCAGCTGACACAAATTCATTCCTGCCCAAATACTGAGAGCAGGATCAAACCAAAGAGAGAAATACAGAACCAGTCCTGTCCCACTCCCTGCTGGCTGCCAGGCCTGGAGCAGACACTACTTCAGCTGCTGACTGCTCTCCTGCTCTTCCCAGGCTCCTCAGATCAAAAGCATGAGGAGGCTGCTCAGGCAGAGAGCTGCTCTCTGCAGTGCCACAAGCCACTAGCAGCACAAATCTCTCCCCAGGAGGGTCACAGAATCACAGAATGTCAGGGGCTGGAAGGGACCTCCAAAGCTCATCCAGACAACCCCTGCAGGGCAGGAGCACCCGGAGCAGATCACACAAGGACACATCCAGGTGGGTTTTGAGTATCTCCAGAGAGGGAAACTCCACAACCCCCCTGGGCAGCCTGTTCCAGGGCTCTGTCACCCTCACAGGGATAAAAGTCCTCCTTATATTTCCATGGAACTTCCTATGCCTCAGTTTCCACCTTTGCCCTTTGTGCTGGCACTGGGCATCACCCAGCAGAGCTGTGTCCTCCTGGCACTCAGTTTTACATATTGATACCCATTGCTGAGGTCACCTCTCAGGCTCCTCTTCTCCAAGCTCCCAGCCCCAGCTCCCTCAGACTCTCCTCCTAACAGCATCTCTCCTCCATTCCCTTCAGCACCTCTGTGGCTCTGTGCTGGACTCTCTCCAGCAGCTCTGTGTCCCTCTTGAACTGGGAGGCCCAGAACTGGACACAGGACTCCAGATGTGGCCTCAGCAGGACAGAGCAGAGGGGCAGGAGAACCTCACCACAGCCCTTCTAATCCACCCCGGAATGCCATTGCCCCTCCTGCCCACCAGACCACATTGCTGGTTCATGGTCAAGCTCCCACCCACCAGGACCCCCAGGTCCCTTTCCCACTGCCTGGCTGTGCAGGTGCCAGCTCTGCTGTCACTGTGCCTTGGCAAAACAAGGTCTGGGCATGATTCTTGATCCCAGGAGTTTCCAAAGGTAATCCCAGGAGTTTCAAAGTTTCCAAAGATAGGACCAGAGGAGAACAAAGTCAGCTCAGCTCCCCAGCAGCTGCTGTTGGACCTTCCTTTGCTGCTGCAAGTGAAGCAAAAGCTGCTGAACTCAAGTGGCTCTAAAGCCTGCAGTAGCTCCTAAATTTGTCCCAGCCACCACCACCACTGCAGAGCAGGCAGCCTTGGCCCCAGGAGTCATGGACTGGAGGCATCACCTCAGGGAGGAAGAGCTTCATGATACAGCAGTGCAAGGTTGATTCCAGCAGACAGCTGGGGGAAGCCCTCAGCCTGACAGAGGATTTGCTCCTGAGCCAATGCCTTCAGGGGGAGCAGAGCAGGGCAGAGACACCTGGGGTGGCCCTTGTGAGTCACCCCAAGCCCTCCCAAGGCTAAGCTGTGTGAAGGTCACTGACAAAGATCCTGGGTTCATGCTGCAGGTCCCTTGCAGTGCAGCTGTGCTCAGCCCAGTTCTGCAGCAGCAAAGAGCAGGTTGCAGCTTCTGCCCTGCTGCTGCGGCTTCACTGCAGCATTCCCTCACTACACCTCCCTGCTTGGCTCTGCTGATGGAGCCGACAGAGAGGGCACTGGGTGGAGACACTGCCAGCCCTGCTGCTGTGCACTGCCAGCCCTGCTGCTGTGCACTGCCAGCCCTGTTGCTGTGCACTGCCAGCCCTGCTGCTGTGCACTGTCAGTCCTGTTCCTGTGCACTGTCAGTCCTGTTCCTGTGCACTGCCAGTCCTGTTCCTGTGCACTGCCAGTCCAGCACCTGTGCACTGCCAGTCCTGTTCCTGTGCACTGCCAGTCCTGCACCTGTGTACTGCCAGTCCAGCACCTGTGCACTGCCAGTCCTGTTCCTGTGCACTGCCAGTCCTGCTCCTGTGCACTGTCAGTCCAGCACCTGTGCACTGCCAGTCCTGTTCCTGTGCACTGCCAGTCCTGCACCTGTGCACTGCAAGACCTGCTGCTGTGCACTGCCAGTCCTATTCCTGTGCACTGCCAGTCCTGTACCTGTTCACTGCCAGTCCTGCTGCTGTGCACTCCCAGTCCTCCTCATGTGCACTGCCAGTCCTGTTCCTGTGCACTGCCAG
>VWZE01007127.1:0-13914 GCA_013396675.1 Eubucco bourcierii | reverse complement strand
ACCAGCACCACAGCTACACCAGCACCACGGCTACACCAGAACACTGCTACACCAGCACCACAGTTACACCAGCACCATGGCTACACCAGCACCACGGCTACACCGGCACCACGCCACACCACAGCTACACCAGCACCACGGCTACACCAGCACCACGGCTACACCGGCACCATGGCTACACCACACCACGGCTACACCAGCACCACGGCTACAGCACACCACAGCTACACCAGCACCACAGCTACACCAGCACCTCTGCTTCCCCTCCCACCAGACAGAGGACTCACAGGGGGCACCTCCGTGGGTTCCTTCTCCTTGGTTCAGCTGGCAGCAGTGCAGGCTCTGCTCCAGCCTCCGCACGTCAGCAGCACTGCACTGTCTGCAGCTAGAACCTGCTGAGTCCAAACTCACCCAGCAAGGGGCAGGCCAAAGATGGTGTCAGGNAGCACCACGGCTACACCGGCACCACGGCTACACCACACCACAGCTACACCAGCACCACGGCTACACCAGCACCACGGCTACACCGGCACCATGGCTACACCACACCACGGCTACACCAGCACCACGGCTACAGCACACCACAGCTACACCAGCACCACAGCTACACCAGCACCTCTGCTTCCCCTCCCACCAGACAGAGGACTCACAGGGGGCACCTCCGTGGGTTCCTTCTCCTTGGTTCAGCTGGCAGCAGTGCAGGCTCTGCTCCAGCCTCCGCACGTCAGCAGCACTGCACTGTCTGCAGCTAGAACCTGCTGAGTCCAAACTCACCCAGCAAGGGGTAGGCCAAAGATGGTGTCAGGCCCACCCAGCACAACCCTCACCCCAAGCCCTGTGCCCCCACCAGGCTCTGGGGGCAGAGGAGATCTGGACCCTGCAGCCCAGGTTGGAGAGCAGCTCTGATAGCAGCTGGCTCTGCAGACAGGAGTCACAGATCTGTTCGGGTTGGACCTTGGCAGTGGCTGAGGCAGCTGCAGATCAGGACAGGGGGATGGTAGTTTGCTGGAAGAGCACTGCAGAGCTGGGCTCTGGACTGCCTCTGTTGTTCTCCCATGTTACAGCTTGCTCCATCTGCCCAGCCAGCAGGCACAGGCCACCACTGCACCCAGAAGCAGACTGCTTGGTCCTCACAGTTGGGCTGGGAAGAAGTGGTCCTGATCTACCTCTCGAGAGCTGCACAAGCTCAGCGAGGTCTCAGGTCAGACAGGAACCAGTTGGGGATGGCAGCCCAGGCCCCACACCCTGCCACGTTTCAGGGGCATGGGCAGCAGGAGACAAGAATTTGATTGCAGAGTGCCCATCTGTGGTGCTGGGGAGCAGCCTGCAGGGCTCTGCCCACACCATGCACCCAGAGGGCTGCAGACACCCAGCCAGGAGCCAGCCCAGCTGCAGAGGGAGGTGGATAGGGGCAGCACAGCCTGGGGTCGCCTTGGGCCCTGGTTGCTGGTGGGGCAGTCCCAGAGGATGGGCATCTCTGCTTCCTCCTGCCCTGCTTGGCCAGCAGCTTGTCCCCAGAAGGGCTGTGGGCTCCGCTGCCAGCTGGCTGCTGGAGGCTCTGGTGACCTGCGGCACGGAGCAGCTGCCTGGACAGGTGCACTGCTGGCACTGCCCAGCGAGAGGCAGAGCTGCCACGTCCTTGGCCGTGGCTCACCCACAGCTCCCTGCAGCGATGGTTGGGTAGCAGTCAGCGATTGTCCTCTGCCACTTCCTGTGCTCAGAGTCCAGCTTGGCTCCTAAAACCTTCACTAATTCCTCCCCAGGCTACTACCCCTGAGGCCTTTTTTAGCCACAACCTGGCAGTGCCGAACACCTCAAACCTTCTCCTTCAGCAACCTTTTCCATCTTTCATTCCAGCTCACACCTGTGGCAAATTCCAGACACCTCTGAGGTGCTGAACAGGACACAGAGCAGCAGGGCTGAAGCTAAGGAGATGAGGAGCTCTGCTCCCTTGGCATGGAGGTGCCCAGTGCCTGGGCAGAATCTTTCCTGGGCAGTGCCATCCCTGGGCAGATGACTCCTACAAGTCTCAGAGGTGAGGAGCTCTGCTCCCTTGGCATGGAGGTGCCTGATGCCCAGGCAGAGTCTTTCCAGGGAAGTGCCACCCCTGGGCAGATGACTGCCCCAGGTCTCTCCTCCTTCTCCAAGGCCTGGGCACTCTTGGCCATCACATCAGAGAGAGGCCAGAGGGTGCTGTGAGCTATCAGCAGAGGGCAGGAAGGAAAGCCACAATGTCCCCCCGGGCAGAGGCAGTGAGCAAGCCTTGGCAATGAGCCTGGTGTCACTTAGTCACCTTCTAAAGGGTCTCTGATCTGAGCCTTGCCCAGCCCTGGCAGATAAGGGAAGGGTTGGTTGGGAAACAGCCTGGAATAGCTTTCCCAAATCAGCTCCCTCGTGATGGCCTCCACCAAGCACCTTTCAAAAGGATCTCTGCTAATCTCATGACTAAAAATGCCACAGGGGGCAGGGCCCTTGGCTCTGCACCCACCCCCCACCCCCCCCAGCAGCATGGCCCCAGGCTGCAGCTCTGCCCAGCTGGCAAAGGCCTCGGTCCTAGGCAAGTGAAATTGTGGGCAAAGGAGACATTTGCACTGAGGATTTGTGTGTCTCAGAGGTCTGCAGGTCCAACAGGACATCTGCTTCTCTCCCTTAGAGTAGTAGGGGTTGGAATGGACCCCCCCTGAGAACAGCCAGCCCAACCCCCTGCCAGAGCAGGGTCACCCAGGGCAGGGCACACAGAACACATCCAGGTGGGTCTAGAAGGTCTCCAGAGAAGGAGACTCCACAGCCTCTCTGGGCAGCCTGCTCCAGGCCTCTGCTGCTCTCACACCAAAGAATTTTCTCTTCATGTTGAGGTGGAACCTCCTGGGTTCCAGTTTGTGCTCACTGCCCCCTGTCCTGTCCCTGGGCACTGCTGAGAAGAGTCTGGCACCTTCCCCTGGCACATCGCCTCTGTTTTCTGAGAACTCTGATTGTCTGCTGGGTCTTTAAAGAGCAAACCAGCCAAGGGTGGGTGAAGTGTTGATTCCTCCTGCCCACAGGTCAGTCCCTGCCAGCAGGCACTCAGGGCCCATTCCCTTTGCTGTGCACAGCCTGGGTGAGGCAATGAGGCTGCAGGGCTGGAGCAGATGCCAGTGTCCACTGTCCTGTGGTGGCACTGCCCCCAGTAAACACTGATCCACCAGGCTCAGAAAGGGCTCAGTTTGCCTTCAGCTGCCAAAACCCCAACCCCTTGAGGCCATGCTGTGGTGAGTCCCAGGTGTCACTGTGCACTGTGCTGTCACCTGAACCTCTGCTGGCTGAACCACCCTCACCTCCACCTGCTAGAGGACCATGCACCATGGCTGTTTGCTGCTGCACTGTGCAGTGTGCAGGTGGCACCTAGCTGAGTGGTGCTGTCAATGTGCCACAGGCACAGGATGGCATCCAGAGGGACCTGGACAAGCTGCAGAGGTGAGCCCAGGTGAGCCTCAGGAGGTTCAACAGGAGCAAGTGCAAGGTCCTGCAGCTGGGCCAGAACAATCCTCACTGTAAACCAGGCTGGGGTGAGGAGCCTGAGAGCAGCCCTGCAGAGAAGGACCTGGGGGTGCTGGTGGGGGAGAAGCTGGGCAGGAGCCAGCAGTGGGCACTGGCAGCACAGGAGGCCAAGGGCAGCCTGGGCTGCATCCAAAGCAGTGAGGGCAGAGCTGGGGAGAGGAGATCCTGCCCCTGTGCTCTGAAATGGGGAGAGCTCAGCTGCAGGGCTGGGGCCAGCTGTGGGACCCCAGTGCAGGAAGGGCCTGGAGCTGCTGGAGAGGGTCCAGAGGAGGCTGCAGAGATGATCAGGGTCTGGGGAACCTCTGCTGTGAGATCAGGCTGAGGGAGCTGGGGGTGTGCAGCCTGGAGAAGAGAAGGCTCCAGGGAGAGCTCAGAGCTGCCTGCCAGTGCCTGAAGGGGCTGCAAGCAGGCAGCAGAGGGACTGTGCCCAAAGGGCTGCAGGGACAGCACCAGGGGCAATGGCTGCAAACTGAGATTGGCTGTGAGGAACAAGTTCTGCAGCAGGAGGCTGCTGGAACACTGCCACAGGCTGCCCAGGGAGGAGGTTGAGGCCCCATGCCTGGAGGTGTTCAAGGTGAGGCTGGACAGGGCTGAGGATGTCCCTGCTGGGGGCAGGGGTTGCACTGGATGGGCTCTGGAGCTCCCTTCCAGCCCAGCCCAAGCTGTGACTCTGGGATGTTCCCTGTTGCCAAGTGTGGTGGTTTCAGCTGATTTCCTCCTGTGTGGAGCAATCCCTCAACCCTTCCTTCCCTGCCTTTTGCAGCCCTGTAGTCTTCTGCTCGTTACAGTAACCTTAATTTGGGGGCTGGGATTAATTCTGTGTCCTGCACTACTCACTTGGCCCGAGGAGCAGAGCCCAATTATGCAGCTGTGACCTTCATTCCAAGTTAGCAGAATCTGCTGCAAATGAACCTCCTCAGTGTTTCACAGAGCTGCTCAAGTAATGGAATTTCCTTCCTATGGGAAATGCCAACATTTCCACATTTATTTTTTGCCCTATTTTGGAACAAGGAGTCCAAATCTCAGCACCTGCAACACACAAAGTGCAGGAAAATTCAGTGTGGCTCAGACTGCTGCAGATCTGCTCCTACCTGGGCTCTGCTGTTCCTTCATGGGAGTGCCTCAAGAGACTTTTTCACCTCACTGGACAGCCTGAAAGCCTCACAGCACTCAGCTGTGTCCTCCTGTAGCTGAGCTGCCTTGGTGCAGCCAAGGAGAGCAGGGCCAGGAGGGCTGAAAGCCCCCAGGATGCAGCTGGCCCAGGCAGCACCAGGCAGGACTCTGTGGCTGGAATTTCTGATGGGACAAGGAAATAAGGGAGAGTGAGTTAAAAATGGCCACAGAATCACAGAGTGGCTTGGGTTGGAACCTTAAGGATCATCCAGTGCCAACCCCTGCCATGGGCAGAGACACCTCCACAGGTGGTACAGGTTGCTCCAACCTGGCCTTGAACAGCTCCAGGCAGGAGGCAGCCAAAACCTCCTTGGGCAGCCTGTGCCAGGCTCTCCCCACCCTCACTCTCAACGATTTCTTCCTCCTCTCCACTCTCCCTCTCCCAGCTCCAAACCATTGTCCCTCAGCCTGGCACTGCCAGCCCTGCTCACAAGTCCCTCCCCAGCTCTCCTGGACCCCTTCAGACACTGCAAGGCTGCTCTGAGCTCTCCCTGCAGCCTTCTCTTCTCCAGGTTGCACAGCTCCAACTCTCCCAGCCTGGCCCCACAGCAGAGCTTCTCCAGCTCTCTGATCACCTTCATGGCATCCACTGGACCCCCTCCAACACCTACTAACAAAAATTACTCCCCCAGGTTTCTGGCTGGGTAGTTTGAAGTGATCAGAGGACCAAGTGCTGTGAGCTGCTGAAGTTTCTGTCACTCACAAGTGTCCTCCTTCTCTCCTTGGCTGTGCTCAGGGTCTGTGATTGAGATGTTTCAGCTATTTTGAATCCCAGCTCATGCTCCCTGCTCCTCCCAGGTGCACAGGGAACTCACTGCACACTTCTGGAGGAGCTCTGCCCTGGGATCTGGGGTGGTTTGCTCTGATCCTTCTGTTTCCATCTCTTCTACCCCTGTAGAGGCCCAGCCAGTGCCAGCTGCAGAGGCTCAGTGCTCTGGTGATGCCCAAAGGATTAAAAGCACCATTTTGTCAGACTGGCACTGACACTGGAGAATGAACTCCTGCCCCCTCCCTGCCAGCCTCCCTGGTGGGCATTCAGCTGAGTTCCCCCAGTAAGAACTATTCAGCTTTTCTCCCCTGTTCTCACCCAACTCTGACCCTGCCCCCAGCCCCTTGCTTTCTGCTGCACCACAAACTGCCCAGAGCTGTTCCCCACAAAGGAGAGGATTTAGGCTTCGTGCTACAACCAAGTTCTTCCCAGAGGCCTCTTCTTCTGGCTGCATTTGTGCACTGCCCTCTGCACTGCTTTGTGCCTGCCCTATGGCCTAGGCATGTGCACACAGGGGCTGGTGTAGCACAGGGGCAAGGCTAGCACCAGTGTGGCTCTTCTTGCTCAGACCACATCCCTGCCTCCCTCCCACCTCCATCCTGCCTCCTGCACTCTCTGCTTGCCTGTGCCCTGCATGGCACAATCAGTGTCCCCAGTCTGCTGCCAGGGTCTGCAGCTCTCCCCTGCTCCTTGTTGCAGTTTGTGTGCAGCAGGTTCCAGCAGAGATGCTGATGGTCACCAGCTGCCTGCTAGCACCGAGGTTGTGTCTTCTGCTGAGGTGGCTGCAAAGCAGCTTTCTGCCTCTGCAGCAGATCAGCCATAAAAGCAAAGCATCAGAGATGTCTCTTCTGTGCCCTGCTGCAAGTTCAGCTGTGAGCCAGCTCCTGACACACAGCAGGTGATGCTGTGCCATGTGCTGGGCACTTCACTCGCAGCCACTTTCTCCTGGGTTTGGACAGGTGAATTCCAGAGGAGCTCCTTTGCTCTGGCTTCTCTAGCGACAGATGTGCACTGCACCTTCACATCTGGAGTGCTGGTTCCAGTGCTGGGCTGCTAAGTTCAAGAGAGACAGAGAACAGCTGGAGAGAGCCCAGAGGAGGCTGCAGAGCTGCTGAGGGGCCTGGAGCAGCTCTGGGAGCAGCACAGGCTGAGAGCCCTGGGGTTGAGAGCCTGCAGGAGAGCAGCCCCAGAGGGGAGCTCAGCAGTGCTCAGCAAGAGCTGAAGGAACTGTGGGAGGCAAGAGGCTGGGGCCAGGCTCTGCTCAGTGGTGCCCAGAGACAGGCCAAGGGGCAACAAGGAGCACAGACTGGCACCCAGGAGGTTCCATCTGAACAGGAGGAGAAACTTCTTCGGTGTGAAGGTGCTGGAGGCCTGGAGCAGGCTGCCCAGAGAGGCTGTGGAGTCTCCTTCTCTGCAGAGCTTCTGACCCTCCCTGGGCACTGTGTTGCTGGGCAAGCTGCTTGGGGGTGCCCTGCTGGAGCAGGGGCTTGGACTGGCTGATTTCTGGGGGGTCCCTTCCAAGCTGCACCACGTTGGGATTCTGTGAGTTCACAGCAAGCAGAATCATTTCTCAGGGCCAATCTTCAGCCATGAAGTGAAGCCCTGTGAGGTGCATCCTGCTTGCAGGAGGGCCACCAGCAGCACACCCAGGGACTGCTCTTGCAGATATTAATTCTTATTTAAGCTCTCAGATGCAGATTCATGCAGTGGGGATGTCTGCTGCAGTGGGGAAGAGCAGTGCTGAGTGCAGCACAAGATGGATGTGCTGCTCCAGCTGCTCTGGGAGGGCAGAGGCAACAGCTGGGCCTTGCCCTCTCCCTTTCTCCCCACTGAACAACAGTGTCTGCCCAGCCAGCTCCAGTGCAGCCTGGTAGGCAGCTGGGTGCCCTTCACAGAGTGAAATGAATGTGATCTGCTCTTAGCCCTTCTCCTCCTGCCCTCTCTGCTCTCTCTCTGCTTCCTGTCACTGAGAGGTCTGAAATCTGAGTTGGTTTCTTCAGTGGTCCAGAGTCTTGCCTGGGGGTTGAATCTTAGAATCATGGAATCCTGAGGTTGGGAAAGGTCTTTAAGATCATCAAGTGCAGCCACAACCCCAGCACTGCACTGGTGGACACAATGATCATCTCTCCTGGGCATGGTTTGGTCCTGGGGATGAAATTGCCTGCAGTGTGCACATGCAGCCCAGACAGCAACTGAGTCCTGGGCTGCATCAAGAGCAGTGTGGGCAGCAGGGCAAGGGAGGGGATTCTGCCACTTTACTCTGCTCTCGTCAGACCCCACCTGGAGTACTGTGTGCAGTTCTGGAACCCTCAGCACAGGAAGGACATGGAAGTGTTGGAGTGGGTCCAGAGGAGGCCACAAAGATGCTCAGAGGGCTGCAGCAGCTCTCCTATGAGGACAGGCTGAGAGAGTTGGGGCTTTGCAGCCTGGAGAAGAGAAGGCTTCGAGGGGACCTGATAGTAGCCTNATGTTAGGAGGAAGTTCTTTACAGTGAGGGTGGTGAGGCACTGGCACAGGTTGCCCAGGGAGGTTGTGGCTGCGCCCTCCCTGGAGGTGTTCAAGGCCAGATTGGATGAGGCCTTGAGTAACCTGTACTAGTGGGAGGTGTCCCTGCCTATGGCAGGGGGTTGGAACTGGATGATCCTTGAGGTCCCTTCCAACCTTCCCATTCTATGATTCTATGATTCTAAATGCTGTGATGCAGCCCTCCATGGGCATTGCTCTGAGCTGACAGCCTGAGGTGTCTGAGCTAGGGGAGCGCAGCTGGGGTAGAGTCTGGAGAACAGGGCTGGAGAGAGCAGCTGAGGGAGCTGGGGGTGAGCAGTGTGGAGAAGAGGAGGCTGAGGGAGACCTCACTGCTCTCTGCAACTCCCTGAGAGGAGGCTGCAGGCAGGTGGGGGTTGGGTTCTGCTCCCTAGAGAGGAGATGGCCTGGAATTGTGCCAGGGGAGGCTTAGGTTGGAGAGGAGGAAATATGTCTTTGGTGCCAGAGTGGTCAGACACTGGCAATGGCTGCCCAGGGAGGTGGTGGAGTGCCCATGCCTGGAGGTGTTCCAGAACCCTGTGCCCATGGCACTTGGGGCCATGGTTTGGTGCCCATGGTGGGGCTGGGTTGGTGTTGGGCTGGATGACCTCAGAGAGCTTTTCCAACCCAATTCTGTGATTCTCTGATCCTCTATTAGTGAGTTGCAGAACCTGGAGCAAGCCAAACCCCCTCAGTGTGGTCTGCTGCTGCTGTGGGCTGGGCAACAGGTTGGAAATGCTCTCCTGCTGCTGCTCTGCTGCTTGATTTGTCCAGATTTAATCTGGCCCATTCTCCCTGGCATTCTCCACTTGGCATTGCCATTGGCATCTTCCCCAGCAGCTCCCAAGGCTGGATCTGTGTATATGTATTACAAGGACAAAAGGGAGCAGCTGTGATCATCTTGTCTGCCCTCCTTTTGCAGCACAGGAATAGTCCTGTGTTAATTAATTGTCTTTAAAGTAGAATATACTACTTAGGGGGAAAAAATAAAAAATCAGAACCTGCCTTACTCTCTGCTGCTGGTGGTGATGAATTCACCACAATTCCAGGCAAATTATGTAAGCCTGGGTCTACCTGACCCTGGAAACTGCAGGAGGATCAGGAAGCAGCAGTCAGCAGCTGCTGTGGAGGAGTTGAGCCGATGCTGGTGGTGCTGCTGGAGTGGCACACTCGGTGTGGGTATGCAAGCAGCACCTGCAGGCACTCTTAGAGGCTAAAATGCAACTGGGATCTGGCATTTGGAAAGCTTCAGTGGAGTGGATGATCCTGCAGCAGTCACTGGGGCAGCAGCAGCAGCTCTGAGTTTCTTCCAGATGCTCTCCCCAAGGCTTCCCTGAGCTCCTTGTGGCTCCTTCTCCTCTCCTCCCGAGTGGGATCCCAGACTCACTTTGCTGAGTGAAACCCAAGCGTTGTGTTGACTTCTGGGGACTGGTTTTGCAATCTGCCTCCCGCTGGGAGGCTTCTAAGTCACTCAGTGGCTTTCTGCAGCCTGGAGAATTCCAGACCGCAGGAGTGCAGAGGAAGCAGAGCGCTGGGGAAAAGGCTCAGCCTTGGCTTTCCCTCCCTGAACTGCACAATTCCCTCAAGCCACTCCTGGTGGACTTTATCTTTTGCCTTTGTCTCAGGTTCTCTCTAGGAAAATCAGCCTCTGCCTCTCTCTTCCTGATGGACTTTACTTTGCCCTTTTCATCACACTCTTCTGCCATGCTTCTCAGGCTCCTAACTTCCACAGAACATCATCAGCTCACCTCCGGGCAGCACATCCCGGGGCAGAGCCTGGCCACAAGATCTCCAGGTGGACAGCTCAAAGGTTCCCAGATCCAGCAGGAATTTTCTCATCTGTGAAGCTGTATCAGAGCTGCACAATCTCCTCTTAAGGACTGTTAAATGCATCGCCTCTGCTATCTGCCTTTGCAGCCAGAGCTTGGCGCCGCATTTCAAAGCCCTCGGCAGCTCTCTGCCTATCTCTGGACCTCGCAGGATCTCTGCCAGATCTCTGTCTGGCAGATGTAAACACATTCACCCGCCCCGGGCAACAGCCAGGCTCTCACGTGGGCACTTCAGGAGCTCCTCTCACATCTTTGATCACTTTGAAGCTTCAGGGCAAATGATGACCAACAGCTCTCCAGAGGGATAGCTTTGGCCCGTTTGGTGCTACCGAAGGGTCTGCTGAACACCTCTCACCCCCTGAGAGGGGGTGGGTTCGATGTCTGCGTCCCTCTGGCAGGCTCAGGCAGTGGGCAGGGTGCTGGGCTGTGACTCAGCAGGGTCCCAGGTGTTGGGGTGCTCCGAGCTGGCTGTCCCCTGCCAGCTGTGCCAACGACACCATGGATGCCCTCTGCCTCTGACCCTTGCTGGCTCCCCAGCCAGGAAGCTTTCTCCCCATGCCCTCCCAGTGGCCATGAGCAGGTGGGTGCAGCCGTGGCCCCTCATGCCTGTGGGTGCCAGGCTGGGCTGAGGCAGGGCCCCAGCCCTTGCGGGGAGAAGCTCAGAGTGGTGCTGGCAAAGCAGAGCTGTCCCACAGCTCGTTACAGAAACTGCGCCAGAGGGAAGGCACCTTCCCAGCTTATCAGGCCACCTCCTCTGTGAGCTCTCTGATCTACTTTTCCAGTGATTGTTCCTGACCCAGGAGAAGCCCCTGAGAAATCTCACAGTTCATAGCCCGCAGCTAAATGGGCATCCGCAAGCAGCCGGGGCGGGAGCCGGGAGCGTGGCACAGGCAGCCTGCCTAAGCAGCTGGAAAATTCCACTGCTCTTGGTCACAGCAGACCACGCCGGAGTGCTGGGCATGCAAAGCCTGCAGTGTTCAGCTGCTGCTCGCTTCGCTGCCCGCCGCTGGGTCACACTGCCGGCGAGCTGCGGCAGAGCTGCGCTGTCTGCTCAGCCTCTGCTAAGAGGCGGCCCCGGCACAGCCTCCTGCCTCTGCTTTGTCAAAGCGGCACTGCTGCCGGGCAAGGCGGTGGCACAGAAGGTGAGGCTCCGGACAGGGGCCAGCAGCAGCAGTTCGGGACAGGGAGCAGCAGGAGCCCCAGGCAGGCTGTCACCGCCCGCACCTCTGCTGCTGGCCAGGTCTGAACAGCCTCTCCCCGCCCCGCCCCGACTCCAAACCTCCCAACGGCCTCCGAACATCCTCCTGGCACTCCGCACAAGTCTCTTAAGGCTCTCTCCTACCACCCCAGGGAGGTTGGAGCGGTGCTGCTAATCTCCTGCCCTTGGCTCCTAGGCTGGCCGAGGGCTGCCCTGCGCTCCCAGCGCCCACCTCTGCCCCCACCCTCGCTGCGTATCTTCCCGCTGCGCTCCCACCCGCGCTGACCTCTTACCTCCTGCGTGGGCAACTGTGCGAGCCGTGGGGACTTTCCAATGCCCTGCCGGGGGGCGAGAGAAGCCAGAGAGTGTCCGGGCAGGGAGCCGCGGGTGGCAATGTCACTCAGGTCACCAGCATACCCCCGCTGCTAACCAATGGGAGCAAATCCCATGGGAATTCCACGGCTGCAAATCCTGGAAACTATGCTTCACACCTCGGCCGTGGGACTGCTGATTGCCTTGCAAGCCCGCACCGTGAAACGCTGCAGGACCCTTTGCATTCAAGCAGCCCCTACAGAAATGTTATCCTGCCTTCCCCCCCCAGCCCAGCACTCCTAAACCAGGGAATGTCTCCCTTGCTGAGGGCTCCCCGACCCTGGGAGGCAGAGGGAAATGCAGAGCAAGCAGCCCTCCAGTTCCCCGAGGAATGGAGCAGGCACCTCGCAGCAGTAACCTGCTCCTGGTGCTGCAAGGGGAGAGAGGAGCAGGCAGGGAGCAGTGTCTGAAGGTCCTGAGGTGTTCCCCAGCAAGGTGGTTTGCCAAGGCTTGGTTCCAGGCTGTGCTTCCCCTCAGACAGCCTTTAGATGCCTCTAATATTCCCCCCACACACGTTTAAAACATTGCCTCAGAAAAGGGTTGGCAGGGAGGCCCTGCTGGCACCTTCCAGGTCAACTAATTCACAATGCAGAAGCAGAGGAGAGACTGAAATGGAACCAAGTGAGGCTGGCAGGCTCTAACCAGCACTGCTGGGCAGCAGGAATTGCTGCCATGCCAGGTGTGAATCCTTCAGCTCTGGTTAAAATGCCACCTGGCACAGCTGTGGACCAAGTCAGTGTCCTGCCTTCAGTCACAGGCAGCCCCAAAGCAAAGCTGCTCCTTAAAGCTCCAAGGTGTGGCAGCTGCTGCCTACAGATCCTGGCTCCAGGTACACTTTGCAAGAACAAACTGCCTGAGAGAGATCCCAGAGCCACAGAAGGGTGGGGTTGGAAGGGCCCCATGGGGGTCCTGGAGTCCAACCCCCCTGCCAGGGCAGAGTCAGCTAGAGAAGGCCACACAGGAACACATCCATGTGGGTTTTGATTTTCTCCAGAGATGAAGGCTCCACTGCCTCTCTGGGCAGCCTGCTCCAGGGCTCTGCCACCCTGAAACCACAGAAGCTCCTCCTCACGTTCAGATGGAACTTCTGATGGGCAAGTTTGTGCCCTATTGCCCCTGGGCACCACTGAACAAAGCCTGGTGCCATGCTCCTGACACCCACCCTTGAAGCATTTGTAAGCAGAAGATCCCACACCCTCACCATCTGTGCCATGGGGAATGGCACAAAACCTCTGACAGGCAGAAATAAGGAAGAATATTTCCTGCTAAGTCCCTTGACACCTCCAGTGCTTCCCTGGAGCAGAGTCCTGCCCACGCTGGGGATCTCCTGCGTGAAGAACAAACTCCATGCAACACCTAGCAGCAACCTGAATGTTACCTTCACAGGGTTCTCACCACTCCTTCTCTCTGTAGGCCTGGAGGCAAGGCTCAGGAGGTGTGGGCAGTCCAGACTGGCTCAGGAACCAACCTCTGCCTGCTCAGGTTGAGGACACCATCTGCACACTGCCAGCTGCAGAGTGAAGGTGGGCACCGAACTACTGAGACTGGCAAGAAATCCCCTGGAGAGGAGCAGTTGGCCACGAGCATCACACCCACAGCTTGCTCCTTGTTCCTTCTTGTGCCTGGGACTTCTGCTGGCCCTGCTGTGCCAGGCCCTTCTGCCACCCCTCCTGCACCCCAGGCCAGGTTGGGAGGCAGGGCCAGGACAAAGCTGTGGCAGATATCTGCTGGCTGAGTGCTGGGCACAGATAGCTCAGCAAGAGCAGGCAGTTGGCAAGGCTCAGAGCCCACTTGCTGTTGGGAGCTGCTGGGTAATGGCGGCTGGTAGCAGGAGGAGCTGCTGGGGGGCAGAAGCGGAAAGGAGCCAGGAGGCCTGAGGTACTGAGAGCTGAGGGAGCCTGAGCTTGGCCTGAGGGTAAGGCTGCCCATGAGCCACACCAGCAGTGCCTGCTGCCAGCAAGGGGCCTGTGCAGAGACAGCACACAGGAGCTGCTCAGAGCATGCAGCCATGTGCTGGGGCCCTGGGAAGGGCCAGACAGCCCCATCCCAAGGCCTGAACACTTGTACACAGAGCTGTGACACAGGGATGGCACTGAGGCCATGCTGGTTGCAATCTCTGCTGGCCCAGGATGAGCCAGCTGCAGAGCTGCTGTGGTGGAAGGCCTAAATTATACCAAAATACCCATCTTGCCCCCCTGCCTCCCTTCTCCCCTTCTTCCCAGGTGGCAGAAGCAGGAAAGCAGACAAAAGCCTTGGTGCCTTCCAGTCTGCCATAGAGACTCCACATTTGGAGTCATTTGTTACCATACACCCTGCTTTGTCTCTGGTAAACAGAGGTCATGGTGCTGGGCTCGTGCATCTCCCTTTTTTGGTGAGGTGACCTGGGATTGGTTCCAGGAATGTTTCTTGTCTGTTGCTATTGGTCAAAAACACTTGGTCAAAACTCTTAAAAAACCCAAACCAATTCACTTTGTTCGCTTCTACTGTTATTATTTTGCCTGCTACCTGTTGGC
>VWZE01007126.1:25410-39716 GCA_013396675.1 Eubucco bourcierii | reverse complement strand
TTTGACAGGAATCCATTCTCCAGTTCTCAGCTGGATGAACAACACAGGACTCTAAACACAGAGACAACGTCAACCTGATCCTTGTTTTTGCCACCAGTTTTGATACTGCTAAGGTAGGATGTGCAAAAAAATCCAGAATGGTTTCTTTTTGCTCAAAAAGAAGAGGAAAAAAAAACCAAGAGGAAGTAAGGAAAAAAAAAAAAAGGAAAACAGAAGAAACCCAAGTGACAAAAAACCCAACCCTAACAACCAAAAAAAACCCCAACAAGAAAAATAAAAAATAAGACAAAACAAAAGAAAAATTAAAAAAGAGAAAAAGAAAAAAATAATAAAAAAGAAAAAAGAAAAAATATAAAAAAAAAAAAGAAAAAATAAAAAATAAGACAAAACAAAAGAAAAATTAAAAAAGAGAAAAAGAAAAAAATAATAAAAAAGAAAAAAGAAAAAATATAAAAAAAAAAAAGAAGAAAAAGAAAAATAAACACTCCCAGGAGGAAAAAATATAAAAGAAAAAAAAAAAAAAAAAAAAAAAGAAAAAAAAACACCCCCAGGAGGAAAAAAAAAAAAAAAAAAAAAAAAAAAAAACATAAAAAGGAAAAAAAAAAACCCAACAAACAACCCCCAGAAAATAGAACAGAACTAGAACAAACAGAAAAAAAACAAACAAAAAAATTCAACAGAAACCCAAAAGAAAGCCCAGAGAAAAGCCCCCAAGCAGCATGAAAACAAAGTAAAAGGAAACACCACCTACAGAAAAGGCAGAAACCAAAAAGCAGCCTTCCGGGTGCCTCGGAAGCCTGGGGTCGGTTTAACGCCTCAGCTGCTGCTCCCCACTGCCCCAGCGCGGTCAGTCCGTTGGTGCCAGGCTGGGTGGCAGTGCCACCAGGCTCAGCGGCGGTGCCGGCTGTGCCCCGAGCGGCTGCTGCTGTGGTGCTTGCCCTTGTGGGCCCTGTCGAAGGAGCGGGAGCGTTCGCGCCGCTCCCGGTGGTGGCCCCGCTCGTGCCTGTGCTTCTTGGCGGCCTCCGAGTGCTCCCTGGACTTGCTCTGGGAGCGGGACCGGGACTTTTTCCTCTTGTGGCCGTGTCTGTTGGTGCTCTTCAGCTCCTCCCTGCCGTGTTTGGCCTTCAGGTGCGGGGAGGAGCCGTGGTTGTGGTGGCGCCGCGGGCTGCCGCTGTGGCTGCGGGACCGGCTCCGCGACCTCGAGCTGTAGGTGCCAGACAGGCTCCGACGGTTGTTGTAGCTGCCAGGCAAGGGGGAGAAGGTGAAATCAGTGCTCCACAGCTTCCGGGTTACTGTGACAGGATCATCTACCTACTGCTGTCCAACCCTGCAGCCAGAGCTCACAACCCCAGCGCTGCTGCTGAGCCGCTGCACCGCAGCCCTCAGCACTGCAGCAGTACAGCACTGAAACCCTTCCAGGGATGGGGACTCCACCACCTTCTGGGCAGCCTCTACCAATGCTGAGAACTGTTCCTAGTAAGAAGTCGTCCAAGACTTCATCTCACAGGGACAAGTGATCAAAGCATGGAACTAAACTATTTAGCCTGGAGAAAACCTCCGAGTCCATCATTATTCATCACTGAAGTACCTGCAGGGGCCCTACAAGGAAGCTAGGGAGGGACTTCTGCTAAGTGCTGGCAGTGTCAGGTAGAGTGCCAATGGCTTTGAGCTGGGAGAGGGGAAATGAAGAGTGTAGATGAGGAAAGAATTGTTGAGAGTGAGGAGGCACTGGCACAGGTTGCCCAGGGAGGTTGTGATCAAAGATCACATTCTGTGCTTCTGTGCTCCTCAACCTCCTTGGAGGTGTTCAAGGCCAGGTTGGATGAGGCCTTGAGTAACCTGGGGCTAGTGAGAGGTGTCCCTGCCCATGACAGGAGGTTAATTATCTTGAAGGTCCCTTCCAACTCAACCCATTCCATGATTCATCCACCCAGAAGGTCTTTTATCAGTGATGCGAGCAAGCACACCAGAACATGCCTAGGAGTTGACCACCTCTGACAAAAAGCCCAAACCAAAGTGTAGTAAAGTGTAGTGCCCTTTTGTAATGTCTTCTCCACCTTGACAAGAATATTTCCTCCAACATCAGACTGCAAAGTGGTTGTTGCCCTTTCCTCTTCCACAGTCTGAAATACTTAAGGGGACACTTCAATGAGATCCAAGTTGGGAGTTTCCAACTTCAGATGTCAAGCTCAAGACTCTTTGAAGAGTCTGTAAAGCCAGCAGCTTCCACTGAGTGACCCTGCACTGCTCCTCCTCTTCCTCACTCACAGAATCATAAATCATTAGGGTTGGAAAAGGCCTTTAAGATCAAGCACAGTGTAACCAAACTCCCATGACTACAAGAAAAGCCATCACACCTCACCACAGCAGGCACCCTCTCTCAACCAGCCATGAAGGTGGCTCCCCTGGTACCTATAAGCTATTCAGTGTGGTCCCTTTGAATCATAGAAGGGACCAACTTCACCCTAAGATGCCATGGCCATTAACCCATGCAGAGCCCTGCTGGAGTACCCCAGATGAAGGTGGGTCTCTGTACTCCCCTGTAAGTCTCTGCTGCCTGCCCACAACCCCCCAGCACACACAACCACCACTCACTGCCGCCGGGGAGTGTGAGACCGGGACCGCGACTTTGTCCTTGACCTGGACCGGCTTGCACTTCTGCTGCTTCTACTCCTCTTGCTTTCTTTTCTCATGCTTGAGGGGAGATAAAAACAACAGGGTTATGCTTGTGAAGTGCTGGTTGCCACCATGAAGCAGCTCAGGAGTAGTTCAGCTGCAGAAATGGCTTCCAGAGCAGTCCCCCTGGGCAGGAAGAGGTTTTTTACTCACCCGTTGTAAGGGCTCTTTGAAGCCTGCTGCCTCTCTTCTGGCTCTTTCTTAATGGGTTTGGTGTTCAGAGACACTGGAGTCTTCTCTTCAGTTTTGACTTCTCTTGGGGAAGCTGGGAAGTAAATTGTAGTCCAGAATTAGCAGTTTTATTATCATGAACACATTTGTATCCTTTCCCACCTTTGCTATCCCTATCCACACCCAGCACCAGCTCAACAGCTACTGTTCCATGCCAGTTTTCCATTTACACCACACTGCTGGAACAGAGCTGGGGAGACACAGAACAAAGGCAGCTGCCAACAGTGGGGAGATCACCACAGTGACCTTCACACTAAGCAGCCAGGATCATTTGAGAGCTCCTCTAGCAAAGCCCAGGGGGCACAGAAAAGCTGCCCTTGTGGTCCTGTAGGATCTTAAGAGACCTTTCAGATCCTCCAACCCAACCATCATCTAGCTGTACCAAGGCTGCTGCTAACCCATGGCCCTCAGCACCACAGCTCTGCCACTTGGAAACACCTCCAGGGACAGGCATTCAACCTCCTCCCTGGGCAGCCTGTGCCAGGCTTTGAGAACCCTTCAGGTAAAGAAGTTTCTACTACTCTCCAACTTACCTCCCCTCGTGCAGCTTGAGGCCATTTCCTCTTGTCCTGTTGCTTGTTACTGGGGAGAAGAGACCAACCCCTGACTGGCTCCAACCTCCTTGCAGGAAATTGTAAAGTAGTAGGAAGTCTTTCAAAACCCCACCAATGGTCCTATCTTCACTCAAACTCTTTTAACCTGGGCTCCCAGCCCACAGGAGTATGAAAAAGCTGTCAGTGTGACACTTGCCAGCTGCAAACTCAGATGTATTTTTGAGGAGGAAACTGCTACCAGTATTACTATCTTGGAGCACCTCCTTAGCTTCCTGAAGCAGCCACTTAAACTAGGGCCTCTGTTGTTGCCTTCAGCTACCATCTCTGGACCAATGCTCATGGCAGCTTTTAAATTTTGATGGTCAACAACAGATCATAGAATCATTTTGACTGAAAAAGCCCTTTAAGATTACGGAGTCCGACCAGGAACCCAACACCACCACCATGGCCATTACACCATGGCCATACCTTTCTTGAACACCTCCAGATTTACTGGCAGGCTCAAGAGATGCACTGCAGCAGCCGAGTCACTCTAAACCCAAGACAGCACCAAGACTTTCCCATCTCCATCTCCTGACCACAAACTGTCTTCCCTCACCACATTTAACAAGTTCACAAGCAAAAAAAGCAGAGAAATCCAATTTCAGAGACATCTGCTGCAGAAGGAGCCATGAAGAATTACTGTGACACTCAGATAAATCCAGAGTCTTTTCACTCACCCAGTAAACTCCTGGGTCTAGATCTTTTACTATCACAATTATCTTCAGGATCCATATCACTAATGTGTCCTTCTCCTTCTGTGGAAGGATGGAGTAAATCATCTCTTCTCCCTCTACTCTGCTCTTTCACGGCATTGAAACTAGTTTTACTCTTTAGTGTTTTACAAGAAGGTAGGTTTGTCTTGCTCCTTAGATCTATGAGTCTCAACTGTCTGAGAGCTCAAGCAGCAAACTTGCCTGTTTCTTCTTATCACCTTGAGATACTGATTTAGAACTCAAATAGTACAGTGTTGAGTTTCTGTTTAGAAACTAAACTTACATGGTTTAGATGCTGGAGAAAAGCCACCCAGGGTAGAGAGTGCTGGAGTTCCATCTGGATTCAAACCTTTTGCCTTCAGTTTAGCTTCCTGTAGTGCCATTTTCCTCTTTTCTACCTCTTTATCCAGAAATTCATAATTGGGCTGTGAAAGAAGCAATGTGGTAAGAAGCTGGACTAACTCAATCCATGTTTTCATCTAATTTTTAAAGACATACTTAATTATCTTTTGAGTAGCTGCCCAGTAACGTGACTAACTTCTGCTATTTGTTCTCACACCGCCCTCAGATGAGCAGCCACAGGGCAGAGCCTTTCCAACGAAGAGAACTGAGACAGCTGAAGCTGCACTGCTCAGGAAGAGCACACAGCTCCCAGTTACCTTCTTTCTGGTATAAAGCTTGAGAGTTGTTAAGCAGATCTCCTGAATCTCCTCTTCCGTGGTGCCAAAGAGCAAGAACCAGTGAGGACGGGTAGGGAGTGGGATCTGAAAATGAAACAGGAAGGGGAGATTGCAGACCAAGCCTTTGTTTTAAAGGCCTTCCATTACAAAGCAGATTCTTTGGAATAAAAGGCAGCAAATAATACCTGCAGAGCTCGAGCAGCCAGGTAAATGCAAGCACAGGCTATGGTCTCTGGCTGGAAGCGAACAAAGACGTTTGTCCGGAGACTGTCATTCATGTAATTCCTGAAATAAGGAAAGATGGAAGGTTGGATCTCAGGTTTCCAGCTTCTTTTAGAGGAGAAAAAGACTGGAGACTCAATTGACTTTATTATTTTTTCTCTTATTACATTAAACACTTGGGCACTTTGGAATGGTTGCCTTGGGATCTTTACATTGGTTGTTTCTGTAACAACCTATCACAGAACAGTGCCAGGTTGGAAGGGATCTCAAGGATCATCTGGTCCAACCCCTTTCAATTTCTTGCACTGTTGTTGTTGTTTGGACACCCCCATGGCAAAAAAAGTTCTGCCACCCCCATGGCCAAAGCTCTGTCACCCCAAAACAAGTAACAGCATGAAACAGCTGCTTTCTAGGCAGGTACATTAAGTTATAAAGAATCACAGAACTGTTTTGGCTGGAAAAGACCTCTAAGATCAAGTCCAACCACAGACCTGCACCACTGTGGCAATTAGGCCACGCACCATGAAGTGTCCAGTGAGTTAATAATAAAACCAGTACTTTTCATCTGTCCAGCTGTGTTTTAAACACCAATGCTCTCGATATTTAAAGATCAACACATTTGAAACTCAAATGCAAGCAGAAAAGCATGGCATAGCTGTAACCTACCATTGTCCAGAGGCTAGATGCAACCTATGAAGTTCATAAGCCACTGCATTTAAATCCTATGTGCCTTGAGTCACATTCACTTCATCCAGAGAGAGAGAAGCAGTCCATTTGCTCAGTAAGCGTTGCAAACGGACCTGCATGGCAGTAAATGGGTCTCCCACTTGGCTAAGCTACTGCTCTCCCACTGGGGTGGCACTGCCAAGCAGGACATGGCAAGAGGTACAGGTAAAGAGCAGAGAGCTCCACCCATTTCTAAGTTACTGAGCTAAAGGAAAGAAAGGAAGAACAGTCAGGTAGTATTGACTCAAGAGAAAACCAGGCCAGGTATGGCTTTTAAGTCAACATGCTGCATGCACTGCAACTGTCTGGTTGTTTTACACTGAGTTTAGCCAAATGCTACATCAGCTACAGAAAGGTGTGCCCAGGTGGCCTTTAGAAACACTTTCTTATACAGTAGCTAGGCAACAACAAAATAGAAAAAAATAAAAAAACACATGTAGAGACATTTTCAACAGGTACTTCTAAAAGCAAATATACAAATCCTGTGGACACCCAGCCAGAACTAGAAGATGCTGCCCGATGGATATGGACCACTTCAGTGAACCTCGGATGAGAGCTTGCACTGGGTTGGTTGGAGAGAAGGGCAGCCAAACAGGCCATCCCCAGGTCATGGGCTGAGGTGCAGAGGGCAGAGCTCTATGACTTACCATCAGGGACTACCCTTTAATTAAAGAGTAGAAAAAAGAACAAAGTTAAATTGAGTCCTCCGTGGTGATGTTGGAATCAAGCCATGAAAATAGTAAGCAGAAACAAGCCCCAGGATGTTTTCCATCTATTTCCAGTGCAAGAACTTACAGCTGATTGCTTTGCATAGGGATCAGTAGGCTTCTTATTTCTGTTACTATTTTCCTGGCTAGCAAAAGAATGGAAAATAGCAACTTACCAGGCTGTCTGTACCAGGGTTTGGTTACGTTCACATTCTAGGACTTGTAAATACATAACAATGATCTGAGGAAAGAGAGGAATAAGTGTCAGTATTGCCATAGAAAGCAACAAGGAAGTAAGCACAATCAAAGAGCAATGCAAAGCTGTCTCCTTCCCCAAGCTTCCACTGTCAGCTCACACCACCCAACCCCACTCGCACAACTCAGTTTACTGCTTTGCCATCACTCTCCAAAGCAGGCACCTTTAACATTGCCCAATTTCTACCACGGTCAGCGTGGCTCTTGCCCAAGCCCTGTGGCAAAAAGCTAAACTACTGAGGAATAAAGAGCAGGGATCAGGTTGTTTGGACACCTTCCACAGCTCACAATGATGTCGTCAAGGCAGAATGATATTTACAGTTGGATTCTTGTTGATAACTCACCTTGTGTGGATGCTTGACATGAACACAAAATCCCAACTCCTTCAGTACCCTCCTTTCTGCTTTGATTACTTGATTTTTGGTGTTTATGTAGTTCTGATCAAGTATCAGGGGGCTTGGAGTCCTATAGTTTGCAAGAAATAAAATCAAAACTGTTTTGCATATCCAAAAAGAGTGGCATCTCTCTTTTCCCTTCCAACCAACTAATGGCAACAGAAACCGTTTTTCAACTCCTGCAAGCAAGTTTAAGCATTAATCTTGTGCTGTCCAAGTTTAGATAAACTAGTTTGTAGTGTCTGCTTGTTCACTAGCTATGGATTAGATGGCCAAAAGAAAAAAAAGAAAAAAAAAAAAGAAAAAAAAAAGAACCTTTTGCTATGATGTGTGTAGACTATGCTGGGTCCAGCTGCTGGGATGAAGATGACAAAGAGCTCAAAAACCCTAAAGGCTCTTTGAGCTCTTCACTGTCATTTTCATTCCAGCTCAAAGAACCTTTAAAGGTGGAGAGGTGAAACCAGACTTTGTAAGACTGCAGCTTCATGTGCACTGTAAGACAAGATTGTTGTGATCTTCCAGAGAACAAAACAGTCCTGCTGCTGTGACAGGTGGGAAGTAAAGCAAAGAGCATCACCTCCAAAACATAGGCAAGACCTTCTCAGCGCTGCACCCACTTCTGCTGTTTGCATTTGCAAACCAAGAGCTGACCACACAAAGATTCCCAAATCCAGCATTTCCAACTATCAATTCCTTCCAAATCCAACACCTGAACTCTCTAAAATATTTAGAATCATAGAAGAGTTTTGGTTGGAAAAGCCTTTTAAGACCATTGAGTCCAACACCACTGTGGCCATTAAACCATGGCCCCAAGTGCCATGCCCACAGGTTTCTTGAACACCTCCAGGGATGGAGACTCCACCATCTAGCTCCCTGGGCAATCTGTGCCAATGCCTAACCTCTCTTGCAGCAAATTTTTTCCTGATGTCCATCCCAAATCTTCCCTGGCACCACTTAAGGGCATTTCTTTAACTCCAAGAGCTTGCTGGGTGCTGTATGCACAAATCTGACTCCATTGCAGATTTTGTCTGTGCTTAGGTTTGACCTTTCAGCACTCCACACAGTGGATTTCATACCATTTCCTCCCAAGAGGGCTCAGTTTTTTCCTTGTTTGGAATTGCTCACTTGTTCCATGTGTTTTCCAAAGACAGAGGAATGTTTTTGCAACCAGCTAACAACCACAGTTTGTTTACAAGCTGAATCTAGTCCACCCCAAGCACTGGTGGCCAACTTATTTGTTACCTTCAGAAGAAAACATGCAAAGTGGATTGAAATCCCAGCTTCTCTTCTCAGACAAAATCCTTGCCACTAACTCATCTTTTTGGATTCCATGCAAGCTCCACAAGTGGATCACACTGCTCTGATAGGTAAAGTAGAGAAAAATCACTCAGAACCCCCAAGTTTCCATCCTAAGAAGAAAGGGTTGATGTAATTACAAGCTGAAGGGGTCCCCAACTTCAATAAGCCACAAGTCCTGCTACGTGGTTCCAGCCACTTGGAATGATGCTCTTGGCCACTGGACAAAGGACACACGCAGCCACTCACATCAATCAAAAGCATCGTGTTGTACACCCCTGAGTAGCAGCTCCTGGGAGGTCTGAAATGAATCACTGCAGTTTCCTGGTTCCAGGGGGGCCTGCAGTTTGAGAACGAGTCTTACTACTTCTGTTCTCTTCAACATTTCCAACGTTTTCCATGTTAACTAAAAGTAGCTCCTGTCACTGTATGTTGCTCATCAGGGCAAGGTCATAAAGCTGTGGTTTCAGCTACCCCAGCAATAACAGTCACAATAGTAGCTTTGTTTGGTTTGCCTTTCTTCTCTCCATAAACCACTTGGAAAAGAGAACCTTGTAAAGCCTCTTTTAGGTCATTACTTCAGCAGAGGCTGTGATTGTGTCTGACCAGCATTACAAAGGCTCTCTGAACACAACAGCCTGGAGTAAGAGACTGGAAGAGCCAAGCTGAACCTCTTCAGATAAAACTGATTCAATTACAAACAATTTCAACTACATTGGGGTTTGTACCAACATTTCCTCCAATATTGCTTTACATTTCATGATCACAGGACCCGAAGGTATCACTCAGAGTGAGTCTAGGTGTCCAGGTTCAGCTTATCTTGTTAGCAGCACATTTCAGAGGTGACAACTCTTGGATCAAACAGGGCAGTTACGACTTCCAGTCTAAAAAACAAATCAGCAGGGGGACAACACGGGCTCATTCACCACCCTGCCAGCAGATCACTACCTCCCACACGTCTGCATGCTCTGAAAGCTGCCTCCACAGTCAGTATTATGAGAACACAATAAGGCAGCAGGAAGGGCAAGAGGCAAGCCTGTGAGCCTTAGGGTATGGGAAGTTTTCACTGTCCTCTCAGAAGGCCACAGGATCAGCACAGCCTTTGGATGAGTTCATACTTTGGTTGTAGAACTTTGACAGCAAAGCCATAGGAAACCCAAAGTTACGACACTCTGAAGTGTGCTTTACTCTCTTGTCCCACTTTGGTCACTTATGCCACACAAGTTCTAGAGGTCTACACAGGTTGTGAAAAGCAGCACTTGATTCAGACAGCATTTCCAGGAAGAAAGGCAAATGCAGCCTTTTAGCCACTTAATGCAAAAATAAGCCTGCAAAAACTGCACCTTATTGCTGTCAGGTTTTCCACTGTGTCAATTTACCAATTCAGTACTTTCACCATAAATCCAAAGTTTTGTTTTGCTTAATTAGTAGAAACCTCAGATTTCCCCTTGGAAAACTTTCTTATTAAGAAAACAGTGGAACTTTACTTCTGCTTTTGCTGTACTTAAGTTCTCAGTTCAAATAATCATTGTAGGTCCAAGAAGTGAACCAGATTAAAAAGCTTCTGAGTTCATTTATAAACCAGAAGGTTCCAGCCCTGTAGATCCAAGCAGTTACCAATTCTTACTTTCAATCTGCTCTTGTAAATCAGCACTGAAGCTTCAGAGGAGACTTTAGAACAGAGAGCACACAGTGCCCACCCTAATGGGTCCATCCACCACTCAGTCACAAAACTTCATTGTATTTAGCTTGTGTAACACCCCAGACACTGTAACATATTTGTAGCAGTAAGTTACAAGTATCCTTCTTGTAAGTCCCTCTGGCAACCAAAACCTAAGTTCTCAACACAGCTACAGTTTGTTTGTTGCAGTATTAAGGTCTGGTGTCTTTAGAGTGGCTTAACACTTCGGCAAAGTGCCCTGTGTGTCATTTTGTTCATACAATAGAAGTACTTTTAGAACATCAGTGTCCTGTTTCAAAGAGCAAACTTCTCTGATGCCAGGCAGTGAGAGAGAAGAAAGTGAGTTCTGTTTGTCTCCAACATTAAGTACAAGCACCACGGGTTTACAACATTTTGAAGAACTCTGAGCAGTGTGTGACATTAACACAGGTCACTTCCAACACAACTGCACCAACCTGTTGGCTGCAAGAGAAGTAAAAATGCAGCTGACTGAGCATCTCCAACCCAACGTTTGTCAGATTACATCAGGAGTCACATTTGGTTCCACTCACAGGACTTTCTGCAGCTTTCAGGCACATTTCAGATCAGTCAAATTAACCACAAGCTACATTCTGGATGTTAAACAGTTGCACTTGGCTCAGAACAGAGAGGTTTTGGCACACAGTGGTTTTGTTTCAAGAGCAGTATTTTCATAATACCAGCTTTTCTCCATGCACACAAACATTTTACATGCAGTACTACATGAAGACCCCAAACGCTTGTCCAAAACACTTTGTTTTCTTGCTTCTCAGCATTAAAAATACCACCTAGCAGTGGCTCAGTGGACTGCAGGTCTTACAGATAGAATATTCCAATGCAACAAGTACATAGAAGGGGCTTGCTTACATAGTAATCAATATAAATAGCTTTACAAATTCAAGGTTTGGGTCACCCTTATGGTTTTTACTGAGTTTAAACTTCAAATTATACAGAAGGTGGAACTAAGAACCCAAAAATTTAAGAGAAGACAGTGATCCTACTCAAGCTACTCAAACTGCATGTGCAGGGTAAGTTTTGGTTAAAAGAAATACTAGACTAGAGGAATAAAAGAAAGAAAAGGAAAGTACAGCAGCCTAACTGCTTGTTTCAGGTTCTGGGTTGTGTGTGAGAAACTAACTACAGCCTAAGAGTGTTAGCTTCAGGGAAAGTAAAAATAAACAAACAAAAGAAAACATTAAAAAAAAAAAGAAAAAAAAAAAAAAAAAAGATTAAAGCTAGTATTCTAAAATCCTGGACAGCAAAGAAAAAAGCTTATAACAAGATACAGGAGTTCTTCCAAATGGTTCACCAGCGGCCAACCTGTTAGTCCCCCGATTCCAGTGACCTATTCTCAGAGCACTGGCTTCTCCTTGGGGATTTTCCATACTTCACTCACTGTTGCCATGACGACAGCTTCATCTTTATGTACCACTCCACATCACCCAGGCTTTGGTAAATGTAGCTGGTCGCTGTATAGTCGGTTGCAAGGGAAAAAAGAGTTGAAGTTAATAAGGTGTACAGCAGACGGAATTGTAATCTTGTCAAGTACAGAAAAAAAAAAAAAAAAAAAAGAGAAAAAAAGGCAAGTCTGAATGTCAGACTTGAGCAATTTTAAGATTAATTTCATGCAGATTCAGTCAGAATCTCAGAGCAACAGTACCCATTTCTCCAGAAAATCATGGGCAGGAGTGCACGATTTCTCTGGGCATGATGCATTTTAGGCACCATGTAACATGCACAAGTGACATTCTGACTGGGAACAGGCTAGCTGCAAAGATTTAAGTTCACAGGTTAAGTTCAGTCTCTCTGATCCTTCAACACAGCACAAAGAACTAATTTGCATCCTGATGGCAAAGAGAAAAGCATTGCATGCTATTAATTAACCTTCACTGCCTGGACTGAGGCCAGAACATCACAAATCACTGAAGCAGCTTCAACAGCTCTAATAACCAAGACTCCCTCATCGTAACTGTGGTGAGAGACAATGTCCCTGGATTCAGTCAGCACAAATTGAGCACCTTTTCTCAGGGCCACGAAGGAGAACAACTTTTAAAACAAAAGGACAAAGCTAAGGTCCAAAACATGGCACTGAAATCTATTTCCTTTACCTATAACCGACTCGGAAAACACAAGCACAAGGCACTACAGCAAAAGTTTTAGGTTCAGCAGCAAAACCAGGATGAAGACACCAAGACGCAGCTGGTTTCTCTAAGGGATTTCTACTATGCTCCTCAAAGGAGGTTACACAGCTCTGAATTTTAAATTCCTGCTGCAACCTGGTCAGACAGAGAAATCTAAATGTGACTTTAAGAACTCAACTGTTTAACGGCAGATCAACTCACACTTGAAGCCATCAGCCACTAGGAGCAAAACTACTCCACCACAGTTGACATCCCCTCAGGTTGTAACACCACTGCGTGATAAATTTAAAGGAATTTGGTGTTTAACAGCAACTTAGACAACTCCTTGCCTCAAACATCCCTTGCTCCTTCCAACAGCTTAAGTCAGTGTGCTTTACAGGTGAACATACACATAGCTTTACAGAAAAAAAAAACAAGCAGCGTGAGGCACTCACAACTGAGAGCAGCTCCACAGCTCAGCAGACAACCGTCCAGGTCTGCACACTGATCGGGTGAGTTTAGACTCAAATTCCCCAGCACAAGCACACGGCTCTCACCGCTGCCAATTAAAGATGCCTGCACCTTTCGAGCCTCCAATACACCTTCCTTGATGAAGTAGGGTCATTAAAAAGGCAAGAGGCTGGAGGCCAAACCATACCTTGTCGCAGATACTTTCTAAAATAGCTTTTTCTAAACGGCAATACTACAATCACTAGGAAAAGTTCGGCTGTCACCTTTTAACTGATACTTTTATTGTCAACTGCATTTGGACAGCTAGATAGTAACAAGAGAAAAGCATCAAGGCTACCGACCAGGGTTAAGAGTCTGGAGAACACACAGCAACCCACTAATCGGCTACTCAAACCTAAGACTACTTTTCAAGAACTACCAAGACATCCAATAAAACCCCACCAAATCCAACGAACAACAGACCTAAAACTACAACCACGAACCTAAAACTAGAGCCAGGACTCACGGCTTGTGACTAAACGACAACATCAGATCTACCAAGTGAACAACAAGCAGCCGTAGAAGAGGTCGGCACTGAGCTGTACTGCCTACATTGCAGCCAACGAGCACTCCCTTCTCAACTTTAGGTCGTTGAACTTAGCCTGGAAAAATACTGCGAATCGAAGAACCGCAGCGTACATTAGAGATAAGAGTTGCTGATGGTTCGTAACGAAGCTGATCTTACCTTTTTGCTCTTAGCTGTCGCAAGTGGTGGAACACGTTGATCACGTCCCTTATGCGGCGAGGTGCCTCCTCAATTTTCGAGGCGAGATTAATGCAGGCCATAGCAACAATCTGAAAAGAAGTCATGTTTCCATCAGAAAAATCGTATTCTTCGGTTTATAAATGCCGGTAAGACCCGAATCGCTCAATTAAAAAACCCAACCCGTGCGCTAGAGGCTGACAGAGCGCAGCCTGCTCTGCGCGGGGCCTGCCCAGAGCAGCATTTAAACTCCGCTCCCTCCTCCCCTCCCCGCTAGGCCGTACCCGCCGCTCACCTCAAAGCTGTGTTTGACGAAGGACTTGGAATAGAAGAACCGATGAAACAGCACCTGCCCCGTCGCCATCGCCACCTATCAACGCAAAAGCGAGGAGGAGGGAGAGGAAAGAGGAGCGGGAGTCAGTCGTCGCGGCCCAGCCACCGCCGCCATTTTGTGTCAGGCACCAGCTGGCGCCGCCGCTCCCCACCCCACCCCCACCGCCGCTGCCTCACACACCCTGCCCGCCGCGCCACAATGGCGGCTGCCGCCCGCCCGCGGCCCAACCGCCCTGGGGAGCCTGCGGGGCCCGCACTCACCTGCGGTAACCGGAGCAGGATCCCAGCCGCCTGGATAAGCTCGCAGCCCAGGATGCGCAGGTCGGTCTCGCACTGCAGGTCCAGGCCGTCTTGCATGGAGGGAGTAGGCGAGAGGCGCTCCTCGGGGATGAGCGAGTGGTCGATCGTCAGCGACACCTCCGAGTAAAGCCGGTCGCCGATAAG
>VWZE01007126.1:13139-25295 GCA_013396675.1 Eubucco bourcierii | reverse complement strand
GGAGGGGGCGGCTGTGTAGTGGCGGCAGCGGAGGCCATGATGGCGGAGGGCGTCCGCACCCCGAGCCGGCCACGCACAGACTAGCGCGGCCGGCGCCGTGACGCAACACACAGCGGCGCCTGCGCGGCGCACCACGGGAAACAAATAGTCCGCGGGCTCCGCCCCGCCGGGCGCGCGGCCTTGGAGCGACCCCGAGAACCGGCAGCTAGGCCTGGGCTCGGTCGGCGCCGCCGTGTCCCTTAGACGCGGTAGCCGGACCCGAGCGCTAAGGCGCTCGGCGGGAGAACATGGCTGGGCGCGGACCCGGTGGCTCGGTTGATGTCGGAGGGGACTAGGCCCCATCACTGGCTGCCTTGTTGGGACGTCCCCTGCCCGAAGATCCCCGTTGTCAAGCGAAGGAGGAGACGAGGACACGGGCGAGGCCCCGTTTCCCTCCCAGCCGCTCCGGCTCCCAGCGCACTGTGGATGGGAGAGGGGGTGGGAAACAGCGTTTAATTCACTTCCAGTCCCTTCCCCCCCCCTTTATTTTCTCGCTGCAAACAGTACTAAGCGACGGAAAACAGCTCACAGCACTCACAGCAGCTGAGGAAATCATAGAACGGTAAAGTTGGAAGGGACCTCATCTAGTTCCAACCCCCTGCCATAGGCAGGGACACCTCCCACTAGTACAGGTAAATGGGAGAGATGCTGTTTGAAACGTGGTTTAAACACCAGAGGGCTTAACAGGTTTGGGTAGTGGAGGTGTTAGCAGGGGTTTGGGCTTTCATAATACATCGCACAGGGAAAAAAAATAAAAATTGAGGGGGAAAGTTATTAAAAAAAAAGGTGGCTGCAGTGCAGCACTGAGGTGCAATGGGCTCTGTGTTCCCAGATGAGCAGCATAATCCAGGGAAAAAAAAAAGCTATCAGTTTATTAATAAATTAAAAATGAAAGCATTTACAGCAGCTTAAGCCTTGTACAGCAAAACATTGTCTCTCAACGTCACCCCACGGCTGTCTCGTCTTACTCAAAAGCATTTGGAGCTTTATCCCCATGGAACTACACAGTTTGCAGACCCAGTTCTGGAGGGGTTTGCCTCCCTCAGCAGCACAGAGAACAAGGAGCTGCTTGGGCCACAACCTCCATTTGCTATTCTGAGCTTTAGTTGCTAGAAATTCACTGGTTTCTCAGTACTGCCAAGTGGTGCTTGGGTTGGTTTGGTAAGACTCCGATGTAAATGAACACATCATAGAATGGTTAAGGTTGGAAGGGACCTCAAAAGCTCATCTAGTTCCAACCCCCTGTCATAGGCAGGGACACCTCCCACTAGCACAGGTCACTCAAGACCTCATCCAGTCTGGCCTTGAACACCTCCAGGGAGGTTGTGGAGCACAGAATCACTCAACTTGATCAGCCTGCTGCCAGCTGACTCCCGAGATGAACAACGGCCTCTTGGCTGGCATGTCCTCAGCTGAGTAACAGCTCCTGTGCCCTCCCAGGGCATCCAGTTTTAGTTTCTGTTCTCTTGGCAGTGAGTCCAGGTAGGGCAGTGCACAGGGAATACTTTCACAGAAGCATAGAATGGTAAGGTTGGAAGGGAGGGACACTTCCCACTAGAACAAGTCAAAGGCTCATCCAACCTGGTCCTGAGCACCTCCAGGGAGGTTGTGGAGCACAAAAATCACCCAACATGATCAAAGATCACATTGGGTGTTTCTGTGCTCCACAACCTCCCTGGACAACCTGTGCCAGTGTCTCACCACCCTCACTGCAAACACCTTCCTCCTAACATCCAGTTTCAATCTCCCCTCTGCCAGTTTAAATACATTGCCCCTTGTCCTGTCATTACAGGACCTTTAATGGATCTTGGAGTGACCTTCCAGGATCTGAAGGGGGCAGAGCCCAACCCCCATTTGCCTCCAGCATCCTTTCAAGGAGCCGTGGAGCCTCAGTCTCCTCCAGGCTTGCATCACAGGAGGGTATGTGGTAGCTCAGCTGCTTTCTGACAAGACAGGCCACGCAAGAGGAGTTTACTTCCAGTAAAAGCGTTCGAGAGCTGCAAACAGTCCTCTAGAAGCTTAATCGCTGCGGTAAGCATTTCCCCTACAACCTTCCGTGCTGCCTGGAAATTACTCTGACAAAACGTGGCTCGCTTGCTCACCAACCGCACAAGCCCCCAGGCTTTCACAGTGCTCCACTACCCTCCCCAGCTCCCCCATGTCACGGCAGAGCAGCTCGCTTGGGCCCCTCAGGCACCGACTGCAGCTGCTGGAAACGCGCCGGGCCCGTAGGGACAGACAGCAGGAGGCTGCTGTGACCGTCTGCCGCTGAGGAGAACGGCGAGGCGCCCCAGGAATTCAGTGCAGGCCCTGCCGCAGCCGGCGTGGCGGTGGGGCAGCAGCCATTACCTCAGCGCCGTCTCGGCGGAGGGGCACAACGGCCGCGACGCGGCGGATGCGACGTGAACCCACACCACCACTGTAAGCCCAGCCATGGCGACCCCACAGCTCTTCCTGCCGGGCCTGGCCGGGCCTGGCCACGCCAGAGCTGCGCCTCGCTGTCGCAAGCGCGGCGGCGGGAAACCCCCGGCAGGTTACATCACTTCTGGGAAAGGCCGCGCCGCACCTCGCTACCTCCGCGGCCGGGCCGGGCCTAATTCCTCACTACATGTGATATAAGAGGAAAGTCCCGCCCCGGCGGTCACCGGCGCAATCTGATTGGTGGTCTCGCGTTGAGTGGCGGGGCCTGCCCGCGGCCCCAGTCCGCCGTATTGTGCGCCGTGCCCTCAGCTGTCCCCGCAGCGCAGCCGCCGTGCGCTGCCTGCTGGAGCGCCCTGCCGGGGAGGACCCCGCCAGCAGCCGCCCTCTGCTGCCGGCGCCGTGCCCGCCGCCACAGGGCTTTGTCTGGAGCCGTGAGACTGCAGACGAAGACAGGTGCAGCAGGGGGTGTCGTGGAATAGAGTCCCCGACCGGTTTGAGTGGGAAGAGACCTTCCAAGATCATCGATCCCAACCCTCCTGCAGCTGGCAGGGACAGCTGCAGGCACAGCAGGCTGCTCAGGGCACCCAACAGTCTGATCTGCATGGTTCCAGGGATGGGGCATTACCACCTCCTGGGGGCAGCCTGGGCCAGGGTCTCTGTGTGGGCAACCTGGGCCAGAGTCTCCCCACCCTAAGCATAAAACGTCTGTACTTCCTGTTCTAGTGGGAGGTTTCCCTGCCTGTGGTGGGAGCCGGGGTGTGGAACCGAGTGGTCTTTGAGGTCCCTTCCAACCTAACCCATTCTGTGATTCTGCAGAATCATCACACATCTCCCCTTCCTGAGTTGAAACTGTCACTTCTTGTCCTGTCACAACAGGCTCTGCTCAAAACTCTGTCCCCAGCTTGCTTGCTTGGTCCATTGAAGCGTTTGTAAGGCCACCGGAAGGTCTCCCTGGAGCCTTCTCCAGACTGAATGATGCCAAACCTCAGCCTCCTCCCCCAGGAATGGCACAGAGCATCACAGACTGCTTTAGCTTGGAAGGCACCTTCAGGATCACCCAGTTCACATGGCAGGGACACCTCCCACTAGGCTAAGTTGCTCAAAACCTCATCCAGCCTAGCCTTGAACACCTCCAGGGAGGGGACATCCACAGCTCCTCCAAGCAGCCTTGTTCCAGAGCATCATGAAGGCTGCATCCCAGCACTGCTGTGGCCTCTGGCCCTGCTCCAACAGGTCCCTGTCTGTGCTCAGCACTCCAGAGCTGGCCCCAGCAGTGCAGGGGGGGTCTCAGCAGAGCACAGCAGAGGAGCAGAATACCTTCCCTGCCCCTGTTGCTGGGGGATCAGCCCAGGGCAGAGCCCACAGCACATGGATCTGCTGCAGGGGACATCCATGCTCCTAGCCAGCCTTGATCATTCCATGCATGCACACAGAGCTCTCAGTCAGGATCATCAGGGCACTGTGGATCCTGTAGGACAGGCAAGGAGCTCTGCAGGGGGGGTGAGGTTGCAGTGCTGCAGAGGACACAGCAAAGATTTATTACTTGGGGTTTTTTTTTTCCTTCATTGGAGGATGAGCAGAGCTGATGGGAGCAGAGGGCTCAGAAGACATGCGGTTGGCTAAGCCACGTGGACCTCAGCCAGGCTGCAGTCTAATAATTAATTGAGCAAAGGATCAGAGCAGGTCATCACTGCTGCCAGGGTTGGTTGTGCCAAGAGAACATCAGATAAAAACCTTGGTAAGGGAGATACAGGTCCAAGATTTTCTAAACAGGGACAGAAAGACCCAGGATCATAGAAGTGGTGAGAGTGGAAGAGACCTTTGAGGTCACCAAGCCCAACCACTCACTTGGAGCTCACAATCCTATTGCTAAGCCACTGCCACAAAGCCAACGCCTCTCAGCACCACATCCATGTGTCCTCTAAATCCCTCCAGTGATGGGCACTGAGAGCTGCACCCATGCCACTCTGCACCCAGTGGTGGCCCCTCAGAGGAAGAGGAGACCAGGCCATGTCCATGTGTGGAGAGAGTGGCATCTGAGGCCAGATCCCTGTGCTTCAGCGTCTCGTGAACCTGGGTGGAAGAAGCTGTGCCACAGATTGTATTTGATGTGCTTCTTGACCTTGGGAAGTTGCAAGCAGCTTGGGGTTATGAGTAAACTGTGGGCAGCAGGGTGAGAATTGCTTTGTGCCACCCAAAATGTGTGACAGCAAACAGGGGAGGTCTCTGCTGCCAAGTGGTTTTGAAAAGCAGGTAGCTTCTGCTGTACCTCAGATCTGACTCAGCACTGCTAGGTCAAACCACAACCTCAAGGAGGACCAGCACAGGAAATAAGAGGCTGCTGCTGTCCCTCAGAGCCCTCCAAGGAGCACACAGCAAGCTTTTCTCACCACTGCCCTCAGAGGAGATTGTCCCTGGAGGGTCAGGACCGCCATTGGTCAGCTTTGGGGGTGGGGGAAATGCACAACCAGGATTGGTGTCCCCTCTGCCTACTCACCACATGCTCTTAAAGTGCCTCTGTACTCAGCACTGATGAGAACACACTATGAATCCTGGCTTCAGTTTGAGGCCACCCACCTCAAGAGGGACACTGAAGAACTAGAGCAGGCCAAGAGAAGGGCAATGAAGCTGGGGAAGGGTCTGGAGAAGAGGGCTGGGAAGGAGCAGCTGAAGGACCTGGGGGAGTTCAGCCTGGAGAAGAGGAGGCTGAGGGCAGAGCTCATTGCTCTCAGCAGCTCCCTGAGAGGAGGCTGCAGCCAGGTGGGATTGGGCTCTGCTCCCAAGGAGCAAGCACCAGGACAAGAGAAAATGACCTCAGGCTGCACCTGTGGGGGGGATTGGGTTGGATCTGAAGCAATTTCTGCCCTGAAAGAGCTCTCAAGCCGTGTCCCAGGCTGCCCAGGGCAGTGGTGGAGTCCTCATCCCTGGAGGAGGTTTCAAAGCCCCTTTGGAGCTGTAGGCCATGGTTCAGTGGTGAGCAGGCAGTGCTGGGGTAAGGCTTGGACTGGATGACCTTGAAGGCCTCTTCCAAGCAAAGCAGTTGCATGAAGCAGTGCCAGCTCTACATGCCCGCCTGTCCAAGCATCAGGTCTCCCCTGGGGGAGCTGCCATGCTCTGACACTGCCTCCTGGGAAACTCCTAAATGTGGGAGAGTGCGAGGTGGGGGCTGGGCCAGGCCCCCCCCAAGCTCACAGCACAGCCTTCTTCAGACTCTTGCAACCTGTGTCACCGTGACAGGGAGAGGCCTGAGCTGGGAACCTGCTGCACGTTGTCCTTGGTGTGCAGTCCTCCAGTGCTGACCTTCCTTGTCTGGCTCTCACAAACACCACAGCTGAGCATGCTGCTAGCTGGAGGCGTGTGAGGGAGGAGGGGGAGGTCGAGGTGTCAGCTCGGAGCAAGCCCCAGCAGAGCTGATAGCACGAAGTGTGAAGGGAAGGCAGCGGTGAGAGGATGGAAAAGAACAGCCTGTGTCCTGCAGGGCACACAGCAGGGACAGATTTAGCTCTGCTTCACTTGTGTGGCTATGGGGAGAGGCCTGAGTTATTCTTAGGGCTTGCATCAGGAGGCTGCAGCCTTGCAGGGCAGCAGGAAGGTGCAGCAGGCTCAGCAGGTGGCCGTGGGGCAGAGCTGAGGGCTGTGCCTCGGCTCAAAGTGCGGCTGCCAGGGCTCTGGCTCCTCTGCCTCTGATGCTCAGGCTCTGAGTGCCAGCACCACACCTGCTGGCCTGGGCCAGGCAAGCAGCACTGTGACCAGAAGCACCAACCCAAGTCAGTGTGTCCTGCACAACCTGGCTGAGGCAGAATGGCTTGAGCTGGGCACTGCTGGGCAGAGCACTGGGAGCCCTGGCATTGGGGGCATGAAGAATGTGGGCAGTAGGGTAAGAAAAGTTCTCCTTCCCCTCCACTCTGCCTTAGTCAGGCCACAGCTGCAGTGCTGGGTCCAGCTCTGGGCTCCCCAGTGCAAGAGGGACAGGGAAGTGCTGGAGAGAGCCCAGGGCAGGCTGCAAAGCTGCTGAGGGGCCTGGAGCAGCTCTGGCAGGAGCAAAGGCTGAGAGCCCTGGGGCTGAGAGCCTGCAGAAGAGCAGCCCCAGAGGGCAGCTGAGCAATGCTCAGCAACAGCTAAAGGCTGGGGGCAAGAGGCTGGGGCCAGGCTCTTGTCAGTGGTGCCCAGGGACAGCACAAGGGGCAATGGGCACAGACTGGAACCCAGGAGGTGCCACTTGAGCAGGAGGAGAAAGTTGTTTGTTGTGATGGTGGTGGAGGCCTGGAGCAGGCTGCCCAGAGAGGTTGTGGAGTCTCCTTGTGTGCAGAGCTTCCAACCCACCCTGGGCACTGTGCTGCTGGGCAAGCTGCTGTGGGTGCCCTGCTTTAGCAGGGGTTTGGATTGGCTGAGCTCCAGAGGTCAATTCCAACACCACCCTGCTGGGATTGGGGCATTCTTGCTTTCTGCCCATCCAGGCTGCATGAGCACTCCTGTCCTTTTGCTGTGCAGCAGGCAGCAGAGGTGAGCTCCTCAGCCCAGCTACAGCCCTGCCTTCAGCCCAAGCAGACTCCCTGGGCAAGGTCAGGCTGTGGAGCAGGTTTGCAAGCCCAGAGGTGAGCTCTCCAGCCCTGCTATCAGCCCGAGCAGACTCCCTGGGCAAGGTCAGGCTGTGGAGCAGGTTTGCAAGCCCAGAGGTGAGCTCTCCAGCCCTGCTATCAGCCCGAGCAGACTCCCTGGGCAAGGTCAGGCTGTGGAGCAGGTTTGCAAGCCCAGAGGTGAGCTCTCCAGCCCTGCTATCAGCCCGAGCAGACTCCCTGGGCAAGGTCAGGCTGTGGAGCAGGTTTGCAAGCCCAGAGGTGAGCTCTCCAGCCCTGCTATCAGCCCGAGCAGACTCCCTGGGCAAGGTCAGGCTGTGGAGCAGGTTTGCAAGCCCAGAGGTGAGCTCTCCAGCCCTGCTATCAGCCCGAGCAGACTCCCTGGGCAAGGTCAGGCTGTGGAGCAGGTTTGCAAGCCCAGAGGTGAGCTCTCCAGCCCTGCTATCAGCCCGAGCAGACTCCCTGGGCAAGGTCAGGCTGTGGAGCAGGTTTGCAAGCCCAGAGGTGAGCTCTCCAGCCCTGCTATCAGCCCGAGCAGACTCCCTGGGCAAGGTCAGGCTGTGGAGCAGGTTTGCAAGCCCAGAGGTGAGCTCTCCAGCCCTGCTATCAGCCCGAGCAGACTCCCTGGGCAAGGTCAGGCTGTGGAGCAGGTTTGCAAGCCCAGAGGTGAGCTCTCCAGCCCTGCTATCAGCCCGAGCAGACTCCCTGGGCAAGGTCAGGCTGTGGAGCAGGTTTGCAAGCCCAGAGGTGAGCTCTCCAGCCCTGCTATCAGCCCGAGCAGACTCCCTGGGCAAGGTCAGGCTGTGGAGCAGGTTTGCAAGCCCAGAGGTGAGCTCTCCAGCCCTGCTATCAGCCCGAGCAGACTCCCTGGGCAAGGTCAGGCTGTGGAGCAGGTTTGCAAGCCCAGAGGTGAGCTCTCCAGCCCTGCTATCAGCCCGAGCAGACTCCCTGGGCAAGGTCAGGCTGTGGAGCAGGTTTGCAAGCCCAGAGGTGAGCTCTCCAGCCCTGCTATCAGCCCGAGCAGACTCCCTGGGCAAGGTCAGGCTGTGGAGCAGGTTTGCAAGCCCAGAGGTGAGCTCTCCAGCCCTGCTATCAGCCCGAGCAGACTCCCTGGGCAAGGTCAGGCTGTGGAGCAGGTTTGCAAGCCCAGAGGTGAGCTCTCCAGCCCTGCTATCAGCCCGAGCAGACTCCCTGGGCAAGGTCAGGCTGTGGAGCAGGTTTGCAAGCCCAGAGGTGAGCTCTCCAGCCCTGCTATCAGCCCGAGCAGACTCCCTGGGCAAGGTCAGGCTGTGGAGCAGGTTTGCAAGCCCAGCAGTGGCTCCATGCTACAGCAGTGAGCACACAGAAGCCACAGGACTACATCCTGCTGCAGGGGCTCAGCCTGGGGGGTGTAGGGGTGGAGTTGGCCACCTCCAAGCCCACAGGAACAGCTGCAGAGTCTAGAAAACAGTGAGCTGCCTGGGGCTGGTGGCTTCAGCAGGTGCTTCCTCTCAATGCAAAGCTGTCACCACCCCTGCCATTTGCATTCCTGTGTTTGCCAGCCTGGGCTGGCACGAGATGGGTCTGAGCAGGGTTTGGGGTGCCCTTCCTAGACTAATGCCCTTCTTGATTGTCTAGGTTTCAAATGTCTCTCCTGCCAGGTGGTCTGTTTGGTCTGGAGGGGTCTGCTTGTTACAAATGATGCAACATTAATAATCAATATTCATTTTGCTATCCAGGCAAAGGTTGTTAATAGCTGTGAAAACTGTTTATAAACATTAAATCTCACCAGAAAACAAACAAACAAACAAACAAACAAACTACTTAGTTACAAAGGCCCAAAACGCAGGGTTTGGATATTTATACTCATAGGGAACAGGCAAAACTGAAACACTTAGCAGATGCAAACATTAAAACTGGAAAGAGGTTGTGGCTGCTCCCTCCCTGGAGGTGTTCAAGGTACTGTGAGACACTGACACAGGTTGCCCAGGGAGGTTGTGGAGCACAGAATCACCCAACGTGATCAAAGATCACGTTGGGTGATTCTGTGCTCCACAACCTCCCTGGAGGTGTTCAAGGTTGGATGAGGCCTTGAGTGCTCCACAACCTCCCTGGAGGTGTTCAAGGCCAGGTTGGATGAGGCCTTGAGTGACCTGTGCTAGTGGGAGCTGTCCCTGCCTATGGCAGAGGGTTGCAACTAGATGAGCCTTGAGGTCCCTTCCAACCTTACCATTCTATGATCCTCCAAACTCACCTTGCACGTAAGGCAGACCCTGGGCTAAAGTAGAGGGGTGGAAAGAAGGTGGAAGGGTGGTTGGGAGCCCCTCCTGGGGACTCTGATTTCTGGGAGGGGAATTGTGTTTCTGTATTACCTTTAACATGTACATCTCTCTATATAGCTTGTAAATACTTGCTTGTATCTTGTGCTAAGCTGTGAATATGAAGCTTCATTCCTTCACTTCCAGCTGGGAGAGTCTAGTCTGGGTGATTTCAGTGTGGATGTGTTGGGCAGGTAGCTCCCAAACCATCACAGCTGTGAATATGAAGCTTCATTCCTTCACTTCCAGCTGGGAGAGTCTAGTCTGGGTGATTTCAGTGTGGATGTGTTGGGCAGGTAGCTCCCAAACCATCACAGCTGTGAATATGAAGCTTCATTCCTTAACTTCCAGCTGGGAGAGACTAGTCTGGGTGGTTTTCATAGAGTGTGTGGGGGGACAGGTAACTCCCAAACCATCACAGTGGCTGAGAAGGGCACCAGCAGCCTGGCTTGGATCAGCACTGGTGTGTTCAGCACAAGCAGAGAGGTGATTCTCCTCCTGGACTGGATGCTGCTGAGGTCACACCTCAGGTTCTGGATCCCTCACTCCAAGGACATTGAGGGGTTGGAGCAGGTCCAGAGAAGGGCAACAAAGGTTGGGGAGGGTCAGGAGAATAGGGCTGGGGAGGAGCAGCTGAGGTGCAGCCTGGAGCAGAGGAGGCTGAGGGTGGACCTCATTGCTCTCTGCAGCTCCCTGAGAGGAGGCTGCAGCCAGGTGGGGATTGGGCTCTGCTCCCAAGGAACAAATGATAGGACAAGAGGAAATGGTTTCAAGTTCCTCAGGAGAAGTTTAGGTTGGCCACAAGAAACAATTTCTGCCCCCAAAGGGTTGTCCAGCCCTGTCCCAGGCTGCCCAGGTCAGTGGTGGAATCCTCATCCCTGGAAGGGTTTCAGAGCCCTGGAGATGTGGTGCTGGGGGCCGTGGTTTGGTGGTGAGCAGGCAGTGCTGGGGTATGGTTTGGACTTGATCTGAGTGGTCTCTTCCAAGCAAAATGATTCCATGACTTCATGGAAGGGTTGTGAGGGCTCCCTGAGAGGCTTCTCACCCTCTCCTGCTCTGCAGCAGAGCCTTTGCAGCACTTCCACCGCTCCATTAAGCTGAGGAGCGTGACCTGCAAAGCTGCTTTTACCAATGACCACCAGCAGGCAGCTGATGGAGCAGAGGGACCACAGTGCTGAGGACGAGGTGGCCTCCTCCTGTCACTTCAGGGATTGATCTGCTGCTCTGTGAGCTCCTCAAGCACTCCTCTCTGGCTTTGCAAGCTTCGTTTCTGCCTTTCAGGTCTCTTGTTAACCTCAAGAGGTCTTTTAGTCTATTTTTCTTTTCACTTCTCCAAAGGATGACTCAAAGAACAACTATTCAGGTCCATCAGGACCTTGCCTCTCTTCATCTCTGCTCCTCAGCCAGGAACATTATTTCTCTTAACAGCATCTGAGTGAAATCTGCTCCTGGGCTCTGAGTCAGTGGCACCTTTCCCACTGGCTGCAGCAGAGCCTGGGCACAGTGGGGCAGCTCAGCCTCTTGGAGCTTTTACAGCACAGCAACTCTCTGCAGAAGGCCTCACATGCACAAGATGATCCCTGAGGCCCCTTCCAACTTGGGGTTCTGTGATTCTGTCAAGTGGAAGCTTATTAGAAGGACGCCTCCTGCCAGGCCAGGCCATTAAACCATCTGGCTGCCACTGCAGCTTGGGAGCTGAGCTGTGGGAGAGCTTCTTCTGGAGGTCAAGAGAGAATCACAGAATGCATCAGATTGGAAAGGACCCTCCAAGGTCCTCTTGCCAGCCACCCTACAGTGAGCAGGGACACCTCCCACTAGAGCAGGCTCCCTTCAAGTTTGACCTTGAATGTCTGCAGGGATGGGGCCTCAAGCACAGCCCTGGGCAGCCTGTGCCAGTGTCTCATTACCCTCACTGTGCAGAGCTTCCTCCTGCTGCCCAACCTAACTCTGCCCTGCTTCAGTCCCAAACCATTGCCCTCATCCTGTCCCCACAGGCCCTGCTGAGCAGTCCCTCCCCAGCCTGCCTGCAGGTCCCCTGCAGATACTGAAATGCAGCTCTGAGGTCTCCCTGCAGCCTTCCCCAGGCTGAACAGTTTCTTTGGGTTAGAACCAGGTGGGGGTTGGGCTCTGCTCCCCAGTCTCAGGTGACAGAAGGAGAGGAAATAACCTGAAATTGTGCCAGGGAGGTTAGGTTGGAGATGAGGAACAATTTCGTTGCTGCAAGAGTGGTCAGGGATTGGCACAGGCTGCCCAGGGAGGGGGTGGTGGAGTCCTCAGCCCTGGAGGTGCTCAGGCAATGTGTGGCCGTGGTGGTGTTGGGTTGAAGCTTGAGGCTTGATGATCTTGGAGGACTTTTCCCCCCAAAACAATTCCATGACAACACAACACTGCTCACCCAGGAGCTCCCACTGCAGCCAAGGACTTAAGCTCATTATAAGGGAGCAGAAAGAAGCAGCTGAACATAGATGAGCTCAGCCTAAGTAAGCAGGCCCAGGCAGCATCCACAGGTGATGTTAGTGACCATCAAGCCTATTCCTGCCTAACCAGGGGGTCACCAGGTCCCCCAACCTTTAGATCCCCTCCACCATCCACCCAGTGTGCACCATGGGCTGGGAATAAAGGGGGAAAATAAGGTGTGGGGTGGCAAAAGGGAGGTGGTGCTCAAAGGAGNACCAGTGATGCCAGGAGGAGGATCCCTCTGCCCAGCTGAGCAAGCCTGAGCTGAGGCTGCTGTTCCCTGGGGCCCATTATAAAGGGGAGTGGGCAGAGAGGGCAAATTAGTCACACCTGGGCTGAGAGGAGACCCCCCCCACCCCCACCCC
>VWZE01007125.1:0-16580 GCA_013396675.1 Eubucco bourcierii | reverse complement strand
GAGTTCTAGTCTGGGTCATCTTACAAAGTGGGGGGGGAGGGGCACGAGTAATTCCCAAACCATCACAGGTGCTGAGGGATGTGGCTCTGTGGCATTGGTGGCAGTGTGAGCCCTGGGTGAGTGCTGACCTTGGTGAGCTCCAAAGTCTCCTCCAACCCCAGCAGAGCCATGGTTCTGTGACTCTGCCTCACCTCTCCTGCCAGACCTGTAGAGCTCATGGCCAGTGCTGAGCCAATCCAACTGACAACTCCTACACCAAATGAATCACTTGAGCTGCTTTAGTGTCTGCTGACACCCAAAGCCACCTGGCTCTGACCTCCATGGAGGGACCTGAGTAGCCCTGTGTGAGGCGCCAGTCTCTGTTAGGCTTGCACACAGGCCAGATGGGACTGTTGAAAGGTGAATGAGCTTTCTCGATGACAGCCTGACTCTCCAGTTGATGAATCAGCTGATGAATGGGCAACAAAGAGTCACAGTTAGTTCTGTACTGCCTGTAGTGCACAGTTTGAGTAGCAATTGGCAGTTTCAGAGCCTCTATGTCATGATGTCCCACAACTGCAGATTCATCTGATGTTCAAATGTGATGGATAATTTCAATTTACCATCCTCAATTNACCCTTCCACTTTCTCCCCACCCCTCTACCTTATCCCAAGGTTTGTCTTACACACAAGGTGACTTTGGAGGATCAGCCAGGGAGGTTAGAAACAGAGTGGTTAGTGAGATTATTCAGCAGAGAGAAGACCCACTGGCTCCCAGAGAGACCAAGAGACTCTCTGTGTGTGCCTTATCTATATTTGTGTTCTTGTTCTTATACATCTCAGCAAGCCTATGAGTGAAGTAGACATCACCATTGTTTCCTTTTCACAGCCTACAATATAATTTTCTCCATTAAAATATTCCAATTATCCTCAAAACAGCACAGTGCAGGAGGCCTGGAGCAGGCTGCCCAGAGAGGTTGTGGAGTCTCCTTCTCTGGAGAGCTTTCAAACCCACCTGGATGTGTTCCTGTGTGCCCTGCCCTGAATGCTCTGCTGGAGCAGGGGTTTGAACTGAATGCCCTCCAGAGGTCCTTTCTAGCCCCTACCATTCTATGGTTCTACTCTCTATGATTTCCCTAGAGAGGTTGTGGAGTCTCCTTCTCTGGAGTCTTTCCAGCCCTGTCTGGATGTGTTCCTGTGCCACCTGCACTGGATTCTATGCTCCTGCTCTGGCAGGGGTTGGACTCAGTGATCTGTGGAGGTCCCTTCCAACCATCCTGTGATGCTGTGATGCTGTGATCTGTGATCCCCAGGCAGCTGCAGAACCTGACTCTCTGCCCTCCCTTTCTCCCTCGCAGCTGAGTTAGATGCTGGCTGTGGCAGCGACTGGATTTGATGATCTGTGGAGGTCCCTTTAAACCATCCTGTGATCCCCAGGCAGCCACAGAGCCTGACCCTGTGCCCCCCCTTGCTCCTTTGCAGCCAAGTCAGATGCCAGCTCTGGCAGGGGTTGGACTCAATGATCTGTGGAGGTCACTTCCAACCCCTAACATTCTGTGATCTGTGATCCTATGATCCCCAGGCAGCCGCAGAGCCTGACCCTGTGCTCTTGCTCTCTCGCAGCCGAGTCGGACGCCAGCGTCTTCGCCTCCAACTCCCTGCAGCGGCGGCGGAAGGGTCTGCTACGCCCCACGCACTGCCGCACCAAGCCAGCGCTGCTGATCGGGCTGCCGCAGGACTTCCGCCAGATCTCCTCTATCATCGACGTGGACATCCTGCCCGAGAGCCACCGCCGTGTGCGGCTGCACAAGCAGGGCTCCGAGAGGCCCCTGGGCTTCTACATCCGTGACGGCGTCAGTGTACGGGTGGCACCACAAGGCGTCGAGAAGGTGCCCGGCATCTTCATCTCGCGTCTGGTGAAGGGTGGCCTGGCCGAGAGCACGGGGCTGCTAGCTATCGGCGATGAGATCCTGGAGGTCAACGGCATCGACCTGGCTGGCAAGTCCCTGGACCAGGTGACAGACATGATGGTGGCCAACAGCCACAACCTGATCATCACGGTCAAGCCTGCTAACCAGCGCAACAATGTCATTCGCAGCAGCAAGGCCTCGGGCAGCTCAGGGGTGTCCTCGGACAGCACCCCCAGCCAGCAGACCCCCAGCCCGGCCTCCCAGTACCTTACCGCCGATGGTGCGCCCGAGAGCGATGAGGAAGGCGACCTGGTGATCGAAAGTGATGCCGTGCCCCTTACCGTGCCCCTCCACCTGCCCCTCGTCTGCCCCAATGGTGCTGCTGCCACCGATGGACCCCTACCACCCAGCCCCTCCCCACACAGCTCCCGGGGGTCCCTGCACTCCATGGGCAGCCATGAGGGCAGCCCAGGCCGGGGCAGGCAGGAGGATGGCACCCTCCTGATCCTATAGCTGCAGTGGCAGGCGGGAGGTTGGCATCCTCCTAACCCTATAGCTTTGGTGCCAGGAGGGAGGATGACACCTTCTTGACCCTATAGCCATGGTGGCAGGAGGGAGGTTGGCATCCTCCTGATCCAATAGCCATGGATCAGCATAGTAGCATGAGGGAGGATGGCACCTTCCTGACCCTATAGCCATGGTGGCAGGAGGGAGGTTGGCATCCTCCTGTCCCTATAGACCTGGTGGCAGGTTGGTACCCTCCTTAGCCTATTGCCACAGTGGCAGGTGGGAGGTTTGCACCCTCCTGACCCCTACAGCTGCGGGAGGTTGGCACCCTCCTGGGCCTATGGTGTGGTGGCGGGCAGGAGGTTAGCACCCTCCTGGCCCTATAGCCACGGTGGGGGCTGGCCAGGCACCAGGGTGCCTGCTGCCCTCTCCTGCCACCCACATTCCTAGGAGCCCTGCCATGGCCCCTGCTGCTAGTAGGCACTGCCCCTCTGAGCCCCCCGCCTCCTGTTCCTACTTCCCCTTGCCCAGGTGGGTTTTCAGCTGGATGCCAGCTGCTGCCCAGCAGCTCAGAGATTGCCTCGGACAGTAAAACCTTTTCTAGAAAGCACTACCCCAGTGTCCCTGCTTCCTAGCACCACAGGGGCTGCACCCCCACACCCCAGAGCAGCAAACTGCCGTGGTGGCCTTGCTACAGCTGGTCACACCTGCAAGGAGCTGGGTGACACCTGGGCTGGCAGCAGCACCTTGGCTGTCACCCAGCCCCAGTAAGCACTGCTGGGATGGCACATCTCCCTTTTTCTCCTCCAGCCCCATGCTGAGGGGGCCATACCCACCTGCCCTACTCACCTGGGGCTCCCAGTGCCCTTGCTCCCTCTCCCAGCACCCAAATGCCAGGCTGATGGCAGCTTTGGCCTCGGCTTTGCTGCTGGTCTGGCACTCTGCCCTGCTCTGGGGTGTCAGGGAACCACAGAGTTGGTTGAACAGCAAGGCCCTGACTGTGCCAGCTCTGCCAAGGACCCTGTTTGCACTGCGGTTAAGGGCAAATGGTGAGATTGGGCAAGGAGGAGGAGGAGATGCTGCTGCAGCGCCTGGGGCTGAAGGGATGGGACCAACTGGGTTTTGAGTGGCTCTGCATAGCACCAGCCTTGCCAGGGGCAAGCAGGGAGAGCCCTCAGAGAGGGCTAATGCTGGCAGATGCGGAGTTCCCAAGCAGGGTGACAGTCACCAAGGCAGGGCTCAGGCAGGCAAGAGCTGGTTAGTCCTGCCTGTGCAGGGGAGGGACATGCCAGGAGGGTGGTGACCATGGCCCCCCAGCCGCTGCCATCCAGCTGGCTCAGCCTGTTTTCCCCATGGGCAGCCCCAGGGCAGCGTGGGCTGATTTTCCGGTTGGCATCTCTCCTCCTCCAGCCCTCACTGCCAAACATTTCCCCAGCTCCTGGCAGCAGCCTTGGCCCCCACATCCAAGGGCATCGCAGAGCCCTGGGTGCCACAGGCAGGGCTGGTCCCCACCCCACAAAATCCTGCCAGTGATGAAGCAACCCTGGGCAGCAGAGCTCCTGCCTGGGGTGACCGTGCACAGCACCCCCAACTTGGGGACCCAAAGGAGATGGGGCACAGGCACGAGCTGCAAGGAGGGACTTCAGGGGAACAAGTGCCCCTCTTGAGAGTGGCAGAGCCCCAGCTTGGTGGTGGCAGCAGCCCCACTCTTAGAGATCTTCCTAAGGCATCTGGACAAGGCCCTGAGCTCTGGGGCTGGCCTGGGCCACCAAGACCCCCCTGCCAGCTGCAACCCTGCCATGCTCCACACAGCAGGACCTCTGCCAAGGCCTGCATGGATCCCGCTGCGGCTCTGGAGTGAAGTAGGCATTGAGTTCCACTTTGTTAAGCCAGCCTGTGGGATCAGAGCCCTCCACCTCCCAGCACCCTGGCACTGTGAGACCTCCCTGGACCCTCTAGGCTTCTGCAGGAAGCAGAAGCAGGACGTGCAGCTCTCCACATGCCTGCATGATGCCAGGTGCTGCTGGTTCTTGCTGCCCACCTGCAGCTCTCCACCTGCCTGCATCATGTCAGTGCTGCAGCAAGTGTCCATGCTCATGGGAGGAGGGTGAGAATTGGATGATCTTCAAGGTGCCTCCCAACTCAAACCATTCCACATCCTGACCCAGAGGCCACAAAGCCTTCTCTCTACATCCCCTCAGAGCCCCTGCAGCCAGCCCTGTTCTTCCCTGGGCTGAAGCTCTGCACCTCTTGGCTGTCCCCAAGTTCTCCCTGAGCTGCTGAGCCCAGCCAGCAGGTCAGAAGGTGCCAAGGCAGGGGCTCTGTGGGCAGCATAGGTCAGTGCTCAGGAGGAGGGCATATGGGGCAGATGGACAAGCAAGAGGGTTCTGTGCAGGTGCCAGAATGAGGCACGTCCAGAGGCCAGCTCAGGGGAAAGAGGGGGGCAGAGGAAGCTGCAGGCAGCACCACAGGAGACCTCCTAACAGTTTCTAGAAACGTGTAAAAGGGGGAGAAGAGAAGGTGACTCCAGGGATGCAGGGCAGAGAGCTGCTCTCTGAGAAGCCAGGCAGCAGAGGTGGCTTGTTCAGAGCAGAACAGGGGACACAAGGGCATCTCCCTCCCTCGATTTCCCGTGCACAGGATGGCACAGAGGATGCTGGCTGCACGTTGGAAACTGAAGCTGCACTTGTGTGTGCCCAGGGTCCTGCCCTTCCCTTCTCCTTCCCTCCCAGAGCGCTGTTAGTCCCTTGCTAGCAGAGGATTGGTGCAGAGCAGCACAGCACACCCCCAGCCCCACCCCGGCTCAGGAGTCCAGCTTGATGAAAACCTTCGGCCTTGAAAAGATCTTGATGGCCTCCTCCAGCTGGGAGAGGTTCCTCTCCAGCTCCACCCTCCTCTTCTGCATGCTGAGGGTGTCTGCATGCACGGGTAGCATCACCAGCTCCTTCACCAGCTGCTCCTGGCCTGTGCAGAACACCAAGCCCCAGTCAGCAAGCACTGTGAGTAGCCAGAGGAAAGAAATCCACCCCCCTGCTATGGGTGGGACCTCGTCTTCAGCACTCCCACCCTGCTCACAACTCTAGCTTGGAAGAACCAAATGCTGGAGTCCTCTGAAGGTCCCTTCCACCCAAACCCTTTCTGCCATTCCAAGGGCAGCAGTAACTCTAGCAGCAGCTCCACTGGACAAGGCTGCTGTAGGGAGCCAGCTCTGGAACCTGGAGCTGCCACCAGCCTGAAGGCTTCTTCCAGGCACACAGCTCCCAGCCCAGTGGCAGGGATCTATGCCCCAAAGCCCTCTTTTCCCTCTTTCTGGCTGGGATTCCTGCTCCCCTGAGCTGCAGTCTCTGTTTCCCTTCCTCTTACTCTGCTTCAGGTTGTTGAGGGTCTCCAGCCGCTGGCCCTCGGGCATCATGGTGTGCCCAGGTGGTGTGTCAGGGTCTGGCAGGTTCCTCAGCTGCTCCTCCTGCTGCCTGCGCCACAGTTCCTTCCTCTGCAGCAGGCTGTCAGGGTAGAGCAGGATATGTCAGCACAGCTGGTAGCAGACACACCCAGCGAGGCAGAAATGAAATGCTTTCACACCCCACTGGTCTCTGTGGCACGGCCTGAGGACCGCAGAGCCCCGCCCTGCTGGCACAGGCCCTTCCCATGCAGGGGTACACCCAGATTAGGCCACATGCATGGGGTAGAAAACCGCCCCACAGGCACTGGAGAGAGGCACTAAGGCCAACACGAGCGCTTCAGAGCCAAAGGCTTCTGCTCTTTGCTTCTGGTCCTGACCAGAATCCTCTTGAACCCACCTGTGAGCTAAGGATGGGTGAAGCTGGACAGAGCAGCCCAGAGCCAGGCATACTGGCAGAAAACAGCAGGCACAGCAGACAGCCAAACCACTGGCACTGTGGCCAGCCCTAGGGGAGGGTCACTCAGCAATCCACCACAGCTTCACAGTGGGCATCAGGCTGGAAGGCACCCTCCAAGCAGGCAGCAGGGACAGTTCCAGCCAGAGCAGGTTGCACAGGGACACATCCAGACTGATCCTGAATGTCATCAGGGATGAGGCCTCAAGCACCTCCCTAGGCAGCCTGTGCCAATCTCTCCCCACCCTTACTGTGCACACCTCCCTCCTGATGCCCAACCTAACTCTGCCCTGCTCCAGTTCCAAACTATTGCTCTCGGCCTATCCTCACAGACCCTTCTGAACAGTCCCTCCCCAGCCTACCTGCAGGTCCCCTGCAGATCTTGAAATGCAGCTCTAAGGTCTCCCTGGAACCTTCTGCTTTCCAAGCTGCACAACCCAAACTCTGCCAGGTTATGCCCCCAGCAGAGCTTCTCCAGCCTCTGAGCATCTGTGTGGCCTCCCCTGACCCCTCTCCAGCAGTTCCATGTCTCTCTTGTGCTGGGGGTGCCATATGTGGCCCCAGACCTATATGTGAGGTGTCTCCAGAGCAGAAAGCAGGATCCCCTCTCTCCACTGCTTTGGATGCTGCTAATTCTGCCCTGCTCCGGTTTCCAACCACTATACTCAGATGCACCTCACTGGTTGGATATTGCTCAGGCTTCCAGCTCAGGGCAGGATGCAGCCCCGTGAGGCAGAGCAGAGGCTCCCAAACCAGAGCTGTCAGCACTGAGAATCTGCCACCTGCAGCACAGCTTGCAAAGGACCTGAGAGCATGCCCAAGACAGCAGCAAGGCAGAAGGAGACAAAATCCTCTGTGAGCCCAGAATGGCCATGGGATGCTCCTTAAGTCCAGAGACCAGGAGAGGTGATTTCATTTATTAGAAAGGCAGGGAAGGTGAGGAAGGGTCTGGAGAAGAGGGCTGCGGAGGAGCATCTGAGGGAGGTGGGGGTGGTTAGTGTGGAGGAGGCTGAGCGAGACCTCATTGCTCTCTGCAGCCAGCTGGGGTCGGGCTCTGCTCCCTAGGTTCAGGTGACAGAAGCAGAGGAACTGGCCTGGAATTGTGCCAGGGGATACTTAGGTTGGAGAGGAGAAAAATATCTTTGCTGCAAATGTAGTCAGGGATTGGCATAGGCTGCCCAGGAAGGTGGTGGAGTGCCCCATGCCTGGAGGTGTTGCAGAACTGTGTGGCCATGGCACTTGGGGCCAGGGTTCGGTGCCCATGGTGGTTCTGGGTTGCTGCTGGGCTGGATGCTCTCAAAGAACTTTCCCACCCCAAACCACTCTGTGGTGCCCCAGGCCACAGCAGGGCTCTGGCTCCTCATCTCTGCACAGAAGCTGGGCATGGTGGAGGGCAGTGGGCATATTCCCATGGACCAGCCTGGGCCATACTTACTACTGGGGCACGTGGCCCTTCTGCTGCCTGTTGTAGTTGTCCTGCTCCTGCTGCTTCTGCTCCAGCAGTTCTGCCAGCGCCTGCAGGGACTGGGAGCGCCGCAGTGGTGCTCGCTTGGCATTGCAGGCATTGTGCTTGATGAAGTCGATGCCCCTGCCCTCCACCTGAAGCTAAATGGAAAAAAAGGGGAGGCCTGGCACAGCCCTTGCATGGCCTTTGTCCCCACCAGGGGCAGAGCAAAGAAGCACCACACCAGACACGGAACTGTAGGTGTAGGATGGGCACAGCTCCTGTCCCCATCCTGCTCCAGGTGCAAAGGCACAGAGAGGCAGAGGCTGTGGGCACCAAGCACTGTGCCTCAAACTGGCTTTTCTGAGTCCCCCAAGCTGACCCTGTGCCCTCAAAGCAGAAGGACAGAGAGAATCAGGCTGGACACAGTCCACATGGCTCCTGGCAGTGCGTTTGGAGCCTATCAGGTCAGCTGGTCACAGGAAAATCTGCTCAGGCCCTCCCCAGGCCTGGCAGAGCAGGAGCTGGGCTGGTTCTTGGGGCACTGCCCAGACACAGCCTCCCCTGATCACAGGCTCCTCCAGAGCAGAAGGGCACTGGAAGTGGGGTCAAGGTTCTCCTCCTCAGGAGCTTCTGCCCTGGATAAATTCAGTTACCCAAACCAAGTGCCAGGGCCACACTTGCCAAGCACAGAAGCCTCAGGGCATGGAGCAGTTTGGGGCCTCCCAGGCTGCCTGAAGGGTCCAGCTGTAGCATGGATTTGGCCCCCAAAAGCATCCCTGCCTACCAGACTGGTACCCAGTGCCCAGCAGCCACAGTTCCTTGGATGCCCAAATCCCCAAGGTCTCCTGGGAGAGGCAGGTCTGCCAGAAGGGCTCCTTGCAGTGAGCAGGCACTGGGGTTGGCCAAGGGACCTCACACGGATTGACAGAGGGGTGTCAGTGGCACTCCCTGGAAACCCCCCTTGCCATCCCAAGATCCAGAAGCCTGCTCATTCCCTCTACAGCCAGGAAGAGAGCTCACTGCTCATGCTGCAGGTCTGCCCCAGTGCTTCAGAAGACAGGGACAGGGCAAAACAGGAGGCAGAGAGCAGTGTCAGGATGCCCTGGGATGGGTACAGTTAGTGTGCAGCTCACCTTGGCCTCCGCAGCTGCTGTCTCTGCAGCCTCTGCTCCCATCTTGGATCTGGCAGGCCTCAGGGAGAGGGATCTGCAGGGTTTGATGCCAGGGCCACAGCCAGAGTATGCCCTCAGGAAGTTCAGAGCCTGTGGGTGTGGAGGTGGGCAGCTCTCCTGGCAAAGGCAAGCACAGATCCACTGCAACGGCTTTGACTGGGTGACCTCTGGAGGTCACTTCCCACCCAACCCGTTCCGTGGTTCTGCATCTCCCTTGCTGGCAGCAGAGAGCTTGCAGCAGCTCCACAGGAACTGAAATCCCTGCAGAGGGAACAGCCCAGCCCGGGACAGCAGCAGCTGCAGCCAGGAGGCAGCAGCAGGGATCCTGCCACTTCCCTCCAACTTCCTCTGCCTCCTGCTATCTTCCTCTGCCTCCTGCCACCTCTTTCAGCCTCCTGCCACCTCTCTGCAGGAATCCCCAGAGCACAAGAACTCAGCAGGCAGCAGCTGCTGTGCAGAGACCTCCCCCAAAAGAAGTGATCTTGGAAGAGTCACAGGTGTCACAGAGATTGGTGGCACAGCAGGGAGAAGGGACACAGCAGCTAGCTCAGAAATCATCCTGCCAGCTTTTGCAACTGGTATCTGCACTGAAGTTTAGTGCCATAAGGTGGTGACCCAGCAGGACAACAGCCTGGGGGATCTAACCTTAAGAATGGGAGGCAAGATGCTGGGGACAGAACTCATCAGTAGTGCCCAGGGACAGGACAAGGGCCAGTGGGCACAAACTGGCACCCAGGAGGTTCCACCTGAGCAGGAGGAGAAAGTTGTTTGGTGTGAGGGTGCTGGAGGTCTGGAGTAGGCTGCCCAGAGAGGTTGTGGAGTCTTCTCTGAAGAGCTTCCAGTCCCCACTGGGCATTGTGATCCTGGGCAAGCTGCTGTGAGTGCCCTGCTGGAGCAGGGGCTTGAAGTGGGTGATCCCCAGAGGTCCCTTCCAACCCCATCTTGCTGGGATCCTGTGGATCTGGAGATGTACAGCCAGGGTGGGCCCACAGGGTGGTAGGACTGTGATCAGGGTTTGGCAGAGCCTGAAGCCTGCCCCTGAGCACCATGAGTTGTGCCACCATAGATTTTTAGCACAAGCAGCATTGCCCCAACCCTGGGAAGAGGCAAAGCCTGCTGGATGCAGCTCTGGACAGGGCACACCCCAGGGCAGGCAGCTGTGTCCTCCTCACAACCACCTCAGGGCCAGGCAGCAGCCCCCAGGCAGAGGGTGGTATCTGATTCTGCTCTGCTCAGCTTTGTCCTTTGTGGGGCCTGCCCTTGGGTAGGGTGGGCATTGCTAATGGCTCTCCAGACCCAGCTGTGCCACTTCTGTCACCCTGCTTCAGCACCAAGTTGCACCCAGATTCACAGCTGTGGGACTCCAGAGGACACCACCTCAGGCTGTGCCAAGGTGGGCTCAGGTGGAACATTAGAACAATTCCTTCCCAGCAAGGCTTCTCAGGTCCTGGCACAGGCTGCCCATGCAGGTGGTACAGTCCCCATGCCTGGAGTGGTTTAGAAGCTGCCCGGGTGAGGAGCTGAGGGAAGTGGCTCAGTGGTCTTGGCAGTGAACTCTGGGAGAGCGATGGCCTTGGTAAAAGCCTCGTGGCTGACCCATGTGTGCCAGGCCAGGAGGGTTCAAGGAGTTCAGGGAGTACCAACCTCCAGCCTGGCCTTGACCTTGGACTCCACCTTCTCATATGTCTGGGATTTCCAAAGGGCTTTCACAGGCCTGGGCTGGTTCTGTTCTCGGGCTTGCTCCTTCTCCTTGCACTGCCTCTGGATCTCCTTTATCCGCTTCAGGTTCTCCTTCTCATGGTCCTTGGCCTCCTTCCCTGAACAGGAGGGAACACAGCCCTCGGGCATTGCCCCACAGCACTGCCACACAGCCCACAGCTTCTCCAAACAACCTCCTTCTCTGGCCCCTCCTGCAGGGAGAGATGGAGAGAGACGGGATCCTGCCCCTCTGCTCTGCTCAGACCTCTCCTGCAAGGCTGGGGCCAGTTCTGGTGCCCCTAGCACAAGAAGGACCTGGAGCTGCTGGAGAGGGAACCAGAGGAGGCCACAGAGATGCTCAGAGGCTGGAGAAGCTCTGCTGGGAGAGTTGGGGCTGTGCAGCCTGGAGAAGAAAAGGCTTCAAGGAAACCTCAGAGCAGCACTGCAGTGCCTGAAGTGGCTTCAGGAGTGCTGGGGAAAGACTTTGGACAAGGGCTGGCAGTGCCAGGATGAGGGAGCTGGGAGAGGGGAGGTTGAGAGTGGAGATGAGGAAGAAACTGTTGCCAATGAGGGTGGGGAGAGACTGGCACAGGTTCTGTGATTCTGTGATCCACAACCTCCCTGGATGTGTTCCAGGCCAGACTGGATGAGGCCTTCAGCATCCTGGGTCAGTGCCCAGCTCAGCAGCCTGGGTGGGCAGAGGGCTGGGTAAAGGCAGAGCCTTCAAGCTGAGCTGCTCCTGGTGCCAAGCTCAGCTTCTGTGCCACATTCCAGGCAGGGGGCATCACCAAGGCTGTAGAGCACTCTTTGTCGTGGAATCAAAAAACAATCCCTTCCTTGGGCTGCCCACACAGAGCTCAAGCTGACACAACCCACTCCCTTCCTGCCTTGGCACAGAAGCTTTGGCAGCCACCAAGCTGGCAACCACCAAGCTGGCACCAGGCAGGGGCAATGCTAGCAAAAATGCCAGGCAATACTCAGCCTCATCTCCTGCCTATACCTCTGAATGCCCTCTGGGCAAGGCCCCTCAAGAAGGGACGATCTTTCATAGGGATGTTCTTGGCACCCACACACACACAGACACTTCCCAAACCCTGCCTGGCTCGCCTGAGCAGGAGTTCCCCAAGCTAAATAGCCTCTGCCCATTCAGGTTCCACCTGATCCACCCTCAAGCACCCATGAGGCTCCTGGCCCTGCTCTGGGGCACACACTACATGTCATTGACCCTTGGCAGCATCTCTCAGCAGTCTCTCACCTCTGGCCAGCTCCTGAGGTCCCAGTTTCTTTTTTCCAGTCCCTCCAGGGAGGCTGCAGCAGCCCTGGCTGCCACCCCAGGGCCACCACTGCTGGCCAAGCACAGCAGCTGTGGTACCCAGCCCCATGCCACTCAGATGGTGCCCAGGCAGGCAGCAGAGCTGAGGCATCCACCCCAAGCCTAGCTGTCGCACCCTGGGTGCCAGACAGTGCCTCCCTGTACTCACTCCTGGCTGGCAGGGCCCCGTCAAGGGAGATGCCTTGGAGCTGCAGCAGGAGGCTGAGGGTCCCCTTCTGTCCCCTCTCCAGGAAGTTCCTCCCGCTGGGGCGGATGCGAGGGGCACTGCCCGGAACAGGGCATGGGTTGGCAGCTGGGGCCAGGGAGTCAGAGGCATATCCCAGCTTCTGAGAATTCCCTTCCAGCCTCCCTCGAGCTGCAGGGGAGGAAAGAGAAGAACATCAGCTGGGAAGGATCACAGAATTACAGAAGTGTCAGGGCTGGAAGGAACCCTGAGGACCATCCAGCTCCAGCCCCTGCCATGGGCAGGGACACCTCACACCAGAGCAGGTTGCCCACAGCCACATCCAGCCTGGCCTTAAAAACCTCCAGGGATGAGGCATCCACCACCTCCCTGGGCAACCTGTGCCAGTCTCACACCACTCTCATGCTGAAGAACTTCCTAAATTCTAATCTCACTGTGCCCTCCTCTACCTTGGCTCCATCTCCCCAGTCCTATCCCTCCCCACACCCTAACACATCCCTTCACAGCTTTCCTGTAGCCCCCTACAGACACTGGAAGGCCTCAAGAAGGTCTCCCTGGAGCCTTCTCCTCTCCAGACTGCACAGCCCCAACTCTCCCAGCCTATGCCCACAGCAGAGCAGCTCCAGCTCTCTGATCACCCTCGTGCCCTTCTCTGGACACCTTCCAGCCCCTTCAGACCTTTCCTGGCACAGGGCTTTAGGTGGGGTCTCAGCAGAGGGTGCAGAGGGGCAGAATCCCCTCCCTTGCCCTGCTGCCCACACTGCTCTTGCTGCAACCCAGGCTCTGCTTGGTTCTCTGGGCTGCCAGTGCCCACTGCTGGCTCAGGTTGAGCTTCTCATCCACCAGCACACCCAGGTCCCTCTCCCCAGGCCTGCTCCAGCCTGGCACTGCCCAATCTGTATCAGTTCCTAGCATTGCCCTGACCCAGCTGCAGGACCTTGCACTTGGTCTGGTTGAACCCCACGAAGTTGGCCTGGGCCCAGCCCTGCAGCCTGCCCAGGTCCCTCTGGATGGATCCTTCCCTCCAGCTGTCATCTGCACCACACAGCTTGGTGCTGGTGAACCTGCTGAGGCTGCCTCAGTGCCACTCTCCATGAACCTTCACCTACAGCCTACAAACACCACCCAAGGCCCATTCCCATCCTGCCCTCTGCCTCCCAGCTCTCAGCCAGCTGTGCACAACACTTCCAGGATCACCACCTGTGAGGGGCCCCTGTAGCAGGGTGGGCTCTGCTGAGAATGCCACAGAGGGAGGTCCTCAGCCCAGTGAGCTGTGCCCTGCCAAAGCACAGCCACAGGCACCAAGGACTCACCTGAGCAGGGACGTGTGGGACAGGCTGGAAGCAGAGCAGGGTCTGGAGGGATGGGGCCAGAGATCCTGGAGGGGCCCTCACACATCCTGCTGCCCTCTGGCCCCACCCGGACACCTGTGGGGGACAGGGGTCAGGGACAGGTGAGTACTCCACAGGCAGAGAGACCACAGCTGGGGGTGGAGGGGACAGGGACTACTGAGTCCTGGTACAGCCACAGAGACCACCTCTGGGAGGAGAGGGGACAGGGACAGTTGAGCCCTGGCACAGCTACAGCACAGCAGGGAGCCAGCACAGCCTGTGAGCTCAGTGCAGGGCTCCTGGCCACCGCTCCTGGCCACCTGCACCTCACCACAGGGAGAGAGCCCCAAGTGGCTCCAAGGTGAGGAACGGGATCCACCAGCCCCAACTGGATCCATGGTGAGGCAGGGGATCCACCAGCCCCAACTGGATCCATGGTGAGGCAGAGGATCCAGCAGCCCCAAATGGATCCATGGTGAGGCAGAGGATCCAGCAGTCCCAACTGGATCCATGGTAAGGCAGGGGATTCAGCAGCCCCAACTGGATCCATGGTGAGGCAGGGGATCCACCAGCCCCAACTGGATCCATGGTGAGGCAGGGGATCCAGCAGTCCCAACTGGATCCATGGTAAGGCAGAGGATCCAGCAGCCCCAACTGGATCCATGGTGAGGCAGAGGATCCAGCAGTCCCAACTGGATCCATGGTAAGGCAGGGGATCCAGCAGCCCCAACTGGATCCATGGTGAGGCAGGGGATCCAGCAGCCCCAACTGGATCCATATTAAGGCAGGGGATCCAGCAGCACCAACTGGATCCATGGTGAGGTCGGGGATCCAGCAGCACCAACTAGATCCATGGTGAGGCAGAGGATCCAGCAGCCCCAACTGGATCCATGGTGAGGCAGAGGATCCAGCAGTCCCAACTGGATCTGAGGGGAGGCAGGGGATCCAGTAGTCCCAACTGGATCTGAGGGGAGGCAGGGGATCCAGTAGTCCCAACTGGATCTGAGGGGAGGCAGGGGATCCAGTAGTCCCAACTGGATCTGAGGGGAGGCAGGGGATCCAGTAGTCCCAACTGGATCTGAGGGGAGGCAGGGGATCCAGTAGTCCCAACTGGATCTGAGGGGAGGCAGGGGATCCAGTAGTCCCAACTGGATCTGAGGGGAGGCAGGGGATCCAGTAGTCCCAACTGGATCTGAGGGGAGGCAGGGGATCCAGTAGTCCCAACTGGATCTGAGGGGAGGCAGGGGATCCAGTAGTCCCAACTGGATCTGAGGGGAGGCAGGGGATCCAGTAGTCCCAACTGGATCTGAGGGGAGGCAGGGGATCCAGTAGTCCCAACTGGATCTGAGGGGAGGCAGGGGATCCAGTAGTCCCAACTGGATCTGAGGGGAGGCAGGGGATCCAGTAGTCCCAACTGGATCTGAGGGGAGGCAGGGGATCCAGTAGTCCCAACTGGATCTGAGGGGAGGCAGGGGATCCAGTAGTCCCAACTGGATCTGAGGGGAGGCAGGGGATCCAGTAGTCCCAACTGGATCTGAGGGGAGGCAGGGGATCCAGTAGTCCCAACTGGATCTGAGGGGAGGCAGGGGATCCAGTAGTCCCAACTGGATCTGAGGGGAGGCAGGGGATCCAGTAGTCCCAACTGGATCTGAGGGGAGGCAGGGGATCCAGTAGTCCCAACTGGATCTGAGGGGAGGCAGGGGATCCAGTAGTCCCAACTGGATCTGAGGGGAGGCAGGGGATCCAGTAGTCCCAACTGGATCTGAGGGGAGGCAGGGGATCCAGTAGTCCCAACTGGATCTGAGGGGAGGCAGGGGATCCAGTAGTCCCAACTGGATCTGAGGGGAGGCAGGGGATCCAGTAGTCCCAACTGGATCTGAGGGGAGGCAGGGGATCCAGTAGTCCCAACTGGATCTGAGGGGAGGCAGGGGATCCAGTAGTCCCAACTGGATCTGAGGGGAGGCAGGGGATCCAGTAGTCCCAACTGGATCTGAGGGGAGGCAGGGGATCCAGTAGTCCCAACTGGATCTGAGGGGAGGCAGGGGATCCAGTAGTCCCAACTGGATCTGAGGGGAGGCAGGGGATCCAGTAGTCCCAACTGGATCTGAGGGGAGGCAGGGGATCCAGTAGTCCCAACTGGATCTGAGGGGAGGCAGGGGATCCAGTAGTCCCAACTGGATCTGAGGGGAGGCAGGGGATCCAGTAGTCCCAACTGGATCTGAGGGGAGGCAGGGGATCCAGTAGTCCCAACTGGATCTGAGGGGAGGCAGGGGATCCAGTAGTCCCAACTGGATCTGAGGGGAGGCAGGGGATCCAGTAGTCCCAACTGGATCTGAGGGGAGGCAGGGGATCCAGTAGTCCCAACTGGATCTGAGGGGAGGCAGGGGATCCAGTAGTCCCAACTGGATCTGAGGGGAGGCAGGGGATCCAGTAGTCCCAACTGGATCTGAGGGGAGGCAGGGGATCCAGTAGTCCCAACTGGATCTGAGGGGAGGCAGGGGATCCAGCAGCCCCAGCTGGATCTGAGGTGAGGCAGGGGATCCAGCAGCACCAACCTGATCTGAGGTGAGGCAGGGGATCCAGCAGCCCCAACTGGATCTGAGGTGAGGCAGGGGATCCAGCAGCACCAACTGGATCTGAGATGAGGCAGGGGATCCAGCAGCACCAACTGGACTTGAGGTGAGGCAGGGGATCCAGCAGCCCCAGCTGGATCTGAGGTGAGGCAGGGGATCCAGCAGCACCAACCTGATCTGAGGTGAGGCAGGGGATCCAGCAGCCCCAACTGGATCTGAGGTGAGGCAGGGGATCCAGCAGCATTGTCTCTGTCATGGGACATTTTCATCAGTGCTGCCCCTTTAATGTCCACAGCAGTGCCTCCATCAGAGAAAATCTTTCCTGGCTTTCTCCACTGCAGAGCATTCAGCAAAGCCACAGAAGCTGCATCTGAGTTGCTCTGCTGCCCTGTGTGCCTCTGGTAAAGAGCAGCAGGAGACCCCTGGGCATCCCCTACCAACTCTTAGCCTTAGACTGGAATTATTTTGCACCTTAGGCTCTTTCTGAACTGCTCCTCTGGTTCAAGCACAACGTGTCCCAAGCCAGCTGTAGTCCCTGGCCCATAAAGAAATATTATCAAGAGGGTAGGGAGGCTCTGCAGAGGGACTTGGC
>VWZE01007124.1:22524-40711 GCA_013396675.1 Eubucco bourcierii | reverse complement strand
CAACCTTACCATTCCATGATTCTATGATTCTATAATGCACTGAAGAAACAGAGGCTTTCCCAGCTCAGGCACTGATGTGCAGGCTTAGTGAGGCAGAGATTACTACAATAATAGATTTTGGGAGCTTAACATAGACAAGTATTTGTAGACTTCCAATGCAAAGAATTTCCCTCTGCTATAAAAGTATGGGACACTCATATCCCATGAAATAAGAACAGGTGTTGAAAGGAATACTGCCAAGTAGATATTGATTTGGCTCTGAAAATGTCTGAAAGATGGGGAGGAGAGATGAAATAGAGCAGCGTAGAAGAACAGAGGAGTACTGATAGGAATGCAAATGCTGATTCTTATTTTTGGACTAAATAACTGTTCAAACAAGATTCAGTATTCCTGGACCAAGCAAACATCAGTCTTGTTATATTGTTGTAAATGAGCCTCAAATAGAGAACAAAGAAAAAGTCAGGCTTTCAAGGCCTTGTTTTCAGTCATTTAGGATGCTGATAAAGAGGTAAGAATTTATTTTTAATTATCATTGTGGGATTCTTTTGATAACAATCCCTTTGAAGAATGCAGAAAATACTCTACTGTTCCTATTGATATGTGCTGCCACTATCAGTTTTGTTCTCCTCAAGTATCTCTTGGTGTGTGAGAGGTGAATGTCTTTCCCTCCAGCAGTTGGTCACTGTTGAAGTGAGAAACTAAGTGCCAATCGCCTCAGCTGTGCTGCCACATCTCGGGCAGGTTTTGTCCAATCCTCTCTTTCTGAGTCTCAGCTCTTAAAATACCAGCTGCATTCTGCAGAGCTTTTTTTTTTTTTTTTTTAGTGCAGAATTGCCTGCTTTTCTCAGGTTAATTTAATCAGTGGAAGTGCCCATTAGCTCTTGAGGACTGTCTTAAGGGTGTAAGGGTTATAATACTAAACTGGTGCAATTATTCTTGTTCAGAGGGTTCCTTTGTCCTACAGCTGGAATCTGGGGCAGTTCTTGCCGTAGGGGCAAGGTCCATCCCCATTAGGACTTTAAAAGCCTTCCTGCAATCTTTTTCGGTTGCTCCGCCTTAGCAGTAGCGTGCAGCAGCCGTAGGGAACAAAGAGGAGGTTTAACAGGCCCATATGGCAACATGTAACAAGTTTTCATAGCGAAGGTGTTTTGGTTGACCTTTTTGGGTGTTTCGAGGGGAGGGTGCGTGTTGCCTTTAATAATGCTTAGACCTGTTCTGTACTTCTTATGCACTGATGCACCTGCACAACAGCCTCCAGCGGGGTTTTCACTGACTCACTCACACTGGGAGCTGGGCATGTGGCAAGCCAGGCAGAGCGTGGGGAGAAGTGCACAGCAGAAAACTGCCAGGTCGTTGTGGCAGCTTGGGGGGTCCCAGGCTCCCCGAAGAGAACTACAGAGACCAAGGCCGACCCCAGGGGGCAGATTTGGGCGCCCCGGGATGCCGCAACATTGTTACTCTGTTCCCCTCCCGGTATCGCACCCATGAGCCGCCTGGCTGACACGGCTGTCCCCCTGCACCGTCCCTTCCCATCGACGGCTGCTGGCGGGGAGCGGCTACGGCCGGGGAGCGCTGAGCTGCGTCACGCGGCCTGCTGAGGCCTGCAGAGGCCTACTAGGTGTGTGTGGGAGACTGTTATGGCCTGCTCTCAGGCCTGCCGGGGGTGAAGGGGTGCAGGGTTCTAGACAAATGCAGTCTGATTGACTCGGCCTAGCTCGTGGATGTATCCATTCGACCTGGTTACCTTTAGCACATACGAACCAGTAAATAGAATCTCTTTAGACTTGCCATCCGTGTGCAGTGTCTTCGTTCTCACTCCCTCAGAGGAGTGAGGGTCACTTCTGCTGTCCAGTCCTGGGCAGCTCCTGCCCTCAAACTGGCACAGCCTTTGAGAAGGTACCAGGATTTTCCCTGTTTTCCAGAGTATCCAGCTAATCACCTGCTGCTACCTTGCTAACGAGCCATCTGCATGCCTTTTGTTCCCCAAGGTGCTATTAAACTCCCACTGCACTACGGACGTGCACCCAGACACCTGCAAGCACACAGCTGACAAAACCCTGTGCTGAGACCTCTGCCATCTAGGAAAACAGGAATGCTGCCACTGGCACCCAGCCTCGCTGTAAAGATCAAACAGCTCACGACCTGCCTATCAACTACGGTACTGCGGGGCAGACATATCCAGCAAGAAAAAACAGAGCAAAAAATGCCCGATTAACAGACAGCTCTGTAATTTTAACAAGAATATCTTTGTCCTGATAACTAGAAGTACAGCTTACACCTCCTTATTTCCTGAATTAATACCAAAGGAAACTTAGTGGATTTAAACACTTGTTTTCACTGAGTATGTTCACAGTAACTTTATGCCCATGTAAGTAGTATCATTCAGTGGAGCTGATGGGCCTGACCTCTGTTGCTTTGCTGACCTTATCCAAGTGCCCCATGGAGCTTGGTTTTCTGAGAGTCAGTAATTGCTCAGAGTTTAATTTCAAATTTCACTGCTGTTATTTCTTACAAACCATCAGAGGGCAAATGTGAGGTCTTTGGATGGGAAAACTCTTTGGGCAGCAATCACATCTGTGCAGAGAGTACTGCAGACTCTGATCCCGCTGCGGACTTTGGGGTCTACTTCCATGATATGACATTGCTTATCAGACCTGACAAGCCAGGGCAGGTTTATGAACTACCCTACTGCATTCCTCTCCCAGCTGCTGATCCAAGTCTGAATTCTACAGAAACAGATAACACTGCAGAACTAAGACAAGACCTTGTATATTGCTTTCTGAAAGAAATATGACTGGAATGCTACCTGCACACAGTTTAACTAAGTAAGAGTTCAGCGCAGGCATGAGCAATGGAAGCTCTTTGCACTGCCACTTTCCACCTTTCAGTTACTATCTGAAGCCTCCAGTTTCTTGCCCCAAACCCCACAGCCTCCATCCTCTGTGGTGCCAGAAGGAAGAACAAGCTAGAAAACTTCTCACAGGTTAGCCCTGCCCTGGGGGCGAGAGAGGTGACGTAGGAGAGCCCGGGGCAACGCCTGTGTCCTGCAGAAGCTCTGCTCCAACTTCCCAAGGCCATTCCAGCCTTTTCAAACCAAACCAAACCAAACCAAACCCGACAGCTTGTACCGTGTGGCGCAGCCCTGTGGCGTCAGTTTTACGCCTAGCCTGTAGCAGCCAGGCTGTGTTTCAAACAGTCACCTACTTCTGCTTTCTCGTCCTGCAGTCTCGGCTTTTCCCGGCACGAGTGCGCGCTCTCCGTCCGCCTCACGCCTCGCCCCCTTGCCCTCGCAGCAGCTCGAGCACGCCCCGCCTGCCACGGCGCCGCTGGGCCGGGAGCGCCGGGAGCGCCGGGAGCGGCCGCTCGGTGGCGGCGGGCGGGCCGCGNACTGGGGCAAGGCTTGAGCGGTGGCTCCATAGCTCAGTGGTTAGAGCACTGGTCTTGTAAACCAGGGGTCGCGAGTTCGATCCTCGCTGGGGCCTCCGAGCCTTTTTAGGTGTGCTGTAGGAGTCAGGAAAAGTTCTTTTGGTGGTGGAGGGCTGCAGCGAGCAGCGGGGGCATGGCAATGGAAACAAGCACCCGGTAAAGTCGGAGTGTTAACGGTAAGGTTAGCTGGGGAATTAACCCCTGGCTTTGTGCTGGCGGGAGAGTCCGGGGCAGCAGAAAGCTCTTTGGACAGGAGTGCGGGGACGGCTGAGTATGTGCGGCTCCTGCAACAATTCCCCTGATGGAAGCTTTTTCAAAATGCTGTTAAGGGGTTTAAAAGGAATAAATTAGCCCTGAGTGGAGAGTAAACTGGGCAGGATTATCTGACTCTTCACAGTTTGTCAGGCAAGCAGAGCTGTTAGTTTTATTTCCATGCTGGAAGCTGGACAGAGGAGAGGTAATAATTCTTTCTTTTTTTTTTTTTCCTTTTAGGTGTAGAAAGGGCTAGAAACTTCTGCAAAACTCCTCTTGAGAAACATGCTTTAAAAATATGCATTTGTTTTTTTTTCAGAAATCTCATGAGCAACACATTTATTTCTAGCATGGTAAACACCATGGCAATTGTTACAGACATCAAGCAGGGGAAATTAAGATACATGCTTGGGTGAGGGGAAAGGACAGCACCTGCAGTGCACATGCTGCACGGGGCTCAAACTGTGGCAGAGCTGTTGAGCAGGCAGCAGCTGCTCTAGGCTGTGTCTTGGCATGCCAGATGCTGTAGCTTGATGTGTTGAGAAAGATGCGTGGGCTGTGGCAAGGCACTGCAGCCCGAGTTGTACCCTGCCAGCTGCTGTCACAACTTCTCTCCAGCCTCATTTCTCTGCTAAGAGTAGATAAAGCTGAGGTGATCTACACAGGACTATACAAATTGCCATGGCTGTGATGAGAGGATCAAGAGGCTCCTTATGGCAAGAGTTGTGCCACACTGTGAGGCCCAAAAAGTGCTTGAATGTGCTGTGCTTTGGGGTTCTTACTCATAGGAGTTTGCTTGGAATGACCTCTTGTTTTCCTCCCCACCCCACCTGGGAAAGCAGTGCTTGGTTCTAATCTTAGTGTTGGTAGTTGACTATCTTAGACAGTTCCTTGGTTTTGGCAGTTCTCCCAGAGTCATTGGGGCAGGGTCATGGAGGTGATGACCAAACCCATCTCTCTGAATGAAGACAGGGAGCTGGGTTTCACTGTGACCAACCCGAGGGTTATCACATCCCCGAGATGCCACAGCTGGTCTCAGAAAGCCCGAGATGCCACAGCTGGTCTCAGAAAGCAGTCAGACACACATGCTTGTAAAGGCTGCGTGGTTGGTTTGTTCTTACAGGTTCACCCAGAGCAAACGCTCGAGAAGTGCCTCTGCCGCTGGTCCGAGGAACAGCCCAGCGTAACTATGTGCAGGGTACTGGGCCACAACGATGGCAGGAGGGGAGCTCACGCACGCAGTTCTTGGCTGCTGTGCTCCCCGCATCCATTGAATTTCTCAGGAACAGGATTCAGCCGTTCCCGATTGTCGTAGTTCTGTATCTGACCTGCCACGGAGGCTTTTCTAAACGCCTGTCAGGTCTCCGCGTGTGCCGCTGTGCCAGTTTGGGAGCGTGAATGGGATCTCGGTCACCCAGCGCTGGTAGGCACATTGCGGCTTCGCTTCGGGTCTCTCCGCAGGAGCCCCGGGCGCGGCGCTCACACAAGCGGCCGGGCGCGGGCGATGCTGCCGGAGGCCTGCAGAGGGAGAGACAGCTCCGCGCAGCAGCGAGCCCCGCGGCCGCACTCCGCCTGCCACCCCCGGGCGGCTGAGAACCGGCCCGACGCGGGCGGCGCGGGCCGTAGCAAGCAGGGAGGAGAGGGAGGAGGGGTCAGCGGAGGAACGCGGAGCATAAGCGCCTGTTCGCCCCACGAGGTGTGTGTTTGAGGTCCCCTCCGCTGCGGATGCTGCGCTGCGGGGCGGTATCAGCCGGGCCAGCCCCGGTAGGCGCTACGCGGAGACTGTGGGTGAGGCGAAGCCGCCTCGGCTGCTGCTGCTGGGGCAGCCGCGGACCTGGATGCAGCCGCAGCGCCGCAGGCACACAGAGGGAGAGCGCTGCAGTGGGAGCTGTCTGAAGCACCGAGCTCTGCAGTAGTGTGGTTGGGTGTCCCTTTTGCAAAGGTATTTCTTTACAAACAAACAGGGCCTATTTAAGGAGAGCAAACTTAGCAGTCCTCTACCACTGCTCTGCTGTCAAATTAAATACAACACACTGGGTGGGCTGCTGTTGCAGCTGACCCAGCAGAGAGTGGCAGGCTCCTGCAGTGGGGGCCAGGGACCAGGACCAGGCAGTGTGCTGGCCTCTCGGTGGGCATGGCTGCACCCGGGGCTGGGGCAGTCAGTCTCGGTAAGGCACCACTGCATGTTCTGCTGCTGCACCTGTCTGGTAGCTCTGCCCAGTGGCAGAAGCAATCAGTGCCACTGACTCTGCCCTCCGTGCACATCTGCGAGCAGAAAGCAGATGCCCCCAGGCTGCTTCTATGCTGATGTTCCCTGCCTTCTCCAGCTAGCATGGGACACCTGTATACCATTCCCTGATCCCAGCCAAGGAGTGACCCCAAAATTATACTCTTCCACAAGTGATGTCACCTGCACTCTGTTTCTTAGAAGGAAGCTTTATCTGAAAGCGATAACCATTGTCATGATAATCATGATAAAATTTTGCTCAAAAAGCTGAGGTTACCTTTTCCAGGTCCAGCCATACAGTAAATGGTTATATAATTGGTAAATGTCTTTATGATTTGTTTCTCCAAATCGTGGTAAGAGACCTGGACAGTACTAACTGCATTTTCATTCTGAACTGGTAGCAGAGTCTTTAAGAACTCCAGAGTGTCTGGAAATACAAATACTTTGCCATCACTTAAAGGCATTCTGACCTCATCTCAGAGATATTTCTTATTACTGTGGGGTTTTTTGAGGAAAATGTATACCCGTCTTGCTCAGTTCAACAGCAGGAGGCCTTACAGAAGAGGTGACTTTTCTCCACAAGTCTACTATTTTGCTTTTCAGATGTGTCACAAAAATGGACATATTTAAGCATCGCTTACTGCAGTGTGATACCATTTTTGACAATGGGAATAGTCAATGATTGTTAGACTGGTTTAGCCAGCAGAATTAAAGTCTTTCAACACACCACATGTTTTAGTGTTGTACAACTGCTGACAAAACATCACACATTTCTGAAAAAAAGAAACAATCTCTCACACCTAACTCCAAGCACTTTCAAAATCTAAGGATAATAAAGAATGTCTCTTTTCCTTTAGTCAGAAAAGAACTAAAGAAATTCTGACTTACGTTTCTAGACTTTCTGCAAGTAATCAAGTTTGATGGCTCTGGATTTGTGCCAATGAGGTAAAGCCAAAAAGTGAAAGCCAAGACCTTTCTTTCCTCACCTGTATATTGGTCTGGTTTAAGCTTCCCAGAGACTCAAAGCCTAACAGAACAATAACATGAATAGGGTGCCCCCCCCCACCTCCCCGGGGAAAGAATTGGGTACAGAGAGTGAAAAGGGGTAAGACACTCAAAGAACAGTCTTGCTCCAATGTGGAAGGTCAAAGAGAAACTTTCACAGTAAATAAAAGGTATTTAAGGTAAAGAGACTTACAAAAAGGTATAGGGAAGAGAAACACTTCAAAATATATACAAAACCAGATTGAAGGCAACAGATGGAGGTAGATTCAGGAGGTGGTTGTTCCCCACGTGGCAAAGCAGGAGCAGCTGGAACGGGATGCTGCTGGCAGGCAAGGCAGGGAAGCAGGAAGCTCTTCTGTTTTTATAGGGGATCCAGGTAGGAAGTGGCAATGGACTAACCACTGCACCTGGGGTCAAGTTCAGAGCACCCCCAGAAGGGGTTAACCCATAAGAACCTGATGCAAATACAGCCATCAAGAAAGTAACTGACAACCATTGATGAGCAGTGAAAATGTTTACTTGTAAAAAACTAAGGTGTTAACAGTAACATCAAAAAGAGAAATGTGTTTGCCTTCTGAAAATACTATTTTTAGTCAGAAATTGTTCTTTTAATTCTCTTCTGGTTGCTGAAATAACACAGAATTCCTTGAGCATAACAAGCTATCATGCTATTGTGTCAGGCTCTTCCAGGATGTTCTGCACTTTGATTTGCACTGCACTGACTGATTTTCACAAGTTTAATGTTCCTTTTAATTTATGTAGAGTTCCCTTCATAGAGTGCTACTAAAAAACTTGCAAGAGCTGCTTGAAGGTGAGTAGAAAGAAGTCTGAACACCAGCTACAATATTGAGCCAGTCTGGTATGTCCTGAGCTCCAGATCAAGCTGTCTCCTTGCCCTTGCTCCTTTGTCATGAAATCTCTTCCTTTTCACAGAATCACAGAATCTTGGGAGGGACCTCCAGAGATCATCGAGTCCAACTCCCCTACCAAAAGCAGAAAGTAATTAAGTAACTGGTGTCCAAGACCAGACACAGGTCAAATGCATCCCCAGATGAAGAGGGAGCTCAGTGCCTTAGGACTTTGAATGCTGATGCAAGGCAAACTTCCCAAGGGAGTACCAGCAGATAAATCCATGTTTAGTGGTGTTTTTGGCTAAAGAGCTAGTTGGAGGGGAGCTAATAAATCTGTTTGGCTGCTAGGATGGATGTTATTTGCTGTGATGTTAGCATATGAATAAGGATCTTAAAAAGAACAGAAGTCTCAGGTAATGAGAAAGTGCAGCTGAATTGAGTTCTTCGGCATTTACCAGGAGAGGGACTGTTATGTTTTAAGAAAAATAATGTTTCCTGTATTTTCAGAGAATCTTTTCTAATTCTTGAATCATAGGAGAAAAGCAACCAGAAATGTCATATTGGGACTCCCCGAGATATTTAACTAACTGTGCAAGATGTAATGTTAACTTTGCTTGTACTTTTATATCAATGTCTGTCTATAGGTTTTGATGGTGCACTAAAGTGGAGAGATGTTGCCTACATAAAGCATGGCCTTTTTACCACGTAGTTTATAATCTGGTGATGGGAACACCAGGTCCTGGCAGTACAGACTGTAGATGCAGTACAAAAGATCTGAACATAATGAAATACATAGAGCAGTAGAAGGAAGAATCCTTTAAAAATCTTATTTCTGTGCAATTTATTGTGACTTGAAGAAGGATGAAAAAGAACAAGAGAGTTTAACTTCAGAAAGGATGAGGCATTGCTCATTTAGAATCTATGTATCTTATATATAGACAATGAATCCCTGATGAAATCACTAAATAAAATGCACTCAAGTGCCATCACAAAGCATCTACAGGATGGCCAAGGGATTTGGCCCAGCCGCCCCATCTCGAGAGAGATGTCGAGGTGCTGGAAGGTGCACAGAGAAGGGCACCAAGGCTGGTGAGGGGTCTGGAGCACAGCCCTGTGAGGAGAGGCTGAGGGAGCTGGGGGTGTGCAGCCTGAAGAAGAGGAGGCTCAGGGCAGACCTCATTGCTCTCTGCAGCTATCTGAAAGGAGGTTGTGGCCAGGTGGGGTTGGGCTCTTCTCCCAGGCAATAGCAACAGAACAAGGGGACACAGTCTCAAGCTGTGCTAGGGGAGGTCTAGGCTGGATGTTAGGAGGAAGTTCTCCACAGAATGATTGGCATTGGAATGGGCTGCCCAGGAAGGTGGTGAGTCACCGTCCCTGGAGGTGTTCAATCAAAGCCTGGATTGGGCACTTAGTGCCATGGTCTGGCTGGTTGGGTAGGGCTGGGTGCTAGGTTGGGCTGGGTGAGCTTGCAGGTCTCTTCCAACCTGGCTGATTCTATGATTCTGTGAAATTACAGTATTTCTTGCCTTCAGGTAACCAAAACTTAGCATGCAAGTAGAACTGGTCTTAAAGACAAGGTGAAGCTTGAATAGAATTTGGAAACATGACCTTAAAGTGTTAACAAAAATATAGTTCATCCTTCTTGCTTGCCTCTCTGTGACTGTCTCTCTAAATGTATCCAGTTGCATCTTACCTTAATATGAATATAAATTAATCTGGAGACTGTAAATGGAGGATTTATACAATAAAGCAAGGCTGGTGTATCAACTGTGTCCACCTCTATTTAAAGCAGAGAGGCTGCTCTGCTGAGAACAGATCAGGCAGATCACCACTTAATGCATCTGAGTGCCCATCTGGCTGTGTCTGGTTACCTCTCAGCAGAGGCTTTTCACAAGTAAAGCACATTCTTTCCTTCTGAAGATAAACAGAGGAGTTGTTCCTTTTGGTCACCAAGCTACAGGCTATTTTTGGACAAGAATGCCGTTGCTTGTAATTCCCCTGCTCTAACTGTGAGACTCACTAATGACCCTGGTGCCCATGCATATAAACAGTCTCAAATCATGATATATTCCTTCCTGAAAAGAGGCTCCCTGGTCCTTAGAGAGCCCTGGTACTGTAGATTGCATTGCCACAGCAAGAACTTTACTTCATAACAAAAGCCATTTGTAATAGAAATTAGCAAAGGGCAAACCCACAAAGATGAGTATTTCTCACTGCACCTAGCAGCTGTGTTGAGACAGCAGTCTCTACCAACATGCTAATATTTGTTCAGATTGATGAAGCACTATTGAAAAACCATTCTGTTGAACTATGCAATAAAGAGACTATAATTTAAACATGACCACATATTCCTATATGCTTCCTCAAGACAAGGATGTGGTTTCTGTTACTGTATGTTTTAAAAATTACACCAGATAGCATGGGAAAGCTTTAAATTTAATCTTAAAGTGCTGAAGCTTGAGCTCACTGGGTTCAACAGGCTGCCTGTCTGCCCAAGGTGGCCCTTCTGGGCTCTGGTGAAGCAGTGTGCTTGTTCCAGTTTAGAGCCAGGAAGAAATCAAAGATTTGGGTCTTGTGAATGATAAAAGAATTACCATTTAATGGAGAGCTTGAGTCTTGAGTGGGAACAGCAACTGGAGACAGTGTGCTGGCTGTGGCATGCTGCAACGCCACTGCTGTTTGCTTAGCTTAAAAATGTCAGTCAGCCAATTAGTTCAGTGAAGCTTTTCAAAACATTGCCTGTGAGGTTATTATAATTAAAATGCTAACACAATCTGTTCACATGCTAAGTTCTGAGTAGCAGAGAAGAAATCTCAGCAAAGGGCTGAGACCTGATAGAAACTTCAGATAATCCCTTGACATTAGAATAAGGGATTTTTACTGCCTTGTTTTCGCTGTGATTTTCATCTCTGCCCCATTCTGCATAGCTTGCTGAGCACATCTCAATTCCCCTCCAGCCAGCTGATGCAAAAGCAGTGTACTGGAGTATTATAGATATCCCTCAGAAACTGGGACTGTAACAGTATGCAGCCCAACCTAGCACAGACAGGCTGTGTTCCAGCTGTGTTTCAGCTGTGCTTCAGGGATGAGGGGAACTTGCTGTGCAGAGAAATTAGTGACTCTGCTCAAGCACAGCAGCATCAATCATGAAGAATCAATTCTTGGTCCTCCCCTCAGAGCTGCGAGTGCCAGGGGCCAGCTGCCTTGAAACAGAGTTGATAAACACATCTGAGGAAATGTCAGACTGGTTCAGGCAAACCAAGTACACCTAAACCACCACTGTCAGCAGCCTGTATCTCACCCAGCCCTCACTGATGCTGCTGTAACAGCTCAAGCCTCTAATCCAGCATGGTTTTGATTAATTCCTCCATCCTCTCCCCTGGGCTTTCCACACATCCCTGTTCTCTTGGCTTCATGCAGCTTCTACCCTTCATTTGCATTTCTCTCTTACTGTTCTGATCTGCTTTTTAAAAGTCAGTCCTTAATTTATATCTCTTTGTTGCTTTGTCTTGCCACAGAAGCCCTTAAAGATGCTTTTTCAACACACTCTCACAGACAAGTTTGGTTTTCTTTTTTTTTTAAAAGATTTTCCTGTGATTTTCTGCAAGACATTTATGTTCTACTCCTCCAGCATTTCCAATGTCATTTAATATTCCACATGTTTTTTTCTTCTCTCTCTGAGGTTCAATTTCCATTTGGCTAAGAAAGAGAATCTGGGTGAAGATGTAATGCAGCTGGACAACTAGCTGCTAAAAAATAAAGGTTTGGGCAACACAGAGACCTCTGTAAACTTTGGTTTTGCAGACAGTGTGGATTCAGGCTGAATAGTTTGCTTAATCCTCATTGCTCCGTTAAGTGATTTGCAAAGGATTCTTTTTAATAATCTTTCCTAAAGCAACTATATTCTCCTGCTATCAACAGTCTCCAGATTTGTAAATACAGCTGCCCACCGTGGCGCAGAGAGTTTGTCAGAAATAAAATCCTGAAATAAGATTATGGTGACATATTATTTTGTCTCATAAAATTTACATCATATCTGCTTGAGTCAAAAGGACATTGGCATCAGTTATTTCATGGTAATTGAATTAAAGTCATGTAACTGAGTAGGAAAATTAAAGTCCATTGGGATGGGACCAAGTTCCTGGAATGTGAGACTTACTTCATTCAGCTTCTTGGTTCAGTGTATTTCGTTTAAGTGAAAACAAGGTCAAGTCACTTATATTTTCTGCTCCGTGGCAGCATCCTCAGTCAGCATTTTACCCATATCTACTGCACAGCTTTCAGTGACTTCATTCTGCGGAAATGCTGTCTGGATGCTAAGTAAGGACTTCGGTATTTGGCTCTGATGACATGTCCATCAGTCCATATGGATAAAAAGAACTGTACTGACATGGAATGTCGGTGAAGTGCCAGGCTAAGAGTGGGAATTACACTGTAAGTTCTGCACAATCTCTGTGTTAAATGGTAAGTTAGAAGTTACAGCTTTTAAACTTGCAATATCAGACTGGAGAGTTACTAAGTCCTGTTGTAGACAATGCTCATTTTTGGTTATTACATACCCTGAATTTCTGAGTGTGGCTTTGACAACTTCTAAAACTGTTCAGATTCCTAAGGATATCAAAACTTACTAATTGGTTAAGCTGTTGTTTCCTGGGTAAATCAAGGTTATTGTATGTATCCTTAACTAATTCCTTACCTCCCCATGCACAACCATCCCTGCTTCGCTTAATATTGCCTCTCAACTTTCTCTAATTTTTATGTTCAAAAAACTGAAAAAAAATCCCTCAGAACATTTCCTTGCCTCCCTTTTCAGATCCTGCAATCTGAAATGTTTTCTAATGCTAGCCTTGAAAGCAGGGTTAGCTGAAAGAAGCCCTGAAAATGCTTCTGATGCATTCTGAGATAGTTCAGTTAGCGCCAAAGAGTTTTGTGATAGCAAGAAGTGATGGTGAGAAAACAGAGAAAATGAAACCTTGCAAACACTGAGAGATAGATTTTGCTTTTTCCTGACACTTCCAAACCACAAGAACAATGCAGCATGGCAGCTAATGCAAAGGATGATCGGATCTGGTATCTTGATAAGGCTTACCTATTGAAAAATTAGTGAAGGATATAATTGCACTCATTGTCAGCTGCATTTCTAATGATTATCTATGACAATAAATGTATTAAACAGTTAAGCTTTAAAAAGCTAGTCAACTAATTAGTTCAAGAGAACTACTCAAAACGCTGTCCCTGAGGTTATTGTAATTAAATTCCTAACATATATAGCCTATATTTCAAATCACAATTCTAATGTAACTTCCTCCACACAAATTGGCAAATGCTAGGACACTGAAATACTGTAGAGTAGACAAGAGGTCCTCTTGTTCTGAAGTTGATGAAAGAATTAGTTGGAATTTTAGTCAGTCAGAAGAGTCATCTGAGGCTGGGTGGGCAAAGAAAAGTGCTGCAGAGGAATCTCTGGTGAATCCAGAGATCAGGCACACATTCACACTAACAAATTTCTAATCTGCACATCACCCCTAATGAGGTTTTATTGGTGATATCAACAATAGTGAACTCTCTAGTTCCTCAGGGGTGCATGGCTCATTACCATGACATTCAAACAGTCTACACGGCAAAGCACTCTTCCCCTCTATCAACTTTTAACCTGTAGTACAAACACTCACAAAGTCTTTTTACATTAATGTTTCTGTCATTGCTACCAATGGATGATAGATACTCATTGGTGTGGGATGGAGATCATCCACGGTAGGGAGGAAGCATCAGGGAAGATTTCTACGTAGTGCTGGAAGTGGACAAAATTAGAAACTTATTTTACCATTTCCCCTTGACCTCTTAATTGCTTTCTAATATCTCTCTGCCAAACTACTGCCTCTTCTACTAAAGCTCCATCCTAGCTAAGAGGGCTTTGACTGGATAACTGGGCATGGCAGCCTTAAACTCCTGTCATTACACTTCTACTCCAGGCTCCAGAGAACAGATGATATTTTGTGCACAGTTGTTTTGCTGATGTAGGTGGCACTACTTTGATGGGGAATGCAGAAGGAAACACGGTAACACAGCTTGCTGTGGACTCAAGAGTAATGAATGTGGCCTGTAGTTTGGACTTCTGATGAAGATTCCTCTCTTCCCTCTTTACCCTCATCAACTTGAGAGCAGGAATATAAGAAGGCAAAGATGGCACAGCACTTGCCATTTGATGTGGGGCAATCATTGCCTCTACACCTTTGTCTTAACTTGCTAATCACAGGCATTCTGCCTTTGTACTGCATGCCTTTGAATGAATCTTACCCTTTTTTTAAATTTTCCCCTGCAGACAAGCTCTTAGGTGGCTCCTGCTAATAACTTCATTTCTGTAATACCACAAAATCCACCAGCAAAAGCTATAGATCAGTGTCTACTTGAAGTTAAATCAGATAAGGTAAGATAAAATTTAAAACCCTCCTGAGGGAGAGATTAGTCTTGCGTGGTCTAGTAGCTGTCCCTGACCTCGCTTTTTCAAAGAAAATGACCCATAGGAAAGTTGATAGGAGAAAAAAAAAAAAAAAAAGGCATTTTAGTCACAGAATACTTATTATTAAAGATGTATTTTTACTTCATGGTAAAAACAGAACCTATTACTTGATCTTCTGTTTTTAAAGACAAGAAAAGGAACAACCATAGTTGCTTTTACTAGTAAAGGACTATTATTATACATTAATAAAGAAACCTGGAGAAGTTTAGGGAAGATGTATAAAAATATAGTGAACTAGATTCAGATGCAATACAGGGCTTAGGCACATGTGATCCAGTCCAATGTGATCCAATTAGCTATGGCAGCCTGTCAACTGAAGTTACTATAGGGAAATGCATGGATGCCTCAATTGCTCAGTTAATTTCTCAGTTCATGCATCTCAGCTGATGAAGATCAGCAACTTAGGAATATAATAGTAAGTAACTTATTGATACTCCTTGTAGACAAATGTACATCTATTTATAAACAAATATATGTGTGCAAAATATTTCATGTTGTGTATTCAAAAAGCTCCATTCCTCATGAATTACCTATTTTAGGGGAGTTTCCTCTATATCAAAATTTAGGACTCATAGTTAATGACCCAAAAGTATCAATGTAGTCCCTGTGCATTAGTACAAATACATTATTGTACAATCTGAATCTGAATATTTTGTTAAAATTGTAAACAGCTCAAATTATAAAGAAATGTTAGTAGTTCACAAGACCAGCTGGATGAATTTATGTGGGCATGTGTCTTTCCCATCTGTGACTAAATACTACCAGACATGATGCTGGTAAACCAGATTGAAAATGTTAGCCATACCTCTAAGATCTGAGATAGGTATTTGTCTCCTTCCATTCCACTGATGCACTGAAGAGCATGTTCTTTGAGGTGCTCTCTCAGAGAAGCAATTTTTCTGCCTGCCAGTGTCATGGGATCATCAGGCCAAAAGGCACCTGTGAAGAGATCAAGCATAGCATTGCAGTATCACAGAATGGCAGAATCACACAGAATTAACTAGGTTGGAAAAGACCTCCAGGATCATCAAGTCCAACCTTGGTACCAACTCATGGTACCAAGTGCCTCATCCAGCCTCCTTTTAAACACCTCCAGGGATGGTGACTCCACCACCTCCCTGGGCAGCCCATTCTAATGCCAGTCTTTCCATGAAGAACTTCTTCCTGATCTCCACTCTAAACCTGCCCTGGCGCAGTTTGAGGCTGTGCCCTCTTGTTCTGTCACTGGGTGCCTGGGAGAAGAGAGTAACCCCCACCTGGCTTCAGCCTCCTTTCAGGTTGTAGAGAGCAATAAGGTCTCCCCTGAGTCTCCTCTTCTCCAGTACTGCAATACTAACCACTGTTTGCTAGGAATATTTGAGTTCATAGTTGAGGCATAGGAAGTTCCGTGGAAACACGAGGAAAAGCATTTTCACTGTGAGGGTTGACAGCACTGGAACAGGCTGCTCAGGATGGGTGTGGAGTCTCCCTCTCTGGGTATATTCAAGATCCACCTGGATGTGTTCCTGTGTGATCTGCTATAGGTGATCCTACTCTAGCAGGAGGGTTGGACTAAATGGTCTTTGGAGGTCACTTCCAGCCCCTAACATTCTCTGATTCTGTGAACATCAGATAATGCTTCTTTACAGCAATCCTACTGAAGACTTCCTGGCAGTAAATATCTGGCAAAGAAACCCCTTTTTGCCTTCTGTGGGGTGGAACTGCATGTGGGAGAGCCATACAGAAGAACAAGCCTGCAGCCTTAAGGCCATTCCACGAGGGACACAGATCTTTAGGACTGTGGTGCCAGATAGCAGAACTGTAAAACCTTCTCTAAATGCCACAATTACCCCTGGTTTATAGGTGAACTGTAGGTCTTTTTCCTGGACACCTTGGAATTTTTGTGTCTAGCTAGCTAAGTGGTGAATTTTCTTGGGTGAGGAAAGTCCAACTCAGAACAAATTAGTCACTGAGAACTGTCAACATAGTGGGAAATGTTTTATGAGCAACAGGAGAGCTGAAGCCCAGTAGATGTATATCTGATTTTTGCATATGAGTTGTCTTTGGAAATCTTTATTTCTTTACTTGAATAGACTGTAACTTTGCCTTGTTATAATCTGTGTTAGATCCCTGTTCTGGAGGTTCGCTCTGCTTCAGAACTCAACCTCAGTGATGAAGCAGCCAAAGGATCTGACCCACAATAAATTGTGTCTGCATTTGGCATGGCAGGCTGTCTGCTCATTTGCTTTTCTTTGGATACGTGGAGCCCCACGGTCCAGCTGTCCTCAGCCCCACGAGCTGTGCTGATTCCCTGGCTAGGTTAAGGATATCCTCCCACAGACCACCTCTGTCCCCACCCTCATAGATTTATAATTACATATTTAAAAAATCAGAAAAGTTTCATCAAGTTTTTGCACATCTTTGTAAAAGCTCTTTTAAATTCAGCCCAATTTGCTAGTGTGTGAGACACACAGCGCACAGCTCTCAAAACAGCCAGTGGCCAAACCCTGCAAAATGACCTTGTAAAAAAAAAACTTGTAAATTTTGATGCCTCAGTTGAGAGGACTTCCAATTGTAGTAAGAGTCCTCCTCAAACTAGAGCCTCTCTGTTTCTTTGACCAACTCCAGAGGTTCGTTTCAGACTGATTTCCCTGAGGTTTTTCTTCTCTTCACTCTGCCACTTCCAATTCTCCATGATGGTTCCAGCAGAGATGTATCATTAGCAGATCAGTAGTGTTTGGCAAGCTTGTCTTCAGTCTCCTGCTAGGGCAGAGTTGTGCTGTCAGCAGCAGCACATCACAACCCTTGAGTTTCACAGCAGACTCCAAGGCATACTGTTCAGCTTGTCTAAATGACCTGTGTGATCCAACTGGATCTAGTCTTCTTGGAAAAGCAGACCCTGTGGCTCATTCTGGTGGCTGGAAAAAGGTAAATGTCACTGTTTCATCCTGCTGACACTATCTCAGTCCTGGAGGTGATGGAAGAAAATGTAATACATATGTGTACTTGTGCTGTGCAGCTTGGCAAGGAAAAATGGTGCCACGGGCCCAGGGCAGGGCATGCTGGAGAAAGCTATGGCAGTGGAGAGCAGACCATCCAGAGCAGGCTCAGTTGACTTAGTTCTCCTTACAAGTTGTACACTGTCTATGAGCCAAAGGCTGAGGCATTCTGATGTCATCAGAAGTTTAGAGGAACAAACGTAGGTAAGGTTGTAGACATACGAAGAGTGGGTAAAGTCAGACTGAGTATATTTGTTTGTGCAGACAGCTCACTGATTGACACAAAACAAAGGTGGTTTGGTTGGTTGTTTTTTTTCATGGAGAATCAGTTATTTGATAAAACAATAAATAAATACTTTCACTAAAAAAAAATAAATTCCATAATAAATACACCTTAGAAATAAATGTACCTCATAAAGAATATGTTATGTTGCTAACACTAATTAGAATGAACATTTCTTAAGAACTGAAAATACTTACATGACCAAGATAGGAGCAGTAAGCATCAATGACGTCTGATACTGTTAATTCTCCAATGTGTTTATGTGTTGTGGCTTCTATCTGCACAACACAGAATTGCTAGAGAAGAACTGTTCTCAGAGAGTCCAGTGTGGGTGATGGGTGCACAGCAAGTTGCATCCAAGTGGTGATCAGTACTTTGCTTCCTGCAGTCATAACAAGGCACTCCAGGGCTCCTGTTTTGATAGGCACTGTCACTTGATAGGTATGTTGATAGGAATGGTGTTCAACAAATCCAAGTGCCAGGTGCTGCACTTTGGCCACGACAACCCCATGCAGAGCTACAGGCTAGGGTGGGAGTGGCTGGAGAGCAGTCAAACAGAAAGGGATCTGGGGGTGCTGATTGACACCCACCTAAACACGAGCCAGCAGTGTGCCCTGGTGGCCAAGAAGGCCAATGGCATCCTGG
>VWZE01007124.1:0-22410 GCA_013396675.1 Eubucco bourcierii | reverse complement strand
AGGTTGCTTTCTTCTCTCAGGCAACCAGCACCAGAACAAGAGGACACAGTCTCAAGCTGTGCCGGGGGAAGTTTAGACTGGAGGTGAGGAGAAAGTTATTGCCTGAGAGAGTCATTGACTGCTGGAATGGGCTGCCCAGGGAGGTGGTGGAGTCACCGCCCCTGGAAGTGTTCAACGTGAGTTTGGACGTGGCACTTGGTGCCATGGTCTGGTCTTGAGGTCTGTGCTAACGGGTTGAACTTGATGATCCTTGAGGCTTCCAACTTTGGTGACACTGTGATACTGTGATACTTCTGAGAGCATTTGGGTTTTATTCAAGCACCTGGCTTTGCCTCACACTTTGCACATGCTCTACTGGAAAACTGACACCTGACACGGCTCTCGGTCTGGTGTGTCTTAGCTCAGAATTTCAAACCAGCTGTGCCTGGGCTCACTGCTGAAAGCAGCTGATGATATCAGACTGCCTTCAAGTCTAGGCCAGATGGAACTCAGTTGAGATTCTTAAAACAGCTGGCAGCTCAATAGAAATAATTCTTACAGATGATCAGAAAAAGCTTGGAAGATCAAACTGAAAAATCTGAGCCTTTTGCATTTCTCTGACTGGAGTGTGTTTACTTTTCTAGCTACACCAGATTGGCCTTTTTTATTATACTGCACCCCAAGCCTACTATGTGTTGAAATACATAGCTAGTGAGATGGGGCCCCTTGAGCAAGTTTTCTAGCTCAGACATAAAAAAAAAAAATTGGAACAGAGAAACTTAGAAGTGGGAAAGTATTGGAGTCTCTGAGTGGAGATGGCAACAATGGAGAAGTGAACATAATTTCACTGAACCATCAAAAGCTTTGTGTCTGGAAGCATTTTGCATCTTCCCCTTTGCTGCTTCTGCTGCTTCTGCTGCACCTGCTGCGGTCTTCCCCTGCAGCTGTTTTGGCTGCTGCTTTGCCGCTTCTTCACCACTTGACCCTGTCCCCATCTTTTTCTTGAGGCTGGTTATAGTCTGTTCTCTGTCCCACAGGGGAGGGACAATTGTCTTGTAAAATGCAAGATACTAATTTTTTTCTCTACTGGCTTCTTAGATATGCTTAAACTGCTGAAATTAAGCAATATTCTTCCCTTCCACCCACTCTCATACTCTTTTCTCTCCCCTCCCTTACTAATACTTGGCTTCTTCCTCTGAAGTGTGTGAGCTGAGTTCACATCTCAGTGCTTGTGAGCAACTTCAGACATTCACAGTACCTAACAATTAAAGCACTGCATGGCCTTCTAAATAGCCTGATGCACACTGGCCAGTCAGGCTGGGATAGAGCTGGTATTGTCAGCATTGCCAACAATGCTGCGCTGCATTTCTGGACTCTGTGTGAGAGACACTTAAACTGTTCCCCAGCTCTGTAAGCTGTTGCAAAATCCACTGACTTTGCCACTGCTCCGGGGGTAGAATTCTTACCAATGTGAAAGAAGGTTGGAGTAAGCCTAAGAAACAGTGTAAGCCTCCTAAGGGAGCTTGTAAATAAAAGTAGTCTGAAGACCTATCTGTAACCTAACGTCTCATCTGTAAGCTAATGTCTCATCTGCATTAATAGTCCTCAGGAGCTGAAGCCGTTTTCCTGTGGACTTTGCACAGTGTGCTAGGGAGGCTTAGCCTGTGCAAGCAGCTAGGCTGTAGTGAACTACTGGCCATCAAAAAGATTTAAGTTGCTTTAAATAGACTTGTAGTAATCTGAAATACTTTAATCGCCTGGCTTGCAGCAAAGCATTTGCAGTGTCTGGATTTATTTATATTCTCCTCACATCCTCTGGAGCAAGAGATAATGGCTGATAACATTTCCTTCTACCCCACTAACTTTACATAATTATTGCACAAAGATTTCTGCACATGTCCCTGAACTTGAAGCGTGGTGACAGGGCTGCCTGTGCATAATGGAGGATCTATTTACTGCAGTAAACAGGAATTGAAGAGTAGGGATTAGATGCATATTTTATGAATAAGCAATATGTGGAAAACAATTATTGTTGTGAGGTGGTTCATTACATTTTAAAGTCAAGGAATTTGAAACTCTCCACTAGCAGATTTGTCCTGGTCTTGGACAGGGGTAATGGTTAGGTGGTACCCTCCTTGCTGTGAGAAGGGAAGCAATTTATATGACAGACATTATGTAACAGCTACACATATAGTATCCACTCCTTAAACCTTGTTTTGGATATTTCAGTGGCCTTTTTGACATCCTGGCTCAGTTGCTGTGATCTGAACTTGAACTTGTTGTCTGCCTGGTGCAGGAATTGGTTGGGTGAAGTGCTGCGCAACCCAGATGCAGAGTCTTAACTCCTTGGTTAAACACACAGACCCCTCATTCCCTGCTCCTTAACCCTGACTGCTGGATTTAGCAGACATGATGAGGAACTCTTTATTAGAGCATTGACAGATCTTAAAAGCCCAATCTGTCCAAACTGGAGTAATCACAGCTATTGTCAGCATCCCAGAGCCACCAGTCCCTGCCCCAGTGATGCTGCAGCACAGCAGGGCAGGTCTACAGCTCCCCACAGCTCTGCCCTGGCTTGGGTCATCCTGATTCCTCGGGTTCCTGTGTTCCTAGTCCATGGCTGGAGTTGCCCATGGTGCCTCAGCATCCTGCTTCTGGCTGGGGTAGCAGGATGGGCCCAAGCTGCCAGAACCTGCCCAGCTGCCCTGGGGCACCCCACACCACAGGCAGCTGTTGGCCATTGCTGCACCCTGCTTCTTTCTTTCATTCCCACTTCCAACTCACACACATCAGACTGGATTTTCTTAGTGAAGTATGAAATGCAATCTGGTATTTCTTTCTACCAGAAAGGTCAACCTAAAGGTTATTTGGGAATGTTCTTTCATGCCTTATATGCAGAGATCTCTCTCTGTAGTTTGGAAAAAGAGTTTGTCCTGTGGGGCTGTGCACAGTCTCAACTTGCATATCTGCATAAGATGTATCAGTGGCTCAGTTCAGAATTCACTCAGTTCATCCACATGCTGACATTGCAGCCCATCTGATTCTTCAACATACGTTTCACTTCAGTGCTCTTTAATTAATGCTGAGTCTTTCCTTAATTTATGCCATCCACAAAAGTTGGAACTTGTAATGCCCAAGAAGCATGCTGGAGCAAGACACAATGGCTGTTTCTGACAGCGAGGGAACAGCTGCAGTTATTGACTGTCTTACTCTTTGACTGGTCATTTGGGAGGTTACTTAGATAACTGTCAAATCGATGGAAGACAACAGATTTTGCTGCATAGAAAATTTCTAATGAGGTTTTCCTGTCTTCTAAGTCAGAGAGCTAGGATCAGTGAAAGGAGATCTGCTAGGATCTCTGTACCTCTTACAGAGGTGAATCTATACTCTCAATATTTAAGACTTGGTCTTGAACACCCCAAACTCTTGTGTACCAAAGTACAGGAATGATATTTCAGTTTGGATTCTCTATTTTGATGGTATTTTCTAGGGTAATAAAAAATCATTACTCAGAAGATACATTCTGCTCAAACAGTCACAAGGACTCAGAGTTAAAAACTATTTGGCTGAATTTTCTCTACTTTCAGTGGTGCTTAGCCACAAACAATGGTGGGTGGTTTTATTTAGATACATAAATAATCTACCATCCTATCAGCTCTGTTAAAGCAGGTAAGGTACATTTTTTTGATCTGTGTAAGTATAGCACTGTTCCATACACGGACACATCTAGAAATAGCACTACATTCAAGACGAGGAACAAACACTTAAACACAGCATCATAGCACTGATGCTGTTTGTGGACAGCTACAGGTTTTCATCTTTCTGCTTTACTGCAAGTACCAACAGGTCACAAGAGCTTCAGCAATGTCAAAGGTTACTCAGAGCTATCAGGAAAGTTGTTGTTTTGTTGTGTTTTTTTTTTTTTTCCTAAGGAAAAGAGAAGATTGGATTTGTCTGATGTGCACTTGAAGTTGCATATCATATTTCTGGTCAATGCAGAGGTGGAGAATGAAACTGTTATGTGGGTTTCCTACGTCCTTTTACTCTTCCCAAGGTGGCTTGGACAGTTGATGCAGCTAGGATGGCACTCCAGACAACTGCCTTGCTTTGCGCAGTGTGTGCCACTCTCTCCTCTATCCCAAGTCACGCTAAACCTCGTTAGCACAAATGTAATGACCCAGGATCTATCTCCGTGGGGATTTCCTGTCACATCTTGGATGAGCATGACTATTATGCATCATGGTAACTGAGTATAAAAGTGGTCAGTAATATTCAATGTTAAAAAAAAAAAAAGAAGAATCATCTTCTGTTATGGCTTCAGATTTAACTATTTGCTTTTGGAAGACTCCTTCTCCCAGAACTTCCTCTTTTCTTTTTTTGGACAAATTTTGCTGTAATATTCTATCACATTTTATCAGTGGTTGCTACTTGTCTTTTTCACAGAATGTCATGGTGTTCCAGAGTTGTATTGTGTTAACAGAATTGAAAAACCCACAGCAGTTAAATGCTTTTCATACAGCAATAAAAACAAATCTGGTGTTAGATAGGATGAGTAGGGCCTGCATTGAGCTGCTCTTTGCATAATAAACATTAATTGTCCATAAAGAAATAAAATTTTATATGCATTTGCATCGACTGACAGGCTTGGAAAAAAAACCTTCTTAGATACCCTACATTTATTACCATTTGGCCAAGATTTTTAGAATATGCAGAGCCTATTGTGCAAGCTACAATAAGTGGGGTTTGTGTTTATCATTAATCCACTTAAAAGCTGGACATTTGTAGTGTCTGTGGTTAAAGCCTCTAGTATGTTATGTTCTGTTTCTCAAAATGGCAGATGTTCACAGAATTAATAAAAATAATCAAACAGCAAACATCCATTGGGCTAAGACAAAGGATGGTCTTTTGGTCTAAACTGGGATCAATAAACCCATCACACCAGGAAGCAGCTGCCCAGATTTCTCACAGACCTTGCATAGAGTTCAGATAGCTGAGTCTTGCAAGGATGAGGGAAGCTAGAATCAACAGCAGTCACTTTCCTCAACCATCTGTTCTGTTCTCCACTTAGTGGGAAAGGCAAAATAAAATGGCCTTGTAAAAGACCTGGTTAATAAATCCATTTGAACTCAGGTATTGGAATCACCCCAGACATATGCAGGTTTTGTATCAGTCTGACTCTGCACTGAACTGGTAGCTGTTTCATCCAGAAACTTGCGTGGTTCTCAGTGATGTGTGTGCATGCATGTCTGTGAATTCAATCTACAGTATCTTATACACACAGATGATTAAGCATTTGCCAAAATTTCTCAATGCTGAGATTATTAATTTGGAACCATGAAGAAGAAAGAGGTAAATGATGGCTTAAAAGCTTCATAGCATAGCATGCACTCCTAAAACGGTCCCCTTGCTGCTTGTTCATTCGACATAACACTGATAGAAATCCTGAAATGTGATCTGTAATAGTGAGCAGCATCAGCTGTCCCACTATAAAAGGGAGCTTTTTAGATGCTACTTGTTTATTCAAATTTATTAAAAAGGCTGAAATTTTTAAATGCTTCTGCATATGGATAAGCATTTAAGAGCCAGATCAGAATTCAGTCTGGATGTTCTGATTTAGGGCATTGAATGAATAATGGGATGAAAATCAGGAAATCTGGGCTTCCTTTCACACATGGCTGCTTCTTTTGCTAGTTTTTTAAAAATCTGTTTGTGCCTTGGTTTCCCCATCTCTAAGAAGAGGAACATTTCACATGCCTGTATTTGTCAAGTGTTTTGAGACATCAATTACCTTTGGCCCATCAGTGGAAAGTTTGATTGACCATCTTTTCTTCAGTGCCTGCAACTCACAGACTTTTTGGAAATGGATTCATCAAATGCACTGGTGGAAGAATAAACAACAGAAGATTCACCAAAGGACTAAGCTCTCAAAAATGTGATGAATGAACAAGTCTTGAGAAATTCAGCAAATTAACCACAAATGTGAAAGTTGAGTAGCTATGTGCAGAATGAGATTAAGGAAATGTACAGCTTCCCGATAAGGCAGTGAGAACTCAGCTCAGTCATAGCTGCCCAGTGCTAATCATTGCTTTCTTTTGTTGGGTTTTTATGTTTGCTTGCTTTGTATTGTGTTATTTGGTGAGCTTTCAGTTGTTTGGGTTTTGGGTTGCTTCTTTTTTTAAATCACAATAAGGTAGAACTAAGAAACCGAGAGTTTCTTTGGAAAAAAAGTAGCTTTAAATACATGTGTACAGAAAGGATTCTTGGCTTCTCCAGGTGATCTATTCACTTTACTATCCACAACAGAAATTAGGCAGACTTCTCTGGAAATAGAATAACATTAATTTTCTGGTACATCTGAGTCTAATGATGTTGCAGTTTTGAATTCATATGGGTAAGCTGGCTGTAGTCAGACAGATTTATGGACCCTGACAACACCCAGCTGTATCCCAGGAACAGCAGACAAGAAGCAAATGCTGCAAGTGAATGTATAATGAGACTCAGAGGATACGGTTCATGAAAGCAGGTTAAAGAATTTGGCTGAAAATCTACTGACCTTCCTGTTATGGGTTCCTGATAACAAGTGGCAGATTTCTGTCCTGCCCCTCCTGCTGCCTTGCTGGGTGTCTCACAGTCATACACAGTGAGCTACAGAAACAGAAAATCAAGAAAATTAGGAGCGAGCTCATGCATCGTGTGTTCTTTTTTTTTTACAGCTAGTTTCATGTAGTGATAATTAACAGATGTGTGGCATTGCAACCTACTCCTTATTTACAGCATAAAACATCTTTACCCTGCAAGGGCAGGGCCAAATGTTTTACAAGCAAGCAATCTACACACTTGAAACAAGCTGTTTCTGTACTTCTAGCACTTGGTAGTGAGAATCAAATAAGATAATTATAGATGAGGAAGTGGTGGTGGCAGGAGGAAATGATGGAAGGGTTTGTCATCAAACGAGTGTCTGGAAGCTTGTGTCCTGCAGCTGCTGAAGCACCACAATGTCCCTAGAAGTCACTGGTGGAAATCTTAAAGATAGAATGACATATGATAAGCATATCCTAAACAAAAACATGTAGAGTAAAATTAAGTTCAAGTATGCCTGGCCTATAATTAGCTTAGAATATGAGGTCAGAAGTTCTCTGATCTGACCTCAAGGCTGGCAGTTGGCTGCAGCCATTTAAATAGCTCTGAATAACTTTTGAAAATGAAATAAAAATAAGTAAGAAGCAGAGGGCAAAGGGTGTTGTTTTGTTTTGGTTTTGTTTGTTTGGGGGATTTTTTGTTTGTTTTTTTCCTTGCAGCAGCTCTGTTTCAATTGATAAGATGGCTGTACTGGGCTATTTTTGAGTTTTCACACTGCAGAAAATCTGGGGAAGGCTGATCTGTGAGCCTGCTCAGGTGCTCTGTGGTCTCATCTTGTGTCCAGTAAGAAATAATTTAATATTCACTAACTCTTACCAAACATATAGAAGGAGATTTTGTTTATATTCTATCACATATTTCTATGGAGAGCATGAAATTAGAGTCTGTTAATGTTTGGACATGTCTGAAGATAAACTATGTAGATAGACAATGTATTTTATTTCATAAAACGCACCAATTTCACTGCAGCCCACCAGACTCCTCTCTCAAATCCTTTCTCCTCATCACTACTGCCCATCTCCTAAGCAAGGAATTGATGAGACTGTTTGTAATACACAGAAGGGGCTTTTCACTGGTGTGAAGCAATTATGTACAATTCCCATTGCGCTGGGCACTTAGCCAGCCAGGCTGGTAGGCAAGAGCCATATGTCACTTCTCAAGTACATGATACATCATTGCTTGAGACCTAGGCATATTTTACCACACACATTACCCATCCATTTCTTGTTTTTATCTGTGGGTTCTGCATGTTTCTCGTTGCAAGCTCCCTGCCTTCTGTTCTCATTGGAAATCACTTTGCTGAATATGGATACTGTCAGCACAACCAAGAGATCCTCATTTCATGTAAAACTGAAGGGTTTATTTGTGAGAAAATATTTTATCATTACCAGCATCACCCTTCCAGCAGTACTGTGAATCTAAGCCAAAACGATATAGTAAATTCACTGCAGATGTACACACAATGTGGAGAATGAAACAGTATTATTCACTTATGCTTATCTTTGTGATGAACAGTTTGTGCTCTACAAGACACAACTATCATGAACATGGTTGCATTCCTCCTGTGTAACATTTTCTCTTTACTTGTCTTCCACGCGAATGACTGTTGTGGATAGTCGCCAAGAGATAGAGTGGAGGAAGAACTCTGAAGAAGGACTGATCTGGGATTTTTGGTTGCTTTTTTTTAAATCACAATAAGGTAGAACTAAGAAACAGAGAGTTTCTTTGGAAAAAAAGTAGCTCCAAATACATGTGTACGGAAAGGATTCTTGGCTTCTCCAGGTGATCTATTAACTTTGCTATCCACAACAGAAACTAGGCAGACTTTTCTGCCTAATTCTGCCTAGAGATGCACATTTGTTACGAACGATGCAAAATTAATAATGGATATTAATTTTTAAATCCATGCAAATATACTTGGAGAAAGAGTATGATAAATAAAAGTACCATTTCAAAGCAATTAAAAGTTTCTAGGTCTCTGTATCAGTTTTACTTTTATTCCAAAATTCCATATAATCTGAGTACAACTCAGTTTTGGTAGGATGATAATTGAATAGACCTCTGCTTCTCCCTTTTAAGCCACTGTGCCATACTTCTGAACAAGCACAAGAAATTTGCTGAAGCCTGACAACTGCCCTTCTTTCCTGATTTTGTAGGGGACTGAATATGTGTACTTTAGGACACACTTGGGAACTGTGCTTTTCCCTGTCAGGGAGACTTCAGTTGTAATTTGAGGATGATAATATTCCTCTATTCCATCAGTACAAAGATGAATTCACTAACATTGCACCTGGGCTGAAGTGCAGCCCATGTCGCAGTCATGCTAAGGGTTGGATGGTACTTGAGTCTTGTGCATTTTCAGTCAGGCTGCAGTTCAAGACTAATACACTGGTTATCATCAGCTCCTCTTTAGGTATATCGTGCCACTCCTGGGAAGAGGAAGGGTCAAACATAGAGGACAGTATCAGCCCATGAGTCTAAAAATCTTTTTCTCTGTGATTTGATGGCATAGGAACAAGACACAGTCTTGCTTTAGTCACTATTTACCTGCAGATGGAAATTCAGTGCTGATGACATGTTGGGTTCTTATCCCTAGCTGAATTTTAAATGCATAAGCTGGCATGTCAAAATGTAAGTGTAAGCAAGATCTGAGATCTTTGTTATTAGGTTTTTAAGTCTCTCTCCCCCGTTTGAGTTAAGTGCAGGACAAAAGATGTCTGAATTTAAATATATTACCATTTTACTTGCCATCAGTGCAAATGTTAGATGTTTTCAGAATATGGGACTGCGCATTAGTGCGAATCATTAGCTGTAAACTCCTTGCCTTTAGGAAGCTTTGTTTGCTGTTGGATTTGCATACATTTTCCTAACGACTCCACCTGTCAGCTGTCATGGTTTCTGCAATATTTCAGTGTTCTGCTGTTCAGAGTTAAGAAGGCCTACGAGATCTTGGATCATTTATCGGTATTCAGCATGGAGTTTCGTTGTTCTAGGGTGGGTTATGGAGGCACAGACTGTTGTTCTGTTGGCTTCTTTACGAGTGACTGACTGTCTTACCAGGGCATTTGCTGTATAGCTGTACAGCTTGTCTAAAACAATGCCACGTGCTGTGCACTCTGGACAAGATACCAACATTTGTTATATTTGTATTCTAGGACATGAGGGTATTAAGCAGAAATTAAATGGCAGCTGCAGCTGTCGTAGGCATCCCCTAAAGGGATGGCGCTAATAGGATATATGTCTTCATCCACAGCTGAGTTAATTTTGAGAGCAGAGGATGAAAAATGAAATTAACCAATACAAAGAAATCTTGAATAATGGGGGCTGGGGAGGAACCAGCCACCCTCACTAATCTGTGACATCATTGTGATAAAAAAGGAAATCTTTCAGCTAGAAACCCTGAAAGATGAGGTTTTGTTAGGCAGCTGCAGCGTTAGTCTGTCTGAGAAAACCAACACTTTGGGGAACTGGATGGTGTTTAAAGTCTGCAAATACTATATGTCTAAAGTGCTGGAATAGCAGTGATCAGAAAGGGAATAACTTTAAATCTTCTTTATGCCTGGCATTAAAAGCTGTATTTTCTATGTTTATGCTACAGATGAAATGTGGTGATGAAATACAAAGCTACAAAATCTGCTAGGGAAATGTAGCTGTTAGTCAGGCCCTAACTTCATCCCAACCAGATTTATAGACTGTACTTCTTCTAAAACAGTACCATTTTTTAAATGGAGCCAAATGTAACTTTTCTTTTTGTCTTTCAGAAGCTTTGAGTCTGTCTCCTAGATCTCAGGGCTTATTTCTTGTCTGGAACTTTGCCAGGTGCAATACTGTGGAGGAAAAAAAGTGTCTCAAAGATTTATTTAATCTTTACATGATCCACAGTAAAACGTTTTTGTGTGCGGCAATGTCTCTATGCACCCTGCCAGACTTGCATGTGTTACAGCTGCATCTTTGCAGGCAGTCTCCCAGAGGGGCAGATTCACAAGATGGTGTGAGAGTTATGTAGGCATGGCTCCCATTTGCCCCTTGGTAAGCCTTGAGGGGCCACCAATATGAACAGAGATGCCTCTCCTGTTGGGGCAGGCTGAGAGCTGGGGCGGTTCAGCTTGGAGAAGAGAAGGCTCCAGGGAGACCTTATAGTGGCCTTCCAGTACCTGAAAGGGCCTACAAGAACCTGGGGGAGGGACTTTTTACAAGGCCTTACAGTGATAGCATAAGAGGGAATGGATTGAAGCTGGAGGAGGGCAGATTTAGACTAGATACTACGAAGAAATTCATTGCAGTGAGGGTGGTGAGACACTGAACAGGTTGCCCAGGGAGGTCATGGATGTGTTCAAGGCCAGGTTGGATGAGGTTTAGCAACCTGGTCTAGTGGGAGGTGTCCTGGCCAATGCCAGGGTGCTTGGAACTAGACGATCTTTCAGGTTCCGTCCAGCCTAAACCATTCTATTAATAGATCTATGAATCTAAACACATCCTTCTACAGCCCAGCTCCCTGAGGCATAGTCAATCCATGAGACCATTCTGTTTCTTGAGTTACTTTTTAAAACAAACTGATACTTAAGGAGCTCAGCAATGTTGTCCTCTAAGGTTTCTTGCTAAAGGATTTCCTTTTTATCTTCATGTTCTTCCTCTCTAAAGCTGTGGAAATGCCATGTTGTGCAATACTTGGGCCTTTATGTAGCACTGTCAAAGCAGACTTGGGCAAAGTCTAAGAAACAGATGTGTTACAAGAATGAAATACTGCCAGATGCTCAGTCATTAGAGAGTTGTGCAGATGTCTCCAAACCTGCTTTGGGCTTTTGGAGGAGCTCATGAAGGAATATGTCTCTTACACCCTCTCTAACTCTAGGTATGTTTGAGTAGAAAACATTCACTGCTGGTATTTGTTTATGGGAAACTCTCATGTCACAATATATCACTAGGTATATGCCACACTAAGTGTACCAAGCTAACAGACAAGCACCTTATAGGGATGTCCTCTTACTTTTGAGTATGTCACAGTAGTGTAGGGTGCTTTGGAAGAGAGGTTGCCAAGTCTTCATGGTGGGACTCTAAAAATCTGTTGGTACTTTCTTATTGCTTTTTCCTGTTTTACCTTCTTTTATTCACAAGGTATGTTTATAAAGCCAAATGGAAGAGTGCAAGTGAATCAGAACTGAATGGGGCAGAGTCTCTAGCTATGCTGTCTTTAATATGCTTCATGTGCCTTTTAAAAAGTTTTCTGCAGTTTTGGAATTTCCATCTTATCCTGTGTATCATTAAGGACGATTGTCACTATCCAAAGCAGGTCTGTGGGTAGATCTATCTACCTGCACAGCTCACAGTGCCAAGCAAAATCATGCCTCCTGGCTCGAGCTTGGTAAGTAGACAGTCCTGCATCATTTAGATTCAAATAGGAGATTAGGTCAAACTACAAAAGTCAAATTTGGGGTTCCAAACACCCGCTAGCTACTAAGATTCTGCAACCTCTCTTTATCCGTTATGAACCTTGAACTCATTTTGTAAAATCTGAGTCTGTTTTAGGGTCTGCTTTTTCTGGGTTTGTTGCTTCAGAGTATCATTAACATTTGGGAAGCAGCAGTTTCTTTTGAGCTGAATTTGATTCAAAGTAGAAGGAAAATATCTGCCCACTTAAACTATTTTTAACTAATAAAATCTTGATTTGGCATCATAGAATGTAACAAAATAGATTACGTTAATACAAAGAGCATTTGAAAGCAATAAAAAGTCTTTGTTCTGTACAATATATAACCTTGGTAGGGTGTCAGAGTAAGGAAATCCTCTTGATACGATTTAAAGGTATTCAGGGCCATCATTTTTTACATATTTTGTGAGAAGTAGGGCAAAAATAAAATAAACTTCCATCTTTCAATATGGTGACTTCATTTGCTATGGTGAAGGAAAAAAATGTTTACTTTTGCTCACTTGATCAACCTACTGGGTTTAGGATTTTAATTTCCTCTTTCTGGAATATTAAGAATGGGTTGCATTAACTCAGTAACCCTCTGGGTCCATTTTCTTTTTCTGTTTAGTTCCTATGGAAATAGTGTAGAATTTGTTGCTGAGAGCTTGTGGAAATAGAGTTGATGGAAGATTCTTTATTACTCTCCAGGAAGCTCATATTTTCCTAGGGTTCCCTTCCAATTTTGGAATGTTCTGCTAATGTTTGCTAAGAGGAAGTTTTTCCATGGATATAAATATTTTTCATTTATTTTCCCCCTCCTCATTGTACCTTTCCCCATCAGCATAGCTGGTTATACTAATTACAATATAATTAGTTATAATAATTTCCATATTAAACTCATGTGTATTATAAGCTGTTCAGACAAAAAATTCCCCAAAGAGCTGCACCTTAAAAGTAATCTATGAAAATATGAGGCAATATTTTAATGCATCATCAGCTACAACTGCATAGTGGGACTTACCCAACAGTCAGAAGGGAGGTTTGTTTCTAATTTCACTGAGGCATGCTCAATGCTGTTCTGTACCTTGGAAACACTTGTCTCAGTCCCTGCAGTGGAATCTGTGAAGGATGAGGCTGTTTAAGTGACACAAATTAGCTCTCCATCTGAGCTTTTTAAGCCCAGTGCTCAGAGGCTGCAGTAGTTCAGTGTCAGCACCAGCTCCTGCAGCAGTATATATCCCTGCATGGACAAAATCTTCCCTCTGTAGGCACTTCCCAAGGTAACCATTTGTCTTTGTGCAGCTGAATGAAAGTTCTCTGCAGGGCAAGAAAGCAAATGGAGAGAAACAACAAAATAAAGAGAGAGAAAGCAACCAGCACTCCCGTAATACTTTTCTCAGACTCTCTGGTAAACTGCCTCGAGTTTAATGAGATATTTAATGGGGTTTAATGAGTCTGGGGGTAGCAAGAGAACTGTGCCCAGATATCTGAATGTAAAACTCACTGTACGTGTGATAGTAATTCGGGGAAAACACTTCTCATCATGCTGCAATTCCTTTCCTGAAGCCTGCCCGTAGCCTGGCCCATTACATTCCTGTTTAAAAAGAGCACATCAAGACCAATTACTAATACAGCACATTGCTTGGTGAAAGTTATTGCTTTATTCATTCACTGTAATGAGATAATGGGAGATCATGTAAAACCTACCTACTTTTGGCCTCTCAGGTGCTTTTGCCTGTTCTGGTGGTGTCTCATAGGTAATTGATAGTGACACAGCAGTATCTTTGAATAGGGAGCTTCTCATTCAGGTTACAAAGTACTTCCCAGAGAAAGTAGCTTTTTGGTAAAAGCTACTAGAATTATTTTCCACCCCCACCCTTTGGAAGAATCGAGGAACTCTCCTGATATACTTGCCTTGCTTCACATCCAATGCAACACTGCCTGTCAGGGAACTCTGTCAAGCAATATATCCTGCATAGTTGGAGCCAGAGCAATCATCCATCTAATTAAGATGTAGCACTGGTGAAGATGAAGATGAATCCTGCTAAAGACTAACATGACTCTGTAAGGTATAGGAAGAAAACTTAATGGGGCAGAGAGTGATTTGAGCCTAAATGTGACCAGTTTTTCCCCACCAAATGCTGAATATTTGAAGTCAATATTTTAAAGCACGAGGGGATTTTTTTTTTTTCATTAGCCACTGCCTTTATAAAGTAACATTTATAGCTAAAGCAATCATGAATCACTGTGGTCAAAATTCCTCTGTTCTCATGCTGGCTTAGCCACTGGCTTCATATGTCATGACAAGCAGCACACCCACTGAATACTTAAGGTTGTTCATAATAATTGCAATCCTGTGAATCAGGGCAGAACACAGTATAGCTTCTTGGAAATGATTAAGAACAGGCTTTATTAGAAACAAGAACTAGCTCTTTACTCAAGTAACATGCCTGATAATGTAATCTATAGGAACTTTATGTTTTAAAATAGCCTTATGTTCTGTTTAAGGTTCTAGCTATTCTTTAAGGGAAACTGTAATGGAAAAATATTTTGAAACCCTATAACTAAGCAGATCTTTTCTCTCTAATATATTTGATGATAGCATAATAGTTTCTATCTATAACTTCCATAGCTACAATTTATCTCCAGGCTCATGGCAGGGAGAAACAGGAATAGGTAAGCACATCAGCTACCAATTTATCTAGTGTTTTTCCTGTGAAAACTTTTCCAAATGACAGCATTTTAGAAAATTATTGCCTTAACAGCATGATGAGGATGGATGTCTAGACCAAAACTGCTTCTGCTGTGGACCCACACTGTACAGATTCCAGAGCATTCACTTCAGTCTATTTCTAGACTGGTCCTGAAAACTGAGTTTATCTAAAGCATGGTAATGTGTGTATCACCAGCAGTTCACTTCCAGAGTGACCTGATCTGAACTATTGTAGAGACACCCTTCAGCTGGTGCTGAATTAGCAGTATTTGTGGCACGTACGCACTAGAGGACTCTGCGCTCTCTGTTAAGTGTGGAGGAAGTACCTTCAAAACCAGCCTCTAAGGCCTGTGAAGTAGAGAAAATCTGCATTCATCTACAATCTCAGCTAATTCAAACAGAAGTTATTTGGAACAAATCATAATCACTCCTTCCTGTAATGAATGCAAATATCCAGATTGCCAGATGGATTCGAACAAGCAGCAGCTTAATTTTGGCCTAAACCAAAAAAACCAACAAACTTAAATTGAAATATTTCTGCCCTTCACCTACACTTGTTAGAAACGAACATGTGGAAAAGTTTTGAGGCATGGGAGACCTCGGAGCACTATGTAGCATTTGGGCCAGGGATTCTACCACATAAAGCCTTCATTCAGTGTGGCAGAAAAGTGAATGCAGAAGTTGTATGCTACAGACTTCTCAATTGTCTCCATGTATGTTCAGTGTTTATACAGTTTCAGCAAAAGACCTTTGACTTCAGTAGTCATAATCAAACGTGTCTGCCTGTATTAAAATTCATCAGTTCTCAGAGTGAGAAATAACCAAAAATATTGATCTTGAAGTATGAAATATGACCCTTTACTATTAAGTGGATCTGCAGTTGCAAAAGCAAAATATCTTAGGATAGCAGGAAATCTGCACAAAATACATTACTAGTGGCTTTGCACTTTCTGCTTTATTTCTCTGATTTGACTCTGTTTATTTTCATTGCAAAGATGCCATTTCTTAGCTGCTTCTATTGCAATGTCTGCTTTAGATGGAGAATGCCTGATTTTGCTGGAAATTATGTCTTTTCTGTGAGAATTACCACACTCTGGGACATACCAAGAACAAGAGTAACATTCATATTTGCTATAGGACATCTTTCCTGGTGAACTTCTTGTGCCAGAAGATGAGAGATTAAGGAAACCACTGCAAATAATAGGCTGTTGAATATCCCCTCTGTGTTGCTGCACTGCATAGGAGATAATGGGGACCTCAGAGAACCACAGGGGGATTTTGCTAGGCTGGTAAAAATATTTCTCTGAGATCAAACTTCCAGATGACTCCAGTCAAGCAGGATGAGGCAGTGCACGGAGTAACAGGCAGTGAGAAAGAATGAAAATACAAAGGGTTGGGGTTTTTTTGGTGAAGTCTCTCTATCATAAATCAAAGGCACTAAGTACATCCTCAAGGCGTTGTTCCACGAGGAGGCTGCATCCAAATGCAATTCTGATGTCTACAGGATGTAGCTGGGCATAAACAGTGAGATAATCTCTCCAACTTCTCAAATGGAGCATGTATTGCTCTTGACTATACTAACAACAGGGTGCAGGCTAGAGGCTAGAGAAAACTTCTGCTTCTGGATAACCCTGGGGAGTTTCTTTGGTGGAAATACTACCAGATGCTCAGTAGCCTTGTTGAGCCCTAAGACTCCTCGATAGGAAGGTGGCTGACAATCGAGCGCTGGTTTCTAAGGCCAGGTGCCTTTCTGTCTTGCTATCTTAGCTGTACAGGTTAATCCTCCTGCTGTTACAGGAATAATTTACTTTGTGTAAATCAATTACAGGTACTGTCTAGGTGTGCAAGGTGGCTGATGTGTTATGTAAAGAAATTAAAATGTCTTCTCTGTTCTAACAGCAGAAAAGAGTAACAAGCCATTATTTGTCTCTTCTGCCAAACAAACTGAGGAACCCTGTTGTGCCAATGGACTTATGGTTGCAGGAGGACATGAAGAGTCTAAAGTATCAGTCCTATTTTTCTCTCTTATATTTTTTTTCNTTTTTTTTTTTTTTTTTTTTTTAATCTTAGTTGTATGCCTCAGGCTCCTTCAAGCCTCTGTAAAACAACTATAAGAGGATTGCAGTCTAACTTTTCTCATCAGCAAAAATTCTCCTTATCAGATAAATTACTACCTTGAACAATCCTCCGAAGACAGCCAATGCCCTTGGAGTGTGTGGAAGAGGTGAGAAAGACGGTAAATACTTGCCAGGGCATTTGCAGAGATAGGGAAGTGTCCTCAGAATAACCTATCATCCACCCCAACCTGCTAACACTGCCCTTTCCCTACAACAGTAGCCAACTCTACTGTAGGTTATTCAACGTGGGATATGATATCCAGAGAGCTCCCTGTCCTGAGGCTCCAGCAATGACAGGCAAAACCCAAGAGCTAATGTTACACCTCTGCTGTGCTTCTCAGAAATGGAAACTTTTGTAATTAGATCTTTTCTTTGATACAGTGACGTTTCAGCATCCTTATGCAGTGTAAGGAGAAGTGAAACTGCATTGTCTATGAGCATATATAATAAATGATGCAAAATTAATAATATATATTAATTTTTATATCCAGGCAGAGATTGTTAATAACTATGAACATTGTTTATGAACATTAAATGTCACCAGAAAACTTAGTTACAAGGTTTGAAATGCAGGGTTTGGAAATTTATACACACATGGAACAGACAAAACTGGAACACTGTAAGGAGTACCCAGCAAATGCAAACATTACACTGGCAGAGAAGGTTCCTGTGGTCACTGCACTGCTGGCAGTTCATCATCCTGCTTAGCCACTGGATGGATGCAGGAAGCTTCTCTCTGCTCATGGCAGAAGACAATTAGTGATTACAAGAGGCTTGAAGTATTTACTCACAAAATATTATCAGACAGTACCTAAAGCACAGGAGGGGTTGCTGTCAGTGGTCTCAAAGCTGTTAGAGGCTTTGGAGCTTTCCCAGACTCTTTTCTCAGGCAGCTGGAGTCTGGCACAGTCTATGAGCTGGCTCCTCTTGACTCCTGATTCAGCAGCAGCCTTGCAGAGGGGCAGCCAGGATGCAATGCCATGTGCAGGCTTGGCACAGTGTCACGCTGGCTGTGCAGGCCAAGCACCTGCAGGCATTTAGAGCCTGTCCCTGGTAGTGGAGTTCCGCACAGCTCAGGATGCAATGAGGTAGCAGGCAAGCACAGATACAATGGCAGAGAGCACCTTGTGCTACCTGCTCATCCCTTTGTATCAATACAGCCTGAGACTAATGGGCCTTTGGACATGGATTAGGCAATCAGGATGGCATCTTGCCAAGCCTGACCATATTAGGTGAAACCATAGGCTTGCTTTACCCAAATTTGGGCAGAGCACAGCCTTGCACAAGGCAAGCTGTGTGCCTTGTTTACCGCAGGAGCAGAACATGTCTGGGCAGACCACAGTCCTCAGACTCAGTGGCTACAGGTTCTTTGTCCTCTTTCCCATGGTTGCTTCTCCCCAAAACAGAAGGAGAAGATGTCTGGGAAAGCCAGGACATGTATAAGCCTATTTTGCCTATTTAGGCCTACCATGACACCATAACCAGATGCTAAGTCTCACAGGAATTCTGAAAAATTATAGGTTTCACTAACTTGTATACTTCACTCTAAGATTGCCTTAAAGTATGGAGACAATCATTGCTCCTCTTGCAGCTCTCACCAGTTTTCCAGCCCTGGGGTACAGCAGCTCAGGTTCACACTTCTGCTCATCAGCTCTCTTCCCTGCTGGTGTGCACCTCAGACCTAGAAAAAGAGTGTCAACAGGATCAGCAGCTCTGCTTGTCAGACCATTACTGTTTCAATTTGGGAGGTAATAGAAGGACAGAGGAAGGGGAGCCCTGATGAATGGATCATGGTTGGCAGTGTTTGTGCTGCTGCACAGAGAAGGTTCTGTCTGGGCTCTGTACCTCAGAAAAACTGACAGAGGATGAAAAGTACCATCAAAAACACCCAAGCCTGCAAGGGCAGGGTTTTAGTCATGAAGGTGCAAAATGGTATTTGTCTATCTGTACTTTGAGGATTGTGTTTTACAAGACCCTTTATTTTTAAAGGCTTCAAGTATGGCTCCTCCGGTGTTGGACACATCTACCCATATCTAAACGACTTTAGAGGACACACAAAGCAGTACATTATGACTCATTCTCCAAGTTGAGGGCAATTTGATTAATCATTTTCTTTCTTAACACCACTTGTAATCTATAATGTGATGCCAGCTCAGGTTCAGCAGTTGTTCCCCACCCAATGAACTGTAAGTGTCCTGATATGGAAACTTAGAGAAGCCGTCATAATAGGCAAGGCACGGGTTTGGGAAGGCACTTAAGAATGCCCATCCCGGCAGTTTGGGTAATGCTGAGGAAAGTAGTTATGATTTACTAGTCTCAAAGTCTTTAATGATGAGGAATTTGCCCCACTAGCATTAAGGCCTTGACCTGTCTCATAAGTGCAGAAGATGTAATTTATGGCATGGCAATTCACCTTTCAGGCTTACTTGTGGCTGGTAACTTGTGGAGCAGTTGTGACTTGTCTTATAGACTTTGCTTTAGAGCAGATGAAGCCTTCTCTGCCTCATGCTGAAACTCGCAGTTCCAGTTCTTTGAAATGGCTATGCCCTTTTCCTCTTGGAATGCTGATAGATGGGGAAATAAAAGAAATGAAGAGGCATGTAAGTGTATAGCTCTATGTTATCAAAAGATCATCTTTATCCTGATCTGCCATTCTGAGGAGCAGTTTCCCAGTAAGATAGAGCCAGGGCAGCAGCCATACTCTACTGCAATTCCATACCAGCGTGCATGGGAAGAAGGCAAGCCTGCTAAACAAGCCAGGTCATGGGGACTTACCTGGCCCCCAATCTGTACATCACTAAATGCTCATCAGAAATTCACTACAGTGAATAACAACTCAACAAAAGGCTGAAATTCTGTTGCCTTTTCTCAGTTGATGGACTTGTGTTTTCCAGCCACCATAGCTGGGTGTGCATCTTGACTGTGTCTTAGCACCATCTCAGGGTGATCTTTCTTGGCCATCGGTTCCAGGTAGCAGCATCTGCAATCAGGCCTCACCACCCTGGGCTAGAGGTCAAGCACACATTCCTCTAATTGCACCTGCTGCTCTTTTTAACACTTTCCTCTTAATTATTCAGATAAGGTCATCACTGCTCCAGAAGGATTCCTGCAGAGATGTGGTTCCACTGAAGTGGATCTATCACCCATGGAGACTTGGTATGGCTATACTGTAATTAAAAAGATCCCTGCTAATCTGATGGGTGTGAAATATAGAAACCTGCCATAAAAAAAATCAGCATTCAAGGAGGTGATTTTCCCATTCACTGTATGACTGGCAATGGATAGGTTGTTGCCAAGTGTTGTTGGACTGCAGAATATCTCTGGGCTGAGATTTCTGTTTCTACAGATAACTGGAAATTAATGGCAATTATATTCGTAGGATTGAAGATAGAGTTAGAAGGTGCCTGCCATGTGATTGCGCAGTGACAGTAAGTGCTGACCTCTCAGTCACAAAGGACTGGTAGCTTTCCTCTTCTTCCTTACAAGGGAACACTTTTTTCTAAGGTACTGGGGGAAGAAAGGAATTTTGATATCAGCTCATATAATTTTAATTCTTTGAAATTATAGGCAGTAAACAAGGTCTGAATTGATTTAATCCTCCACTCTGGAAGTAGCTGTTATTTGATTTAGGAGAAATACAAACTCTGATTGTTACAGAGCAGCTGGGAAATCAAACTGCTAATTTTAAGTTTTGTGAGCAGGTATGTGCTCTCTGGTGTTTGGACCAACACTTGCCTCAGAAAAGGCTTACCAATGCTTGCCCTCATAAAAAGGACTCCACACCCTGAAATTCACATTTCCTGGTGTGTTTATTGCGCTGCAGTGTTATGGAAGGCAACTGTGTAACCATAAGTAGTCAGTGAAACACAGATCAAGAAATAAGTATGAAACAAACATATACATTCTTTTATTTCCTTAAACATGGAACACAGTGAGACTGCCAATCAGGTCTTTGAAGTGAGAAATGGTGTTTACCACTTACGTCATCTCTTCCTTTTCCCCATACCCAAATGATACTGCTGAAACATCACAGTTAAAATGACAGTTAGTTCTCATACTTTACTTACCTTTACTTAACAGTGCCAACTGATATTATGGATGAATCATGCAACAAACTTAAAACTCTGCCCTCTGGGAAAAAACCTCAAACAAAACTTTCCAAGACAAGTAGAATGAATCACATATTAAAATGTTTAACATATTTTAAAGTATGCCTGAAACCACCTTTGCATAAGTTTCCTTCAGCAAACCAGAACTTAAGAGTAGGATCATGAAAGCTAGGCTATGCTTTCAGCTATTACTGCTGAGTAGATGACATCAACATGACTTTTTCAAAAGGCAGAGAAATGAACTAGGGGGAAAATCAGCTTAGGTCTTCATGACTGCACCTTTGTTCCATGGTAGAGAGATAAACAGCATGGAATCCAGGTAGGTAGCTCTTGTTGTTGGAGTTGTGATGGCTGGGCATTGCCTAAGAGCCTAACGCCCCAGGGAGCCTCTGTTTCCTATGCTAGTCCTGGTGGTAAGGGAGGAATTCTGCCAGGTGTCAGAGGTGTCAGGCTTTGCCCTGAAAACTGCAAGGACTGAATTTATTTATTTGATCTTGCCTTGCCTGCCATCCTTGCAAGACTGAATAAGCTGGTACGTTGTTGTTATCTGCAGGAGGAGGCAAATGAGACTACATGAGTGGATAGGTCTTTTTCAGCACTGCACCTCTGAAGACCAAGAAGAACAGCAAATACCTTCCTTTCTGTTTTGTGAACACTCCTGCTTTGGGGCAAGGAGGAAAGAAGAGACAATACAGCAACCATTTTAAGAGCTAAGTTACGTTCACTGTCAAAAGCTATGAAACACATGACAATTTGATACGACCACATTAAGGAAAATATTGTTCCTATTGAGGATGACTGACTGAGGTGTTTCAGGGAAAGCTATCCCTAAAAGAAGGAAGAAACAAGGTGCTAGCTGCACTAGTAACTGGCTGCACTCATCTTTCAGTCCTGTTGCTCTATAGAGGGGGGAGCAGGTGGCAGTGGGGACCATGGCTTGGCTCAGCTGTTCAGGTATATAAGCATATGCCAACCTACAAAGCCATACCAGATTGTGTGAATACTTCAGAGAGCTCTTCTTTTAAGCCTGGAAATTTTGATCAGATTGCCTGATATCAAGAAGTCATGGAGGAAAAGTCTTGCTCATCCTAGATGTATGGAACGTGTTTTAATATGTATCTGCCAGGAAGTTCTGTGGGTGCTACAAGTAGTAGCTTCCTCTTTCCTTTGCAACCCAGATGAAGTATGATTTTATTTAGCATGGGTAAAGGAATCAGATCATGTGCAAATTATTTGTCTTTTCCCTGAAGGTCAGTGCTTACTGTGACTGTACTTTGTCTACAAAAGTTAATGACAAAACCACACTGAGTAATTGAATTTCTCTTTCTGTTCTGTATTATAGAGAACTGTGTCATGGTAGGCCTAAGTAGGCCAGAATAGGCTTATGCATGTCCTGGATTGCCCAGAGTTGTTTTTCTGCTCTCCCTCCTTCTGTTTTGGGGAGAA
>VWZE01007120.1:26369-40435 GCA_013396675.1 Eubucco bourcierii | reverse complement strand
AAAAAAAAAAAAAAAAAAGAAAGAGAGAAATGAAGTTTTTATTTTAATTCTCTCCTTTGCTCCCTACTGATGCTTCATTGTACTAATTCCCAGACAAGGATGCTAAACCACTCACCTCTACAGCTAGGCTGATTTCATTTGCAAGTCTGGTGGCTTCATTAAGGACATCATTCCCTTCCTGCAGGGTCTTTTCAACATCTTGTCTGCCATCTTCTACAGCTTGCTTCTCCTTCTGTGGGCCATGTGAACACAAAGGGAAATAGGAGTTAAGCAGAATGAGGATGCCAGAGCAAATGCCAGCAGCCCAATGCAAGACTGCATCTTGTTCCTGTGCCACAAAGCCTCTTCTGGAGTGCTCTGAGCTTTCAGTGACCACAATCAAGCACACACAATGTGAGGTCTCTTTTCCTTGTCCTCCTGTGCCCAGCTCTGCATTTACAACAGAGAGACTGTGCAGTGCTAATGCACAATGATCAGAAAGGAGTCAGAAGCCCTCTCTTTGCCCAGATGTGCAAGGCTCTCATTCTGACAATCATCTTCTCTGCCTGTTAAGGCAAAAATGATCCAAATATTCTGCTGCTTTCCTTTTCACACCCACTGGTGTTTCACTGACCACTGAATGCACAGTAACAGTTGCATGTCCACACCCAGAGAGTGGGGATCAAGGGCACAATGTCCACCTGCAGACCAGTGCCAAGTGGTGTCCCTCAGGGGTCAGTGCTGGCACCAGTGCTGTTTGACATCTTTGTCAGTGCCATGGACAGAGGAATCAGTGCAGCCTCAGCAAGTGTGCAGCTGGCACCAAGCTGTGTGGCACAGTCACTTGCTAGAGGGCAGGGATCCATCCAGAGGGACCTGCACAGGCTGCAGAGCTGTGCCCAGGCCAGTCTCAGGACATTCAACAAGGCCAAGTGTAAGGTCCTGCCCCTGGGTAGGCACAATGCCAAGCACACCTCCAGGCTTGGTGGGGAATGGCTGAGAGCAGCCCTGAGGAACAGGCCCTGGGGGTGTGGGGTGAGGAAAAGCTCAAGCTGAGGCTGCAGTGTGAGTGCAGCCCAGACAGCAACTGTGTGCTGGGCTGCAGCAAGAGCAGTGTGGGCAGCAGGGCAAGGGAGGGGATTGTGCCCCTTGGCTCTGCTCTCCTCAGACCCCACCTGCAGTCCTGGGTGCAGTTCTGGAGCCCCCAGCACAGGAAGGACATGGAAGTGTTGGAGCCAGTGCAGAGGAGGCCACCAAGATGCTGAGAGGGCTGCAGCAGCTCTGCTGTGAGGACAGGCTGAGAGAGTTGGGGCTGTGCAGCCTGGAGAGGAGAAGGCTTCCAGGAGAGCTTGGAGTGGCCTTGCAGGATCTGAAGGGGGCTGCAGGAAGGCTGGGGAGGGACTATTGACAAGGTCTGGGAATGGCAGGACAAGGGGAATGGGTTTGAACTGCCAGAGGGAAGATTTAGACTGGATGTTAGGAGGAAGTTCTTTACAATGAGGGTGGTGAGGCACTGGCACAGGTTGCCCAGGGAGGTTGTGGCTGCTCCCTGCCTGGAGGTGTTCAAGGCCAGGTTGGAGGAGGCCTTGAGTGAGCTGTGCTAGTGGGAGGTGTCCCTGCCTATGGCAGGGGTTTGGAACTGGCTGATCCTTGAGGTCCCTTCCAACCTTCCCATTCTCTGATTCTATGATACTGTGATGCAGAGAATATTCCAAAAGTGAGCTGTCAGAGAGTTTTCTCCAGCCTTTGGGAAGCAAATGCCCAGAGCTGAGTCCACCTGACTTCTGTAGAGCATTCCATTGCCTTAATTCAATCAAGGCCACAAACCTCTGCTGAGATCTGAGGTCTCACAACTCCAACCTCATCACTGCATACCAGGCAAAAGCTCACTGAGATACAGAGCTGAAGCATTTATCTTCATTAGGTTGACTCTGCCCTTTATGTCTTGGTTAAATGCTTGTTAATGTACAGTATAATCTGCTCTTTAAGTCTCTGCCACTTAAATTAAATCATAAGTAGACCCCTCTGCTAGGAGGGAGATCATTTAATAGCAGCTACTAACTACAGAGGACAGAGTTTGATTTATTACTCTGGAATATCCACATAACCCCCTTCAGTCTTCTTCCCAGGGGTTGGAGAAGGAGATGGAAGTCTACATTTTCTAGGAGCAAATATATGAAAGCAAATATTTTAACTGAACTCTTTAAATCTGGAGCAGAGGATTTGAATTTTACATGAGTGCTTATTCTGGGCTGAGTTTCATTTCTCCACTGCACCCTCCACTCAGTGTCTAAAAGCAGATGATGCCATTTTGATGAAGCTGGGGAGGAATTCTGCTCCTAACACCAAAGCATTTCCTCAGCACTTCCTTTTCAGTACATCAGATATAATGCAATAATATTTTTGCTTCCTTTTATTTTGTCTTGCTAGTAATTTTATCTAGAGATTTAATACTGCCCATTTGAACACTTTGATCAGCCCCCAAGGGCATGAGCAGAGGGTTGGAGCATCTCTCCTATGAGGAGAGACTGAGGATGTTGGGGCTGTTCAGTTTGGAGAGGAGAAGGCTTCTAACACCAAAGCATTTCCTCAGCACTTCCTTTTCAGTACATCAGATATAATGTAATAATATTTTTGCTTCCTTTTACTTTGTCTTGCTAGCAATTTTATCTAGAGATTTAATATTGCCCATTTGAACACTTTGATCAGCCCCCAAGGGCATGAGCAGAGGGCTGGAGCATCTCTCCTATGAGGAGAGACTGAGGGAGTTGGGGCTGTTCAGTCTGGAGAGGAGAAGGCTCTGAGGTGACCTTATTGTGAATTTGCAGTAACTTAAGGGGGCTACAAGAAAACTGGGGAGGGACTTTTTAGGCTGTCAGGTAGGGATAGGGCTAGGGGGAATGGAGCAAAGCTGGAGGTGAGGACATTCAGACTGGATGTCAGGAGGAAGTTCTTCAGCATGAGGGTGGTGAGAGCCTGGAAGAGGTTACCCAGGGAGGTGGTGGAAGCCTCATCCCTGGAGGTGTTTAAGGCCAGGCTGGATGAGGCTGTGGCCAGCCTGAGCTAGCGTGAGGTGTCCCTGCCTGTGGCAGGGGGGTTGGAACTGGCTGATCCTTGTGGACCCTTCCAGCCCTGAGTGATTCCATGATTCTAAGTGACCAATGCTCACCTCTAGCAGGGTGATGTTCCTGTGGTTGATGGCAGACAGGCGCTCAGCTTTCCTGATTTTGCTGCTGGCTTCTCTCAGCAGCTGTCGAGCATCATCCACCTTGCTGTGGTAGTTTGCCAGCTTGCCCTGCACCTCCCTTTTGAGGTCCTCATTTTTCTCACTGGGCTCACCAAATAATTTCTTCACCTTGTTCAAGAGATCTTCTGCGTTCCTGCAACACATCAACACCCATGAAGGCACTGAGCTCATACTCCCTGCACTGAAGAAACTGAAGACTCTTAATGATATGCAGCTAAGTGAGACTTCTACATTGAATATCAGAACCAGAATCAGAACTAACAAGGTTGGAAAAACACCTTTGAGATCACTGAGTCCTGCAGGAAGCAATGCCAGAACACAGGAGGTTGATCTTGACACCCAGCTGGGTGCTGATGTTGCTGGGTTGGAGGGCAGAAGGGCTCTGCAGCAGGACCTCGACCGCCTGCACAGATGGGCAGAGTCCAAGAGGATGGAGCTCAACAAATCCAAGTGCCAGGTGCTGCACTTTGGCCACAACAACCCCATGCAGAGCTACAGCCTGGGCTGGGAGTGGCTGGAGAGCAGCCAAACAGAAAGGGATCTGGGGGTGCTGATTGACACCCACCTGAACAGGAGCCAGCAGTGTGCCCAGGTGGCCAAGAAGGCCAATGGCATCCTGGCCTGCATCAGCAAGAGTGTGGCCAGCAGGAGCAGGGAGGTCATTCTCCCCCTGGACTCTGCACTGCTTAGGCCACACCTTGAGTGCTGTGTCCAGTTCTGGGCCCCTCCATTGAAGAAGGACATTGAGGTGCTTGAGTGTGTCCAGAGAAGGGCACCGAGGCTGGGGAGAGGCCTGGAGCACAGCCCTATGGAGAGAGGCTGAGGGAGCTGGGATTGGTTAGCCTGGAGAAGAGGAGGCTCAGGGGAGACCTTCTTGCTGTCTGCAGCTACCTGCAGGGTGGTTGTAGCCAGGAGGAGGTTGCTTTCTTCTCTCAGGCAAGCAGCAGCAGAACAAGAGGACACAGACTGAAGCTGTGCCAGGGGAAGTTTAGGCTGGAGGTGAGGAGAAAGTTGTTGCCTGAGGGAGTCATTGACTGCTGGAATGGGCTGCCCAGGGAGGTGGTGGAGTCAGCGTCCCTGGAGGTGTTGAAGGCAGGTTTGGACATGGCACTTGGTGCCATGGTCTGGTCTGGAGGGCTGTGGGAATGGCTTGGACTTGATGAGCTTTGAGGTCTCTTCCAACCTTGGTGATACTGTGAGACTGTGATCTTCAAACACTCAGCAGCTGAGTCATGCAGTTCACTCTCACAAGGGAACTGATGACAGCAGTCCACAGGAGCTCCAAAGCCATCAGAAGAATTTATGAAGGGGACAGGCACACAAAAATAAAGCCACTCAGCATACCAAAGAGAAAGAGAGATTGTGGCTCACAGCATCCCTTGATAGCAGGAGCTCAGTGGCATCTGAGAAAATGTGTCAGAATGGTGTCCTGAAAAATGGGTTTCATAAGTATGAAAATCAGGGGGATGTGAGACAGAAGCTGGTGTGGATTTTAGAGAGAAATTATTGACTCATCTGCCCTTTCAGCACACTAAGGCAACCAGATTACAGGCCTGACTTGAGGAGGAGGGGGAAAGCTGCACCTGTAAGAGAAGCTCTGCCAGCTGTGCAAGCAAGAAGACTTGGACTTCATCTGCCTTCTTCTCTTAGCTTTGCAGAGTTCAATTTGGGAAGAAGTTCTTTGCAGTGAGAAAGGGGAGACACTGGCACAGGCTGAGGGTGGTGAGACACTGGCACAGGCTGCCCAGGGAGGTTGTGGAGCACAGAAGCACAGAATGTGATCTTTGATCACATTCTGTGCTTCTGTGCTCCACAACCTCCCTGCAGGTGTTCAGCACCAGGTTGGATGAGGCCTTGAGTGACCTGTTCTAGTGGGAGGTGTCCCTGCCCATGGCAAGGGGTTAGAACTGGCTGAGATTTGAGGTCCCTTCCAACCTTCCCATTCTACGATTCCATGAAAACATAGGAAAAGTAAGAAAATTTTGGTCACTGCTCTGGGTTGTGTTCCTGTGCAACCTGAGCTGAATTCTATGGCCCTGCTCTGGCAGGGGGGTTGGACTCAATGATATATGGAAGTCTTTTCCAACCCCTTGCCTCCTGTGGTGCTGTGATCCTCTGTCTAACCAAGGAGTAAACACATTAAAGAATCATAGAATGGGAAGGTTGGAAGGGACCTCAAGGATCAGCCAGTTCCAACCCCCTGCCATAGGCAGGGACACCTCCCACTAGCACAGGGCACTCAAGGCCTCCTCTAACCTGGCCTTGAACACCTCCAGGGAGGGAGCAGCCACAACCTCCCTGGGCAACCTGTGCCAGTGTCTCACCACCCTCACTGCAAACAACTTCCTCCTCACATCCACTTTCAATCTCCCCTCTGACACTTCAAACCCATTCCCCTTGTCCTGCCATTCCCAGACCTTGCCAGCAGTCCCTCCCCAGCCTTCCTGCAGACCCCTTCAGATCCTGCAAGGCCACTCCAAGCTCTCCTGGAAGCCTTCTCCTCTCCAGGCTGCACAGCCCCAACTCTCTCAGCCTGTCCTCACAGCAGAGCTGCTGCAGCCCTCTCAGCATCTTGGTGGCCTCCTCTGCACTGTCTCAAACACTTCCATGTCCTTCCTGTGCTGGGGGCTCCACAACTGCACCCAGGACTGCAGCTGGGGTCTGAGGAGAGCAGAGCCAAGGGGCACAATCCCCTCCCTTGCCCTGCTGCCCACACTGCTCTTGCTGCAGCCCAGCACACAGTTGCTGTCTGGGCTGCACTCACACTGCAGCCTCAGCTTGAGCTTTTCCTCACCCCACACCCCCAGGGCCTGTTCCTCAGGGCTGCTCTCAGCCATTCCCCACCCAGCCTGGAGCTGTGCTTGGCATTGTGCCTACCCAGGGGCAGGACCTTACACTTGGCCTTGTTGAATGTCCTGAGGTTGGCCTGGGCACAGCTCTGCAGCCTGTGCAGGTCCCTCTGGATGGATCCCTGCCATTGAACTACCTCACAGTGACCAGGACAGTTGCAGAGCTACTGAAAAGCAACTACTCAACAAGTCTGTAAGAGGACAGTGACCAGCAAGACAAGAGAGGGGATCCTGCCCCTCTGCTCTGCTGAGACCCCACGTGGAGGACTGCATGCAGCTCTGGAGATCCCAAGGATATGGAGCTCTTGAAGAGGGTCCAGAGGAGGCCACAAAGATACTCAGAGGGCTGGAGAACCTCCCTTATGGGACAGGCTGATGGAGTTGGGTTTGTTCAGCATGGAGAAGAGAAGGCTGCAGGGAGACCTCAGAGCAGCCTTCCAGTACCTGAAGGGGCTCCAGGAGAGCTGGGGAGGGACTTGACAAGGCCTGGGAGTGACAGGATGAGGGACAGTGGCTTTGAGCTGGGAGAGGGAAGAGTGAGAGTGGAGATGAGGAAGAAATTCTCTAGAGTGAGGGTGGGGAGACACTGGCACAGGTTGCCCAGGGAGGCTGTGGATGCCCCTGCCTGGAGGTGTTCAAGGCCAGGCTGGATGAGGCCTTGAGCAAGCTGTGCTGGTGGGAGGTGTCCCTGCCCATGGCAGGGGGTTGGCACTGGATGCTCTTGAAGGTTCCTTCCAACCCAACCCATTCTCTAGGACCCCAGGCATGTGCTCCCTGTTTGAATTTCCTTCACCCTATTCCCTTGCAGAACATGTCCCAGCCCCTATCTTACTGCATTACTTAAGCAGTTTCAGCACATTTTTCTTTAAGACACAGTACTTTATGAAAGAGTTTCAGAAAACATGATCTAGGGACCTTTCCTCCCTGCCCTGTGCTCCACAGTGATTTATTTTCCTTCTATCAAGCTCACCATCCAAATGTCTTGGATGTGTTAAGAGGTAATGGTAGCCTTAAGACAAACCACACAACTTTGATTGAAATCAGTGTCTATATTCCTACATTCCTTAGCAGAAAAACTATTCCTTTATCAGGGACAAAAATACTCACTTTGCCCATTTCAGGAGGGATAGCAAGAGAAGGAGAAGCTCTTTCCATCAAAGCAGCCCTGCTGCATTTCCTGCTCTAGCTGTTGGGCTCCAGCAGAAAATGATTTGATGCTAGGCTGACAGTTTCATGCTGGCTGCAGCACCTGAGGACTAGAAACACCTTGTGTGAAAGGCTTTCCTCCAGCCTGCCCTAAAGCTGCTGGCAGCACTTTCAAAGCTTTGGGTAGATCTTTCTCACCCCTACATTTTTTCCTGGGTCATTTCTATGTGTGAGTGGAGAAGGGATAGAAGAGGCTCAATAGAATCAGAAGAGAAAGGAACAAAACATTGCTGGAAAATAACTTTGCAAGAGAGCCTTTCTGGAGAGGACAGAAGGTGGAACCACCAGAACTATGAGCACAAATACTGCACAGGGAGGACTGCAGAAAATGCTCTGGTTTATAGAGGCAGTGCCAGCCTGATGCTCTACTGCTTAGCATTCCTAGCTCACCTTGTGTTTTAGTTACACACACCTGAGAGGTGACATCTTCAGGTTTGAACACCTCTACCCTAGACAGTTCCCTGAACCATCACAACTCCAGTGGGCCAGCAGCTGCTCAGCTGGATCCCCTGCAAGGTGCTTGTTCTGCTGAACTGCTAAGCTGTGTGATGGTTTGGGAGTTCCCTGCCCCCCACACTTTGTAAAATCCCCCAGACTAGACTCAGGGGGCTGGAAGTTAAGGACTGAAGCTCTGTTTACAGCTCAGCACAATGGACAAGCAGAGATAGACACAGTAGACAGGAACAGTGACAGAGATAGACAAGGTAAAGGTGATACAGAAACACAACTCCCCTCCCAGCAATCAGAGACCCCAGGAGGGGCTCCCAACCACCCTTCCACCTTCTCCCCACCCCTATAACTTACCCCAAGATTTGCCTTATGTGCAAGGTGAGCTTGGGGGCTGGGCCAGGGGGGTTAGAAGGAAAGTGGTTAGTGAGGTTACTCAGCAGAGAGCAGAAGGCCAGAAGCTCCCAGAGCCCGAGAGGGTCTGCAAGCCTGAGTGTCTTCTCTATGTTTTGTGTTCTTTCCCTATACATCTCAGCAAGCCTGTGAGTGCAGCAGACATCACCACTGTTTGCTTTCCACACCCTAGAATATAATTTTCTCTATTAAAATATTCCAATTAGCCTCAAACCAGCACATAAGTAAAGCCTGGAACATGCCTGCTGTGCCTGATACAGAATCACAGAACGAACCAGGTTGGAAAAGACCTTTGAGATCATCCAGTCCAACCTATCACCTAACACCTTCTAATGAACTAAACCCTGGCACCAAGTGCCTCATGCAGCCTCCTTTTAAACACCTCCAGGGATGGGCACTCCACCACCTCCCTGGGCAGCCCATTCCAATGCCAATCTCTCTTGCTCTGAAGAGCTTCTTCCTAACATCCAGCCTGAACCTGCCCTGGCACAGCTTGAGGCTGTGTCCTCTTGTTCTGTTGCTGGGTGCCTGGCAGCAGAGCCTAATCCCAACTGGCCACAACCTCCCTTCAGGGAGCTGCAGAGAGCAATGAGCTCTGCCCTGAGCCTCCTCTTGTGCAGGCTGCACACCCCCAGCTCCCTCAGCCTCTCCTCACAGGCCTGTGCTCCAGGCCACTCCCCAGCCTTGCTGCCCTTCTCTGGACATGTTCAAGCACCAGATTGCCAAGATTCTAACTTCAAGCCAAGTGTTCTTCTGGATCAGGTAAGATCAGGTGAGGTACAGGGCAGTGAGGCTGGTGAAGGATCTGGGCAACAGGTCTGGTGAGGAGTGGCTGAGGGACCTGGGGATTTTTAATCTGAAGGAGGCTAAGGAGAGACCTCCTTGATTTCTACAACTTCCTAAAAGGAAGCTGAAGCCATGTGGATGTTGGTCTCTTCTCCCTACTATTGAGTGACAGAACAAGAGGAGATGGCCTCAAGTTATACTGGGGGAGTGCAGAGGAGGGCAAGGAAGCTGTGAAGGGCCTGGAGAATAAATCTTATGAAGAGCAACTGAAGGAGCTGGGGATGATTAGTTTGAAAACAAGGAGGCTGAGAGGAGACCTCATGGCTGTCTACAGCTACCTGAGAGGACATTGGTGCTGCTCTCCTCTCACAGGTGACAGAACAAGAGGGAATGGCCTCAAGCTGCCACTGGTTTAGACTGGACATTAGGATTTATTTTTTTTTCCCAGCAAGAGTGGTCAGGGATTGGAATGAGCTGCCCAGGGAGGTGGTGGAGTCAACAACCCTGGAGGTGTTTGAAGGTCATCTGGGTGAGGTGCTTGGGGCTATGGTTCAGGGTGAGCCTTGTAGAGTAGGGATATTGGTTGGACCTGGTGATCCTGAGGGGCTTTGCCCACCTGAATGTTCCTGTGATTCTGTGATTAGGTGAAACTTCTTCACAGAGAGGATACTCAAAGACTGCCCAGGGAGGTGATTGAATCCCCATCCCTGCAGAGGCTTAAAAGAGGCAGAGATGTGGTGCTGAGGGTCAGGTTGCTTTCTTCTCTCAGGCAAGCAGCAGCAGAACAAGAGGACACAGTCTGAAGCTGTGCCAGGGGAAGTTTAGGCTGGAGGTGAGGAGAAAGTTGTTGCCTGAGAGAGTCATTGACTGCTGGAATGGGCTGCCCAGGGAGGTGGTGGAGTCAGCGTCCCTGGAGGTGTTGAAGGCAGGTTTGGACGTGGCACTTGGTGCCATGGTCTGGTCTGGAGGGCTGTGGGAATGGCTTGGACTTGATGAGCTCTGAGGTCTCTTCCAGCCTTGGTGATACTGTGAGACTGTGATGTGTTAGCAGCAGGGTCAGTAGAGAGTTAGAGAATGGTTGGCCTGGATGACCTGACAGGGCTTTTCCAACCAAAACAACTTTATGATTCTAAGAAGTCTTCAGCACTTTACAGGATGGCTTAGAAAGAGCTGCCAATATAGTTCTGTAGCACAGAATTGTAGAGTCATAGAATGCTTAAGCTTGGAAAGGACCTCTCCTATGAGGACAGACTGAAAGAGTCTGGACTCTGCAGTCTGGAGAAGAGGCTCCCAGGTGACCTCATCGTGGCCTTTCAGTATCTCAAGAGGGCTACAAAAAAGTTGGGGAGGGACTTTTTAGGCTCTCAGGTAGTGACAGGACTGGGGGGAATGGAGCAAAGCTGGAGGTGAGGAGATTCAGCCTGGAGGTGAGGAGGAAGTCCTTCAGCATGAGGGTGGTGAGAGCATGGCACAGGTTGGCCAGGGAGACCCCATCCCTGGAGGTGTTTAAGGCCAGGCTGGATGAGGCTGTGGCCAGCCTGATCTAGTGTGAGGTGTCCCTGCCCATGGCAGGGGTTTGGAACTGGCTGATCCTTGTGGTCCCTTCCAACCCTGACTGCTTCTGTGATTCTATGACTCTATGATTCTATGACCTCTAAGATCACCAAGTCCAACCTTCTCCCCAACACCTCCATGACCACCAGACCATGCCCTGAAGTGCCAAATCTACTTGTTTTTGGAACACCTCCAGGGCTGGTGACTCCACCACCTCCCTGGGCAGCCTGTCCCAGCAGTGAGTGTTAGATTTTGATTTCCTTCACATTTACACAAGTCCCAGACTGAAACTTGGAGAAGATGACAACCACATTGACAAGAGCCAGGTATTAGCACTGGAAGGTGAAGACTGAGGTCTCTCTACTCACTTGAGCTCATCTTCTGCTATTCTCTCTTGTGTGCTCAGCTCTCTGCTTCTCATCTCTGCGATCATCCTTTCGGCCTCGCTCTGCAGTTCAGGGAGGCTCTTCTCCAAGCTCTCATCTCGGGTCCTGAGTGTCTCGTTCAGTTTTATTGCCTCTTCTTTTGCAGCTGCAGGGGGTCAGAAAATATTTATGTAGGAAGTTAGCAAAGAGACTTCAAGCCCAGCAACTCTACCAGCAAGTGGAAAGCAACTTGCAGTGGTTACCCCTGCTGTGAACTATAAAGGATGGTTAATCAGACACCGAGGAGAAAATGTTGCAGGTTTCATCACAACTTTCATTACAGTTCACTTTTAAGCACTATAATTAAAGTGAAGAAGTCTTTGTAGTGAGTGAAAAAATCTGTTGCTCCTCCCCTCCTTCCCCTGAAAGGATGAAATTTGCACTGAACATTGAAAAGAGCAGGAGATAATCTGTCATGCTGCTCACAGGATTAAGGAGCAGGCAGCACAAGGAAGGAAAATTGGATTTAAATCACTTTGGAAGTGGTTCAAAATAAAATCACTTTGGAAAGGCTTCAAAATATGTCTTGTACAGCATCCAGACTTATCCAAGCACAAGGGATTGCCATTAGAAATGCAGACAACTTCCCCCATATAGGGAGTGCTGTTCTCCATGGCTCTACCCATGACTACCAGAACCTCTGTGTTATTTGTAGGCTTTCCCTTCCCTCTGGTAGTGCAAACAGGACCCAGATAGCTACAGCTGGGTATGTGAGAGTGAGTTGCAAGTGGTTCTGAGGAGACAAAGGAGCCTAAATGTCTGTGCTCTGACTTCAGCTCCTCATGAGGTCCCTGTGCCCTGAGCCAAAGCTTGTGGATTCTGGTGGTACAGCCTGGCATTATCCAGACACTTGTGGCTAAAGGGGAAACTCCTAGACAAGTGTTAATGAGGCATCCTGTGCTAGGAAAAACAAATCATAGAATGGGAAGGTTGGAAGGGACCTCAAAGCTCAGCCAGTTCCAACCCCTTGCCATAGGCAGGGACACCTCCCACTAGTACAGGTCACTCAAGGCCTCATCCAACCTGGCCTTGAACACCTCCAGGGGGGTTGTGGAGCACAGAATCACCCAACGTGATCTTTGATCACGTTGGGTGATTCTGTGCTCCACAACCTCCCTGGGCAACCTGTGCCAGTGTCTCACCACCCTCAACCTGTGCCAGTGTCTCACACCCTCACTGCAAACAACTTTCTCCTAACATCCAGTCTAAATCTCCCCTCTGCCACTTCAAACCCATTCCCCTTGTCCTGTCATTCCTAGCCTTTGTCAATAGTCCCTCCCCAGCCTTCCTGCAGCCCCCTTCAGATCCTGCAAGGCTACTATCAGGTCTCCTGGAAGCCTTCTCCTCTCCAGGCTGCAGAGCCCCAACTCTCTCAGCCTGTCCTCACAGCAGAGCTGCTGCAGCCCTCTCAGCATCTTGGTGGCCTCCTCTGGACCTGCTCCAACCCTTCCATGTCCTTCCTGTGCTGGGGGCTCCAGAACTGCACACAGGATTCAGCAGCTCAGTCCCCAACCTGTCCTAGTCCATGAGGTTGTTCTTCCTCAAGTGCAGGACTCTACACTTGCCCTGGCTGGATCCCTTTGGATTTCTCCCTGCCCAGCTCTCCAGCCTGGCCAGGTCACACTGGATGGCAGCACAGCCTGCAGGGTGTCAGCCACTGCTCCCTGTTTCCTATCATCATAGCTGCTGCTCAGCTCAGGGCATGTGCAGGGATGTGTTAGAGGGAAGGCAATAGAAAATGTACTTTATAGCACTTGGACTGAAGTGGAAGCTTTCCTTTTGAACAAAATGGGCCTTCAGAAGCATAACTGCTGAAATCAGCACTGTAGTGGGAGTTTTAAGGAGAAAAAGAATAGATTAGTATTTTCCAAGGTAAAAAAAAAAAAGAAAAAAAAGAAAAATCAGCCTGTGATTGCTAATAATTTTCATATTTTTTTCAGCCATTATCTTATTTGATAGGCTCATGTGTGAGCTATTTTTTGGCTCTTTGAAGCCATCCACAATACTTCAGCTCTCACTGCATCCTAAGTGCAGTGAATCAGCTTGTGGGAGAGAGAGAGCTGGCTCCATGCCACTGCTTAGGTAAGGTTAAGAGTCACTTGCACATAGTAAGCAGCAGCTATTCATTAGCAGCAAGCAGTAATGTGTTTTTAAAGTCATCTGGGGGGATTAAGATGATGTGTTCATGCACCAAGTGCTAACATGACAAAAAAGCTTTCTTACCAATACATGGTTTTAGCTGCTTTGAAAATAAACAGGAGCTGACACCTCTTAGTTCCCTCATCACAGCAGCTTTTCTTCAGACAGCTGCCAAACTCCTGAAGGCAAATACCCAATATGCTGCCTGCTCTTAGTTCAGCACTACCAATACACTTAACTCTTTAGATCAACTGCACCTCCAGCATGGAAAAACACCTGAGTTTCTTCACTGGACATTTAAATGCCATTTCTGAGTGAATAGGCCCTTCACAGAATGCATCCAGTTGGCAGAGCCCTCCAAGCTCATCCAGTCCAACCCTCACCCAGCACTGAAGGGCCAGCACTAAACCATGTCCCTAAGCACCACCTCCATGATGCTTGAACACCCCCAGGAATAGGGACTGCAGCACTGCCCTGGGTAGACTGTGCCAATGAACCCTTCCAATGCAGAAATGTTTGCTAACATCCAGCCTGAAGCTCTGAACCATTTCCCCTGCACCTGCCCCTTGGCACCCAGCAGCAGAGGCTGCCCCCTGCTTGCTCCAACCTCCCTGCAGGCAGCTGCAGAGAGTAGTGGGCTCTGCCCTCAGCCTCCCATTCTGCAGCCTGCACACCCCCAGCTCCTTCAGCCCCTCCTCACCACCAGCTGCTCCAGGCCCTTCTCCAGCCTCCCTGCCCTGCTCTGCACAGGCTGCAGCCCTTTAGTGTCCTTCCTGCAGTGAGGGGCCCAGAGCTGAGCACAACACTCAAGGTGTGGCCTCCCCAGTGCTGAGCACAGGAGGGTGATCCCTATCCCTGCTGCCCACCACACTGTTTCTCAGACTCTCTTCCCCACCACCCTCCAGTTTTCTGGAGAATCAAGTGGCAGATTTCTCTTTTTACAGTCTCACAGTATCACCAGGGTTGGAAGAGACCTCAAAGCTCATCAAGTCCAAGCCATCACCACAGCCCTCCAGACCA
>VWZE01007116.1:34522-86756 GCA_013396675.1 Eubucco bourcierii | reverse complement strand
AGATGCACAGCACGGGCATTTGCTTGGGCTTCATTTTGGAAAGGGCGGGTGGGCGTGGGGGGGATATTTTTGGAAGAAGTAGGGCCTTTGAGTGGGATGGGGTGAACCGAGCTGAAAATAATGATTTTTAAATATTTCAAATAATTACTTAAAGATTTCGAGTTTATTTATGTCATCAGAAAGCTTCCTTCACCATCAACCTTCCTGGAATGGCAGGATGTTACAGGATCAATGCAAAATACTCTTCAGCTGTTGCCTGTCAGTCATTTTCCTCTAAGCCTGGCTTCAGATGTTTAAGAATCCCAGTACTTTTTATGGCAAGAGCCTTCTGTCTTCCTTTCCAGGAGGACTGATTCCAACCAGTATTGTCTACACACAGTGTAGCAATGTTCTGGGAGTATTTAATCTCGGAATTATCTGTAGCTATTGTGCCTAACCACATGCAGTGCGGTACTGCACACGCAACACTACACAGGAGGTGTGTGTGTGGGGGTCTCCTTTTTTTTTTTTTCCCCTTGAATTTCCTCTATTCAGCTGTGAGGTGGGTTGGAAGTCATGTGGTAATTGCATGGTATGTAAAGGCAGTTGGTGTTTAAAGGCTTGTAACCAAGTTACTTCAGGACTAGCTTTTTCAACTAACTGGCTATTGAAAGAGATTAATAGGACATACTCTTATAAGGAAATAATGTATTGGGGTAAGCTGTATCCTCTTGCTAGGTAAGCCTCTTAAATTATTTACCAAAATTATTAAATACAATTTGGAATTGAGAGATATTTTTAATTGAGCTTAAAATACAACAGAAACCTCAGAGTCATCTATAGTTAGAATGGGATACTCTTAAATTTTTTTTTTTCCTTCTCTCATGCCCATTAGGAAACCTAGAATTTGGAGATGCTTTTTCTAGTTTTCCATTTCCTATCTTGTGGTCTCTAGCAACTTTTAAAACCATAGTAGTTATTCCTTCTGCTTAAGAGGAACGTGAGACTGATGGGAGCATTAGGAGATGTTCTTGGACTGAAGAATTTATTTCGAGAAGCTTTGATTTCAAATCTGCAACAATAATGTCTCCTAAGTCAAAGAGACTTGTCAGGTTTGGATTAGCATCATCATATGTTTTAGACCTGTGAAGAGTGGCGAGCAGAAGTTTTACTTTAAAATGGGTTTAATGGCTTTCAGATCAAGGAAATCAAGATTAAGCTCACCGATGGCATCTTCGTGGTGGATGAAGTCAAGTTAGAGTGATTGGACCCATAGCGAGCAAAGTGGCAGCTCAGAATATTTCACTGTTAATGTAGAGGAGGGAAATAACCCTCACAGAACTCCCCCCTAAAAAACCCAAACTGAAATAAAATTTCAAAAGATTGGTCTTGCGAGCCAACAAAATATGTGTGTCAGTGACTCCATTTTGTGAGTCTTATTTTTGAGGTAGGCCAAGGTTACGCATGCGTTTTGGAGCTAAATAACGCTACTGGTAAATGTAAAGTCTCTGAAGCAAAGGATCAGTCTGATTTAGGAAGTATTTTACACACTGATAGTATTAATACTAGCATTGCTAAGATAAGGAGAGTAGTCTTGCCTTGTCTCAGCCCCTTGTCACTGTATAAAAGGTAGGGAAAGTTTTCTGATTTGTAGGATGGGATGAAATTTGAGGTTTGTCCTCAGAATAACCTAAATTCATAGAATCATAGGATGGTAAGGTTGGAAGGGACCTCAAGGATCATCTAGTTCCAACCCCCTGCCATAGGCAGGGACACCTCCCAGTAGTACAGCTCACTCAAGGCCTCATCCAATCTGGCCTTGAACACATCCAGGGAGGGAGCATCCACAACCTCCCTGGGCTACCTGTTCCAGTGCCTCACCACCCTCACTGTAAAGAACTTCCTCCTAACATCCAGTTTCAATCTCCCCTCTGCCAGTTTAAACCCATTGCCCCTTGTCCTGTCATTGCAGGACCTTGTAAATAATCCTTCCCCAGCCTTCCTGTAGGCCCCCTTCAGATACTGGAAGGCTACTATCAAGTCCCTTTGAGATTCATTATCACAGTGTACCTTCTGGTAAATGAAATGAGAAGAATCCTGCTATGCCAGCAGAGATAGAAACCAAAATAATTACCTGAACAATTAGATGACAGGTTATTTTTTTAATGAGTTGTCAATATGGTCTGCAACTTGGCTGTGGTAGAATAAATATGGTGATTAAATCTGTTGGAGCAGTATAGCGGGTTTTTGGGTAGTTCTTAGGAACAGGAGCGTGGTCAACTGTGTTCTTTATAGGTTCTCTTATTTCTCTAATAATTGTTCTTCATTTTAGTAAAAATCACTTTTAACAGTAAGTATTTATGCACATAGTATGGTTCCTATAAATTAGTGAGGGAAGTGGTATTCTTTATTAAAATACCTGAGAAGTCAAAATATCTTACGATACATCGATCAATGGAGAGTGACTGTGCTTATGGTAGACAACCCAAGATAACTTCTCTATGCTCTGTCCTCTACAAAAAATGTTATGCATAAGTTGATTAATCTCCAAACTAGTTTAGGCAAACTATGTTTTCTTGCCTTATTTTTTTCTTTAAGTAATACAAGGTGGAGAATAGGACAGTGTTTACCCTTATTTTATCCCAGGTTCTCAACGAATATACAGCAGAACGTTTTTAGCTGCTCCCTGCAGCTCAGAAGGCTTGTCATATTATATGGAGCACCCTTTGTCTTTAGAGAACAAATGTCTCTGATGGGGCTCCAAGTGATCATGGTCTTCTGAAAAAAGGTGAGGTTTATGTTATGGAACAGGGAAGAGAATGGACATGATTGAGGAACTCTACTAGTTAAGGGTATGCATGTATTAGAGGTATGGGGAGGACTTCCTGAGGGTGGGAGTGTTGATGTTTTCTAAGTGCGTGCTAGGCTGCAGGTTAGTTTTTTGGTTTTTTGTTTGGGACATTTGAGTAGACTTTACATTTTGCATACAAAGTGTCCAAAAATATTGACAATTTTTGGCCTCTTAAGTGAGTTGGACAGAGTGAAGGTTGATTACTCCCAGGCTTGTCCTGGCCTGACTGCAGTGCATTTAGGAAGATGATTCTCTGTGCCATTAAGATTCGTAGATGATTGAGCCTCACAGACTGTGAGAAGTCATCTGGTCCACAGCCCTAGTCAAACAGGGCCATCTAAAGCCAGTTGCCCAGGGCCATGTTAAGTTGACTTTTGAGTATCTCTGAGGGTGGATACTCCACAGTGTCTCTGGGCAACCTATTCTTAATGCTCTGTCACCCTACAGTGATTAAGAAAAAATTGCTTGCTGACATTCATACAGAAACTGTTTCAGCTTGTTCCCCTTGCTTCTGGTCCTGCCAGTTGTGAAGGGTGTCTGCGGAACAAGGCAAGAACCCGGTGAAAGCTGCTGTTTTATACAGTGTGTCCATCAGCCTGCATGTGCCCTCTTGTATGCAAATCAGCACCCTGGTTCTGCACATTACTCATGAGTTCAGATCTCAGCTTACATAAAATAGGTTGGGCCTTACAATAAAATGAACAGTACATTGAACATGAGATAACTTCCTCTTCTTGAATCCTTCAGTGACATCTGAGTAACGCTGAAAAAAACGTTGTGTTCTTCCTTCTTGGGACTTAGAGGTGCTGAAAAACTGACTTGTGTGCTTTGTGCCCTTGCACTCTTTCTTTTCTAGAGTAGTAGCTGCTTGGATTATGCAAAGGTATAGAATAGATGAAAATGTAGACTGGAATGAAACTCAGACTTCCTGTTTGACTTGCTTTTCTTTTGGTAGTGGGGCTCAAGGTAGAGACATAGGCCTCAACTTTTGGTAGTGGGTCTCAAGGTAGAGACCAGTTGAAAAGATTGCAAAGGGAAAAAGTGACAAAGTAGTACACAGCCATTTCTCCACGTGTTAAGTATCAAAGCATGACGAGCAATTTTGTGTGAGGCAAAGTTTGTGTATCAAAGAAAAATATAATGACATTTTAATTTGCTTTAACTTGTTTAATTAATGGCTTTGAAAACAGCTCTTGCTTTCCGAATGCCTTTTTTTTTTTTTTTTTTTTTCCTGGCTTGATAGTTACTAAAACAAGAAATGGTCAATAAGAGTGCAGGCTACACAGCTGTTCATGCCCACTTACTGCACCAGGAAACATGGTAACTGGAATGACTTTTGTTTAAAGATCTCAGCTGTCTTGTGATGGTCAGCATTTCTGTAGCCCTAATAGATGAGAAATTTCAGACATTCTCAACATACAAGAGATACTTAAGTTGTGTAGACTCTAGCAAGAAGTGTCTGTAGTCATCGCTATTGAGCCATTTACTTGGCCCTTTTAGGCTAATAAAAGGGAAATGCTACAGGCAGTGATTATTGATTGCTGATGTACATAATCAGCAGAGGGTTCATGCCTTTCAGAAGTTTTGCCCTTTGGGAATATGAGTATGAAGAAAGCAGTGTAAGTCGTGTGAGTCTTTTAGACTCAATGAATAAACCTAAACCAAGAGATTCAGTGCTAATGTTCTTGCATAACTGTCATAAGGACCCTTGAATTTACATATAATTACAGTTGTGAAAGAAAATGATGAGTAATGTCATAGATGAGACTGTGGCTGGTAAAAATAATGTAATAGTTCAGGGTCTCATTCTTGCCTGATGCCTGCTTGTAAAGTTTGTGTTTTGCAGCAAGCTAGATCTACCTGCTTTCTTCTGCTTCTTGTATAAGCAGGTACAGGTAGTCACTTCTAATGAAAATAATATTTCATGAAGCATTCACTCTTCTTTTGTCCAGTAGTTTGATTACTTGCAGGTTTCCTGTGTTTGCTTTATTATTTTACTTTCTTTCCTTTCTTCCTTTTTTTTTTTTTTTGGGGACACACACACACACACACTTACCATGGGCCACATCCCTTAGTAACAGTTATTTATTGGTTACATGAAGTTTGCTGTGAATGCTAGTTAAAAATATTAATGATCTTGCTTTTAAAGGGAGTGAAAGGATTGGTAATTGGATATAGGTTCTTGACCTTTACATGACTGGTTCAGAAACAGTCCATGGTACCAGATGCCAAAATGTTTACTGTTTGAAATTTTCTCAGCAGTGAGTAAGGTGATCTGAGTATAGTTTTTAGTGTGCAGGTATGTGTGACTCAAAAGCTAACAGTGGCTATCCCTGGAAGGAATGTTTGCAGCTGAACTACAGCACCTCATTTTTAGATTGGACCAGCCTACTGGAGAGTCAAATAAGAAAGCAGGATGAAGAGGGAACTTGAATTTCATCTGCCTGTTACACAGATTTTGTGACTTTGCCTGATTTGACTTTATTAAAAAAAAAAAAAAAATTGCATGTGTGTATATATACAGAGATGTACAGTTCATTGTAAGGGCACTTCAGTAAGTCTTAATCCGTTTATGTTATCAGCAGATCCTAATCTAAATCCATGAGCAAAACCCAGGTAAAAGGGAAAGATTGTGTTACGAGATGTAGAAAACTCAGCTGTAGTAATTCTGCTGCCAAATGATCCACTCATAGCTCTTTGTCCTTTTGTTCATGCTTAGCATGGGCTGGCTCTGTGTTAGATTTGCTGGATCTGTGATCACAAGAGTAGGCAAGAGTCCTAGTGATATGTTCACAGGTGCTAGTGCTGGGAGCCTGGCCTCTGCCAAGTGAGTGGCAGAGACAGGTCTGCACCGAAGTGCCTGGGGAGCCAGCAGGACATTAATAGCCTGTAGTACAGTAAGTCTTCTGCCTGCCTCATAAGCTGGGCTGCAGCATGCAGGGCATACATGGGCTTCCAGAGGTCCAGCTGACGGTGTAAAGTGAATGACTGACACTAATATCTGGATAGTCCAAATCTGAGGTCTGGCAAGATGAGTTTTTCTTTCCTTCCTGCCCTCCAGAGTAACAGATGACTGTTACTTGTAAGCGTACTTGCTTATAATACAGTTCATTACTGTATGTTCTCTATTCCATCACACTTATTGATTGTGTGCTTGGTGGTCTCTTGTTAGCTTTGTCTCATCACCTGTGTTAGGAATAGGGATACATGTGGTGTCATATAAGAAACATAGAACATTTCAAACTTAGATATTGGCATTACCTATTTTAGGCAACATTGCTAAATTAAATTTCAGCGGTGGAGTACCTTGCTTATTGGAGCAAAAGTGAAGGTGATGCATCATTACTTAATAGAAAATGTTTTTGATACAGTATCAACCATGACTAGGGCTAGCTTAGAGTGCAAATTATTTATAATACAGGTTACTGCACTGTTAAAGAATTGCTTCATAATTCTTAGTTGAAAACCAGCATATTTACTGTTGTGTTTGTCACACCCTTTCCGAAGAAATCCTTGTGAGTTTGCAGGATTTAATACAACTTTTAACATAAAAGGACTACTTTGTATTGCAAAACTGTGTTAATAGCACAGGTTTTGTAAAACCTTTTTAAAAAAAAAAATCAATTTCTAGGCTCTTAGAATACTTAAATTACAGCAAATCTCATCCTGATGTACATGAAATCTATTTCCTAAGTTTTATCTTGGAGTTGTGATAGCTGATAATGCCTATGGTAAAGGTCATGCTTGTAGGTAGGGAAGTAGCATTCAGGAATTTCTACTTTGAGCAAATGTTTTGATGATGCTTTTAGCATGTTTCTTGACTACAATGAAATAATTTCTTGTAAAACTTTAAAAAACCTATACTGAATTCTAATTATTTCTAGCTGTATCACAAACAAACCGTACAATCTTTAATATCTCATAGGTTCTTGAGCTTCACTTAACTGTAAATCTAATTTCTTCCCCACAGCTGTAGAGATAAGATTGGCATTTCTGATTTCAGCTCCTTCATCAGTAGTCTTGTGTTTGTTCATTCTCACTGATAAGACATTTTTCAGACCTCGAAACAGTATAATTATCTAAATAATTACATCATTTTACTTAATGTGTTACCTGTGTCTATTTGTGACCTGAAGTGCACACCTGATAATTTTTTTTTCTTTGATTTTGAGTCTTTCTCATATATAAATACTGTGGAGTAAAGGAGTTTGAAAATGCTGTTGGGATGATTTCAAGCAAGGTACTGCATACATGTCTGCTAACCATGAGTCTGCATTATATTCTCTTAAGAAGGGTGTGCACAACTTGAACTGAAAGACTTCCTTATGGAAGGAGATCCTGAAACCCACAGAGTGTTGTAAAATGTACAGACTCTTTGTTGGAATTTGCACTTTTGAACACTTTTAATAAAATCCATGTTTCTGTTTCTGTAGCTGACGTTTGTGCAGTGTCAGCTGTTAGTCTGCTGCTAGTCCTGTCTCTGCATTATTATTCCACTTTAACTTTCTCACTTTTTATCAGGATATTAGCTTGAAAATGAGTTGAGAATCTTAAACCTGTTTGTACCATTACACAGAAAGCCCAACATTGCCTAGGAATGGACTACTAATGGTCTGAAATACTGGAAAGTCAATGCAGTTGGGATTCCTTCTTTCCACTAATGAAACCTGCAGCTGGTCAGTGGATTCAGGATTTTCTAAACTCAGCAGAACAGAGTTCTGAATGCTTTTCAGGTATTTCATGGTACCTGATTTTGAATCTCTTGATCTAGAAGTTCTGTTGTTTAACAGAGATAACTAAATTCAGGTCTGTAGAATATTATTTTTTTTTTAAGCTAATTTAGTCTGACCTCAAGAATGAAATATGTATTTCTCCCCCCTAGCTGAGTACTGTGAAAGCATGTAATAACATAAATAAGAGGTAATGCTCAGCTATGAATTACAGCAGCATAATGAAACAAAGACTAATTTTGCATCACAGTCTCTTGAAATGCAGATAAGTAGCTGTCCACAGTAGAGAGTTAAATCTCTTTCTCTGAATGCTGCTTTTTGTTCATAAGTTGTTATTCAGCAAATGTTGGATTGCATGAACTTGAGGTGCAGTGGTGTGATCTGTTTTGTCTCTGGATAGTTTAAGTGAATTGTAGTAGAACAACTCCTGCACTTTAGGCATGTCAATTCATACCCTTCCTGGGGCATGTTTAAGGAGGACATTGGTAGTAAAAGTACAGCTTTACCTCTGTTGCTAGCTAGCAAATACAGGCAATAAAATTCTGTGTGCTTTTGCATCTCTAAGCAGACATAACTTCAATATTCCTCTTCAGATCTTCAGATCGCTTGTCCAGAAACTTCCTTAACATGGAAGGTCCCTGATTACAGGTGTATTTATTGTTACCTGCTTCAGTTGCTTACCCTTCAAAGAAAGAGGTTTGTCTTCCTTCCATTACAGTGGCAGGATGGCTTTTGAAAGAGTTTGTTTCACTAGACCATTTCTGGTGACCTGCTTTGTGCAAGGTTACCTGTATGCTTTGTGCTAGAACCAGTCTTCTCTACTGCTGGCAAATGGTTTTGGGTGAAGTTTAGGAAGCAGAATGGCAGGTTTTGAGTAAATGTCTTCTTAGCACTACCCTAGTAGGAATTTGGGTAAAAGGAGATGTGTTTATATAGTCCCTTGCAACCAGCTGTCAGTGTAGACTCCTTTGCTGTCCCTCATTACGTTAAGGCCTCTCCTGTGTCAAAATTTATCTTCGCTGAGCTGACACATAATACCTCTGTGGGCTGGTTGCTCCTTGCACAGTTGAGAGATTCTTCATCCTCCTCAGCTGGTGGTTTCTTAAGTGTATGTAATCCATTCAGCAGATTTCCTTGAACTTCTCTTAACATGCAGCTCCTTAAAGCTTCAAAACTGCAGGTTCTTTCTTGATCTCCTCTGCTTGGGCAAATAGATGGGAGTAGTTTGACAGGTATTTCTTGTACTTTTATCTGTTTGTTCGTTTTTGGGTTTTTTTATGCAATATGCCTACCTTCCTTAATTACGAGATAGATGTAGGGACTTAATTTCTGCTTGGATACTTGAATACAACTCTATCTATGAAGTTGTTTTTAAGGTTTTTGATATGATTAGTTGCCCTAAAGAAACCCTTCATTTTTCGAAAGAAAGGGGAGTGGGATTTATACTTGATTAAGTCTTGAAATCAAACAGTGTGGCACAAAAACACCTGAAATACCCTGTTCTCTCTCATTTTTATAATTTTGTTTCCCTGTGAGATCCTACAAGTATTTGGCTTCACACAGTCCCTATTTTGATACTTGAAAGGTGATACTTTTAACTAGTTCTGTGGCAGCTTGTATTGCCAAATTTTATTCAAACTTGCTCATCATGTTCCATGAGTTGGTTGCCTGGGATTCAGTGTTGTGGTGAGAAGAACACCTATAAAGTAAATAGTGCTACGTGTGGCCATTTGACATTATATTGTGAGTTAAACTAATTGCTCTTGGCCTGTATCTCTGTCCTTTTGTTCCTGTAAAACAGTTGTACACACCTGTAGATAGAATAATAAACTTGGGCAGTGACTTCTCAGTTGCACTTGTACTGGCTTTGTTTGAGCAGTCATTTGAAACACATCCTTGTGCAGTGTATTTCTTAGAATAACCAACTAAGAATATCAGCAACCTCATGTGAACAGTGGGATCGTGTCTTGGAACTTTCCTAAACTGAAACTACCGGTGGTGGTGGTCTGCTCTTACAGGCTGCCTTGAAATTGGTGCCTTGTTTTGGTTTCACTTGAGTTGTTCTAACAAAAATGTTTGTGTTTTAGGGATTTATCAAAGATGTTCACGAGGACTCTCTCACAGTTGTATTTGAAAACAAGTAAGTACTTTGTTTCCTAAAAAAGGGGGGGAAAAAGTCATTCCAGCATTAATCTGTTATTTCAGTTTTGTGATTGTGGTGGTTTTAGTTTTTGACATTAAGACAAAGCAGATGTCATTAGCATGTTAGGTATATAGTTCTAGCAGTTCAGGCTCATTGTTCTGTTCAGTCTCCATGAACCACCACCTTGCTTAGCTGTATCAGAATTCAGCTTATCGGTTACACAGGCATTTTACATTTTCTGTTATCTTTAGTGATGCCCAGATGTGACAGCCAAATTAAAATACTAATCAGTGATGGAGGCCTGATACTCTTAAAGTAGAAAGATAGGGAAAATACCAAAGTACTTTTAGTAAATAAATGATTATCTAATTTGAGGAAGACTGATTAGTGTTTTCAGTCAGAGAAAGAGATAAAACATGTCCTGATGGGGATTGATTTTTCTTTTTAACTAGTATAAAAATAGATATACATATCCAGCCTGAAGACTCAGTTTTAGTGGAAAAGAGTGCAAATCTGAAGGGAGACTTATCCACAAACCCCGCTGTACTTTATAGATAAACACAGCAGTGCTGCCAAGGACTTGTGGTAGCAAGTTGTAGGTAACCCACAGGATGGTAAAGTGCTCCTTCTTCAACATTCTTACTGTTAACACCATGGATTACCTGGGAGATTCCAGGACTAATTTATGATACTCTGGGAGTTACATCCTTGCTCTTGTTTCCCTACAAGTTGGTAGGTGGAGATCTTAAAAATGTGTCAACTTTTGATCTTAAAATTACTACTAAACTCTGCCAGCACCAACATGTACTTCACTCTTGGAGCCTTTCCTTGAGAAAAATTGCTGTGTAATGCTAGAGAGCATGGAAGTGTGTGTTCATAAACAGTATTTTATAACCCTGAATGTGTAATCCTAGGGTGTCTATGGGAATACCTGTATGTATGTATACATATATACACATGTGTAAAAATTAATCCTGAGGGGATTCACTCCATGGTCTGAGGAGATGTGGCAAATCTGTAGTTTCTTGTTCAGCATGTGTATTACTTTTCTTGAAGGTAGGAGACTCTGCTTTCACAGCATATACTCTGATGACAGAAATGAAGCAAGCTGGAGGAAGTGCCTGTGGTTCACAGCAGGGGTCTAATTGTTGGCAAACACATTTCTGCTGTTTAGCATCCATAAAGTCTGGCAGCAGTAGCCACATTCCAGAAAGGATGGCCTACAACATATGTTGAGTGTTTTGTTGACCAAAAATAGATCTTATCAGGAAGTGTGTATACAGTTCTAGACAAATTATTCTGTGATGTAAATGTGATAAATTATTACCCTCTTTACTCAGCTATATTAAAAAATACATTGGTAGAACCAAAGTTGACAAGAGCACGCTGTCTCAAATGCATCATTTAGTTGTGATAGTGATGAGCACTAATAAAGTTAAAACATTACTCCCCTAAAGGTGCTCTATGTTATCAGTTTGTATTTTCTGCTATTGTTAACCAGTCTTTATTTACAGCTATTGTAAGTTTCCCAGAACTGGTGTATTAGCACAGTGTACTACTGAGGATTTTGTAGCCATAGCAATAATTAGTCTCTGGACAGATGTTCTTACTTTTTTAAAGACCTTTTCTTGGAGGTGAAGAATGAACAGAGAATTTTTTATTACACTGTAAGACAGAAAACTGGATGTGGAGGTGCAATGTCATATTGGCCTCTTGGAGTCTGAAGCAACCATGCTGAATGAAAGGCTTGGTCATTGCACCCTCAGCAAGTGTGCAGATGGCACCAAGCTGTGTGGCACAGTCGACTCGCTAGAGGGCAGGGATCCATCCAGAGGGACCTGGACACGTTGCAGAGGTGGGCCCAGACCAACCTGATGAAATTCAACAAGGCCAAGTGTAAGGTCCTGCACCTGGGTAGGCACAATCCCAAGCACAACTCCAGGCTGGGTGGGGAATGGCTCTAGAGCAGCCCTGAGGAAAAGGACCTTGGAGTCTGGGTTGATGAAAAGCTCAACATGAGCCTGCAGTGCGAGTGCAGCCCAGACAGCAACCAAGTGCTGGGCTGCATCAAGAGCAGTGTGGGCAGCAGGGCAAGGGAGGGGATTCTGCCCCTTTACTCTGCTCTCCTCAGACCCCACCTGGAGTCCTGTGTGCAGTTCTGGAACCCTCAGCATAAGAAGGACATGGAAGTGTTTGGGTGGGTCCAGAGGAGGGCCACGAGCATGATCAGAGGGCTGCAGCAGCTCTGCTGTGAGGACAAGCTGAGAGAGTTGGGGCTCTGCAGCCTGAAGAAGGCTTCCAGGAGACGTGATAGTAGCCTTCCAGTATCTGAAGGGGCCTACAGGAAGGCTGGGGAGGGACTACTGACAAGGTGTTGCAATGCTGGGACAAGGGGCAGTGGGTTTAAACTGGCAGAGGGGAGATTTAGACTGGATGTTAGGAGGAAATTCTTCACATTGAGGGTGGTGAGGCGCTAGCACAGGTTGCCCAGGGAGGTTGTGGCTGCTCCCTCCCTGGAGGTGTTGAAGACCACTTTGGAGGAGGCCTTGAGTGAACTGTACTAGTGGGAGGTGTCCCTGCCTGTGGCAGGGGGTTGAAACTAGATGATCCTTGATGTCCTTTCCAACCTTACCATTCTATGATTCTATAAAAAGCTGGCACCCACCTCTTTCTTGTAATTTGTGCCAGGTATTTGGGATAATCCTTCTGACTGTTAGACATCAATTTTGTCAGATCATCTTAGTAGGAAATTTGTAGCCAGTTGTAAAACAGTATGTTTAAAGAAATTATTTATATTTCACCAGTGAGATGCTCCAATTTTGGACTTCTTGCCATCAAAACTTTATCTTCTTGTATTCTCAGAACTGAACCTTCTGTCCACTTTGCCAGAGGTGTATTAAAAAATACCTAAACATAGTCTTAGAAATGGTCTTGTTTTCAGAAGTTTCACTATAAAGTGTATAATAATGGCTAGAGCAAAGATGTGGATACTTCACATCCTTACTAAGTGAAGTACTGGAGCTGAAGCTGTCACTTCAGATTAAACATAAATCTTACAGAAAGTTATAGAAGTGCCCTTTGCTCCTAACTCTGAAACTTGTTCTACTCATTTAAGCAACTCTCTCCGAGTGTATTCAAAGTCAGCAAAACAAAATATTTGTAGTAATCTTGAATTTTACAAGTTGATTTTGGATCCTATCTGTACTTTAGGCAAAAATGTTGTGCATGGGAATGCTTTGACAGGTATCCTCAAAATTGCTCAGATACTCTAAGTTAATTTGGAAGGGGGGGTGAGTTGCTGTTCTTGTCAGCCTGTGTAGAGTCTTCAATTTGGTTTCTGATTAAAAAGAATGAGAAGCAGCTGATGGCTTTCTGTGACATTCACAGAACAGAAGAAAAAGGAATTTGAGGAGAGCACAGAGGATGTGAAATGCTCCAATAGTCTCAGTAAAATGTGCCTGAAATACATTCTTCTACAACTAAAATGCTTTGTAGAACCAACTATGGTAAAGTAAATAGCCTTCTGTACAAGAAGATAAAATTCTAGTTTTACATGCATAGTGATATTGGATAAGCAAATTCAGAGGTGTGTTTTGAACTGAATCTGTTTGCCAGGCACTTGGTAGGGAGTGTTAATAAATTTGTAGGTAGAAATGTTTTGTTAATAGAGTTAGATTTACCTGAAACACTCAAAACATTGATGGTAACAATTGAAATATTAAGTGTGAGATGAGAAATGAATGAATCCCATGGTGGACTGCAAAGATAAGGTTGTGTTTATAAAGACTTTATAATTTGAACACAGAAATGTAAGCACTTCATCTGATGATTCATTTTACTGGGTTTTTATGAAAGCCATTAAGTGAACCCGATCAAATGAAAATTTTCAGTTAATTCTTCTCAGATACTCTTTTTGTCTTGACAGGATTATTTTGTTTCTTTGCTCCTAAGGTTTGTTTTCTAGCTGAAGAAACGGACTCGATTAGTTAAAACTCACTCCATATATACTCAGTCTAAAACTAAAAAAGTAAGAGGAAAACTCTAGAAATAATGTGTAATGTCTCTTCGACTTTCAGTTGGCAACCAGAGCGCCAGGTACCTTTTAATGAAGTCAGATTACCACCACCCCCTGATATCAAGAAAGAAATTGGTGAAGGAGATGAAGTGGAGGTGTGTATATCCTAGTGAACTGTCCTCATCTATAACTGATTGTCCGTTCAAGGCAGTGATGATTGCAAGTACATTACCAGACTGAAGATGTAAAATGTCTCTAGTGATGGATTTATCAGGCTTTCCACGAAATTCTGACATTGCAGTTATCTCAAAGAACTACCAATGGAACTTTCTCAAAGTGTGAATTGTAAAATAGCTGAGAGTGTTTCAGAATTACAGCCAAGACTAGGTAGTTTTCATTTTTGATCTGAAATGTAACTATTGGAAACCTCTTGATATGAAGAGGTAATAGAGCTCTTCCAGTAAAAGGAGTTTTAATCCAGATGAAATACCTGGTGCAGTCTGCTGGAAAATTGTGTGAGTTGCACTGTTCACAGAGAAACAGTGTTAATTAGAAATGGTGTATTAAACCAGGAAATTAAAAGGTGCATGTTCTGATCCCAACTCAGTTCAGTATTTCTAGTAATAACACTAACTCTACTTTTCACTGTAAAATCAAATTACAACTATCCTAAAGAAACTCATTATAGTTTTTAGCTAGTAATCTAAGAAACAATGTGGTATGGATGCTGGGTTTTTGTATTACTTTATTTGAAATATTTACTATTTGCTGCATCTTTTTAGAGGTTAAATGTGAAAAATTGTGTTCTGCTGCAAAACTTGTTCTTTAGTCTGTGTGGAAATGACTTTGGCCTGCTATAAGTGTATAAGGAGTAATATTCAGCAGTCCCCTTCTCTGTGTCTAATCTTGTATTAACTTGGTAGCTCTAGTGAAATGTGAAAGTCACGTGTTGAAGTGGTTCACTTCAGTAGTCCTAGGTATATCAGGTAAGCCAGGGATGAAACAGGTATCTGAACTGTGGAGATCATTCTGTGTGAACTTAGTGAGTTCACACAGAGTGAACTCTGGAACTTAGGAATTGTTCCTGAATAAGCATTGAGCCAAAGTTTTGCCTTCCTTTTAAAAAATATTATTCAGTTCTCAGTAACGAAGAATCGTCAGGCAAAGGAAATCTGTTTGCAATCTCTATGGTACAAAATGACAACAATTTCTGCAAGAAGCATGTGCCTGCATGGTTTTTTGTACCAAAGTTGCTTTCATGTAGCATACTGTTCCATTTTAGTGAAAATTAGAAAAGTTGGGGTGTTTGTTCTTCGTTATACCTGCAGACAAGTGAATTGTGTCTGTAAGTGCTGTCAGTGTTTCTTACTGCTTTCACTTTCAGGTTTATTCTAGAGCAAATGACCAAGAACCTTGTGGCTGGTGGCTGGCAAAAGTTCGAATGATGAAGGGAGAGGTAAATTATTTGAAAAGCTACTGATTTAATGCTGTTACATTAAAGTAAACATGAAAGGTCTTTATGATGACAGAGCTATGACTAAAGTCCTACCAGTACAAAACCACGGCAAAACAGAGTTCTAAGTTGAGATGGCTTTGAAATGACCCATGCTGCATTACACAGCTGTCATGTTTTTATACCTGAGCAAGTCGCCTCCTTTCCTAGTTACTTGCTTGGAGGACTATATGCACACACAAGGACTTCTAATAAACTTGCTTTGTGTATTGAACTTGGTGCTAAAAATTCAGTAAAGCAGCATGTTTCTTTTAACCTCTGTTTAAAGGTGATGTTTAAACTCCACAAATTAAGTAAAGCATACTGTAGCTGTTGGTGTGTGTTGCTCTTTTGTGCACCTCTCCAAAGTGTAGTGGAAAGGTACTGGTTGGTTTATTTTTTTACAGATGTCAAGTTTGTATTTTACTGTTGACTCTTGAGAGTTAGAGCTGCAAAATGACTTATAGATTCAGATGCTTAAGTGTACAGAGCTATGTCAATGTCTGGTGCAGTTTCATGAAAGCTTTATTTTGTGAAATGAGAGCAAGAAAATTTAACTTCAAAACAGGATGCTTCTACTGTATATTCCTGAAAACAAAATAAATAGGGTTTAGACTAGAATTGTTCCATTTCTGATACTGTTTTAAAAAACTGTTAACAAGAACTGCTATTGAGCTCTGTGAGGGCAAGTGGTAAACAGTTACCAAAGAGTCTTTATCTTAATATTTGTGGATGAACAGTTTATTAAGAAAAAAAGAAGACAGACTGATAGAAATATGTCCCAAAAGTTTGGAATTTTACAATGTTACCTCGCTGTGCTGCTTACTTCAAAGACAAGTCAGAAAGCTTTTAAATTCTGAATTTATATTCAGTTTCATTAATTTTGGAGTTTTTTTTGTCTCTTTATCAGGATTTATTTTTTTTTCATTCTCACATGACTGGTATCTTTATACAGCATTGTCAAGCATAATTGTTTTATGGAATTGTTCCTCCCAAAAAACCTCATAGTTCAGCTTTAATTATTGTGTAACCTTTAACATGGTTCCATATTCAACTTTCTCCCCCAAATAACTAAAATTCACAAACACCCTATGTGTGTGTGATTGTTCTGATTCTGTTCAGAATTACCTTTAACTCTAGGAGTTGGTGGTTTGTTTTTTTTTTAAGCATACAGTGTTCTTTTAAACTTAATTGTCTATTAAGTATTTTCATTATTCAACTTTTGTGGTATGTTTCAAAGCAACTTTGATTAAGAGAATACCTAAGCTAAACTTAAACCATGAAATGGGAAAACAGCATGTGGAAAAGTATACCACAACCTTAGTGATTTACTGTTTCCTGATACTTGAGAAAATTGTGTGTTGGCAAAGGCAGGTGCTGATTTTGAGGGACGAAGAGGAGAAAGGGCACTCCTAAGTAGCATGCAGGTGGAAGGGAGGATAGGAGGAGGGAGTGTCCCTAGCAAAAGACCAGCTTCAGGAATACTGTGCACACAAGCTTCTTTATACTTGCATGTGTTGGGTGGATTATTGGTAGTGTAGGATGGGATTATTAGTGACTTAAATATTCTTAGTTCTTTTGCATTTCTAAATTTGGGATAATGTGTATCAAAAAGGTTGATTTTAACTTTTTTTTTTTAAATTTTGTTTTTGATTCATAGGTAGTTTACCTTTTCTAGTTCTTAAAACTATTGCAGAGCAGATAATTCTGTGAAGAATGAGTTATGTTTTCTTCACTGTTAGATATTTTTTGAGAATTAGAGATCAAATAAATGTTGACCTTTGAAACTTGAAATGAAGTAGGTATTTGAAGAGGGGTGGTCATAAGAAAAATCAAAGATGTGGGGTACTGAAATGATATTGATATGGTGTCATGACTTAACTGACGTGTCAGATGGATACTGAAATAGGTCCAGGCTCATTTGTGTAGAATTGTAGCATTTTATCAACTCAGGTTTATATTTTAGTCTGTATATTCATGTGTTTTACTTCTTGGTGATGATGGTACTGTTGCTATGCCTTTCTTCCTTACTGAAACTACCATTTAAAAAACAATTCTTCCCTAGTTTTATGTCATTGAGTATGCTGCTTGTGATGCCACTTACAATGAAATTGTCACTTACGAACGACTCCGACCTGTGAATCAAAACAAAACTGTGAAAAAGAACACCTTTTTCAAGTGCACAGTGGATGTTCCTGAAGATCTGAGAGACGCGTGAGTAGCTCTGCACACTCTTACTAAGGCATTTACTGTATTTGAGGGGGGAAACACCACTGGGCTGTGATTTTAGAGGCAGATTTACAGATCCATGGCTTGCTTGTGGGCTACCATTACTGCAGTAGCTTGGTATCACAGTATCACCAAGGTTGGAAGAGACCTCAAAGCTCATCAAGTCCAACCCATCACCACAGACCTCAAGACCAGACCATAGCACCAAGTACCACGTCCAAACTCGCCTGGAACACATCCAGGGATGGTGACTCCACCACCTCCCTGGGCAGCCCATTCCAGCAGTCAATGACTCTCTCAGGCAAGAACTTTCTCCTCACCTCCAGCCTAAACTTCCTCTGGCACAGCTTGAGACTGTGTCTTGTTGTTCTGGTGCTGCTTGCCTGAGAGAAGAAAGCAACCTCCCTCTGGCTACAACCACCCTTCAGGTAGTTGTAGACAGCAAGAAGGTCCCCCCTGAGCCTCCTCTTCTCCAGACTAACCAATCCCAGCTCGCTCAGCCTCTCTCTATAGGGCTGTGCTCCAGGCCTCTCCCCAGCCTCGTTGCCCTTCTCTGGACATGCTCAAGCACTTCAGTGTCCCTCTTAAATTGAGGGGCCCAGAACTGGACACAGGACTCAAGGTGTGGCCTAAGCAGTGCAGAGTCCAGGGGGAGAATGAGCTCCCTGCTCCTGCTGGCCACACTATTGCTGATGCAGGCCAGGATGCCATTGGCCTTCTTGGCCACCTGGGCACACTGCTGGCTCATGTTCAGGTGGATGTCAGTCAACACCCCCAGATCCCTTTCTGTTTGGCTGCTCTCCAGCCACTCCCACCCCAGCCTGTAGCTCTGCATGGGGTTGTTGTGGCCAAAGGGCAGCACCTGGCACTTGCATTTGTTGAGCTCCATCCCCTTGGACTCTGCCCATCTGTGCAGGCGGTCGAGGTCCTGCTGCAGAGCCCTTCTGCCCTCCAACCCAGCAACATCAGCCCCCAGCTTGGGGTCAGCTGCACATTTGCTGGTGCCTGACTCGATGCCCTCATCCAGATCATCACTGAAGATGTTCCAGAGGATGGGGCCCAGCACTGATCCCTGGGGCACACTGCTAAGTGCCAGGCCTCCAGCTGCATGTGGCACCATTCACCACCACTCTCTGGGCTCGGCCCTCCAGCCAGTTCCTAACCCAGCGCAGAGTGTTGCCATCCAAACCATGAGCTGACAGCTTAGCCAGCAGTCGGTTAGAAACTGCTGACTAGGGTGAGGATAAAAAACAAGTTCTTGAGATTGAGATGGAGCTTCAGGTCTTGCTTTAGCTTTGTACAGATCATGGACTCGCATCAAGGCCCCAGTACTGAGACTTGCCAAATAACTGTCATGGGCATACAGTCTGCACAGAAACAAACTCTAGAACCGTGTTAAGGAGAATGGGAATTTTCCAGTTGTTGAGCAGTCTTTTTGATAAACTACTCTGAAATGTCATTGGTCCTGTGATACAACATGTTCTGTTTTGGTGCAACTCGTTGAAATAGCAATCATTTTGTCTTCTTAGGTGTGCTAATGAAAATGCACATAAAGATTTCAAGAAAGCTGTGGGAGCATGTCGCATTTTTTATCATGCTGAAACTGCTCAACTAATAATACTGGTAACTTACTCTTTTTGTAAATACTGCATGAATGATCAGTATATTATTTATGGGAAGTACATAGCCAGCTTGTATATTTGTATGGAAAATGGTTTAACTTGTCAAACTGTGTAAATTGTGAGAGATCTAATTAATGTAATTAGATGTATTTAAATCTACTCCGGGGTTAGACCTTTGGAGGGGCTACAGGTACTGCACTACATATAGCTTAAATTTAGGAACAACTTTGAGTCTCGTTGTTTTTTATTTTTGTCATCCATAACTGAGTGTTGTTTCACTGATCTGTGCAGATTGCTCAAAGCTAGCTCCAACATACACTGCTCAAGCAGTGGATTTCCCCCCAGTGCATGCTGACTTACAGCTGGATTTCCACATGAAGAATTGCACCACTTCACCATAGCCATTGTTCACTTTGATGCTTCTGTGATAGTTTCTTTATTGCATAGACTTCCTAGCATTAGTTTTTCTTCACAGTTCTGTTTACATAGTATTATCCACTTGATCCTCACTCTCCAGAACTGCTTTCCTTGCTTATTTCCTTAGTTCAGACAGTGAGTGACAAATACGTCTATAGTAGACAGATACTTAATTTATTTGGAGAAGATCACAGGGAAAGAGTAACTTTGTATATATCATAGAATGGTAAGGTTGGAAGGGACCTCAAAGATCATCTAGTTCCAACTCCCTGCCATAGGCAGGGACACCTCCCACTAGTACAGGTCACTCAAGGCCTCATCCAACCTGGCCTTGAACACCTCCAGGGAGGGAGCAGCCACAACCTCCCTGGGCAACCTGTGCCAGTGTCTCACCACCCTCACTGCAAACAACTTTCTCCTAACATCCAGTCTAAATCGTCCCTCTGCCTGTTTAAACCCATTCCCCCTAGTCCTGTCATTGCAAGACCTTGTCAATAGTCCCTCCCCAGCCTTCCTGTAGCCCCCTTTAGATACTGGAAGACTACTCTAAGATCTCCTGGAAACCTTCTCTTCTCCAGGCTGCAGAGCCCCAACCCTTTCAGCCTGTCCTCACAGCAGAGCTGTTCCAGCCCTCTGATCATCTTTGTGGCCTCCTCTGGACCTGCTCCAATGCTTCCATATCTTTCTTGTACTGAGGGCTCCAGAACTGCACACAGGACTCCAGATGGGGTCTGAGGAGAGAGTAAAGGGGCAGAATCCCCTCCTTTGCCCTGCTGGCAGCCCAGGACTCAGTTGTTGTCTGGGCTGTATGCGCCCACTGCAGGCTCATGTTGAGCTTTTCATCAACCCAGACTCCAAGGTCCTTTTCCTCAGGGCTGCTCTTGAGCCGTTCCTCACCCAGCCTGGAGTTGTGCTTGGGATTGTACCTACCCAGGTGCAGGACCCTACACTTGGCCTTGTTGAACAAAATCTTTAGTGTAAAGTGTGGTCTGAAAGGCAACAGAAAATTGTTGGTGTGCAGAGCTGGTGCTGAATTTGTCATTCTTTGAGGAAGAATAGTGGACAGTTATGTTCTGGAAATTTAGATCTTGTATATTACTCTGTCCAAATAGGTTTCTGATTTATTCTTTAAATGTGGGTTTGCTTAAAAAAATGAAACTTAATGTTCTTTCTTTTCTGTAGTCTGCTAGTGAAGCAACAGTGAAGAGGGTGAATATACTGAGTGACATGCATCTGCGCAGCATTCGTACCAAACTTATGCTTATGTCAAGAAATGAAGAGGCTACAAAACACTTAGAGGTAAGTCACGTACTTCTTACTGCCTGAAACTGAGTGTGGCATTGTGTACACGTGGATGAGTCTGTCTTTGTTTTCCCTTCAGTGCACAAAACAGCTTGCTGCAGCATTTCATGAGGAATTTGTAGTCAGAGAAGATTTAATGGGACTTGCTATCGGAACACATGGTAGTAACATACAACAAGCCAGAAAAGTTCCAGGAGTTACTGCCATTGAACTCGAAGAGGATACTGGTACTTTCAGAATCTATGGAGAGGTAAGGGGCAAACTTCATATGAATCAGATTATTTTTTCACTCTATCTGCTTTGAGTGGTGAGAACTGTGCCCAGAACTAAGAACTGGAAATAACTGAGCAGTTGCCTGAGTTCTTGTGCATGTTCATACTACAACAGTTTGTACCATGTTATTTGAGTGTGATCCCCCTAAGATGTGTTCTAACTCTCCACGTGCTGATGCACAAATTCTCTGATAACAGCACTCTACATCTTGGTCAATCCAGGAGAAACACCATTAGCTGTGCTTTACTTCATCACAGATTGTTTGTTGTTGGGTTTTTTTTTTTAAACTTTTTTTTCCCCCTCCAAACTGTATATGCTGTTCTTGTTGGTTCTCCCCCTCCCTTCTTTCTAGTTCATGTATGTTTTGCTGTGTGGTGTCTGCTCCTCTGACCTCTTACTTACCTTACTCTGCACTTTCTGGAGGTCACTTCCAACCCAGACTGTTCTGTGACCTAGCCAAATGTATTAAATCCTGTATCTACTGCTTCTAATGTTTTTGGCAACTTAATGCTGACTTTGGCAAGATAATACTGGTTTGTTTCAAGTTAATTCCACTTGTGTGACTCTAATGTGTGTCTAATGACTAATGACATCTAATGACTAATGTGAAAGGTGGGGAGAGACTGTTTACAAAGGCCTGTAGTGATAGGACAAGGGGCAGTGGCTTTGAACTAGAGAAGAGTAGATTTAGATCGGATGTTAGGAACACTGAGCACTCCACCACTAAAAGTTATCGAACTCCATGTTGCTGTCTAATCCAGACTGTCCCAGAATGTGTCCCTTATTTAAAAAACTAAGGTGGTTTAAATCTCACAAGTACCTTGAAATGATTCTATGGTTCTATGTCTATGATTCTTTGTTGGTCTTGGGACAAAATCAAAATCCATCTAGGTGGCAAGAAGAGTAATGACAAAATACCACTGTCACCAGGGTCCTGTCAGAAGGTTTCTTGTGTCTTGTTTTTTTTTTTTAATCATGTTACCAACTCTTCAGGTGTCACTAACACCTGAGTCTCTGGTGTTAGTGCTCTACCAATGCTTGATCATCTGCTGCTTCAGGAATCAGTGGTCTTGAATTACACTCCATGCATGTCAAGAGTAGAACATGGTTGTGATCCAAGCATCAGATGCAGTTGATATTGCTTCTTTGTACTTTTTCTTATTTTGAAACTGTAGATTTTTGCAGGGTATCAGGGTGGCAACAGATTCTTCTCTAATGTAGTACAATCAGGTAATCCTATCTCTCAGATCACGAGGAAGACTTGGACAAGTTTAAATGCAGTAGCATGTGTAGTGTATTCCATTTTCTGTCTCTTTAATGCCAGTGGTGTGATCCTGAAATGTGTAGAAAGGTTGTGACTGTCACCAGCCTCTTACAGTAGTGCACTGCAATGATGACAAATGCCAGATGCCTTTAGGCACGACCAGCCTTGTCTTTCCTGGAAATGATAGCTGCTCCTAAAAAAGCCAGAGAACCTAAACATTCCACATGATGAGGGCTTTGGCATCTGGGTATTCTTGTCTACTCTTTTGCAACCAAAATTGGCAAGCAGCCAGGCCCTAGTGGCTGACTGCACAGGCAGACAATTTTGGGCTAGGATATGCACGGGAATCACAATCCAGTGTCCCTGACATGGTAGTCAGGGTCAGAGGGTCTCCCATAGATAATGCTTTGCATAAAGACAAAAGTCCAGTGTTGCTCAGGGCTGGAATCTTTGAGGAAAGGAACAGTGAAATCAGTTTTAAAGATCATTGGAAAACCATGTGATCAGAAGGAAGCTAAACTCTGTGGGATGCTTCTTGTACTTTCTCCTCGTCTGGTCAAAATCACTTTAATTCCAGGACCCTTTTGCTTGAACCTTTGAGATACCTGTTATGGAGACTGTAGTGCTGTGAACTTCAGAGTTGGACAGTGAGTAGCTATCCTTGCTTTTGAAATCTTGTGCCTTCCCTGGAGGAGGAGCCTTATCAGAAACAGAAAAGCTTCTCTTAGTCCTTCATTATTGGCAAGATTGAATTGTATTCAGTTTGGGTGCAGTTCTTAATGCCTGAATTTCTTCATTCTTACACTAACTTTTAAAGATATGATTGGTCATCAGATATGAATGGTCATCAACTGTATGATGACCATTCCTTTGACTAGAAAGATAACAAGATCTGATCAATCTCAACTTCTTCAGGAGACTGTCACTTATTTTCCCTTTGGAGCTTTCATTAGCTCAGTTCCATTTGAACTAAGAGACTAAAGCACATCTTATTTTCTTGAAAAAAAGAACTGTATCCCAGTGGATAAAGCATAGTTCCCTGCCATGACTTGGGAAGAATTTGCTTCTATCTGCATGAGGATAAGGCTTTCCAGATTATTCCCAGGGTAGTTTTGTATCATCCATTTGGAAAGGTCTAAAAGACTTTTAAAACCTTGTTTCAGAAACTGGTGTCAGACTCTTGAGACAGGTCTTCTGTCGTGCCTTCCACAGGTGTGTAGACACTAGGTAGATGGTAGCAGCTGTGTTACAAAATATTTTTACTCAAATCTGTAGCCTCACAGTTCTTGTTTCACATTCATGTAGGAGTCTCCTGCTACAAAAATGGTAGGTATAGTCCTGAGTTCAGACTTAGGCTCTTCAAGTAACATACACGTGTCTCGATAGTATGAACTACTACGTGAAGTAACCAGAGCATCAGTGAGCGTGCAGGCAGTAATTCAAAGCCAGAAAGGTATCTGCTAGTCTTCAGCCTACATCCACACCAATTTTTAGAGAGAGAAATTACCAACTGAGGAACTGAGAATACATTGTCCTGGTTGGCTTTATGTGCTGTCTCCTGTCGGGTGTGAATGAGTCATACAGGTTGTACTTGCGTAAAAGTTCTGAGTGCTCCTGGCCAAGTGCAGATATGCATATGGGTGTGCTGGAGATCTGCAGTTGCTGGCAGTAGTTTATCCTGACTGCTGCTGTGGAGCAGTCGCTGTTCCTTCATCTTTATTTGGGAAAGAATTGATAACATAGTTCTGATGTGAATGTTGTAGTAAATTGTATCCTACTGATAGAGTTCATTGAAGATGAAAAATTGCTAGTGAGAGGTGAAGCTTATATCACTTTATCAGCTGCTGTGTGCATGCAGCGCAGTCCCTGCTCCCCGTGACTTCCTGTTCATCAGCTTTCTGTGCTTTATTGCTTGTTTCATTACCATGAAATTCAGTTCACCCTTGTTTCCCTTACCATCATTCTGATCTCTGCCAGCAGTAGAGGCTTGTGAGTTTTCCATTCTTCAACTTCCTTAATGTAAAAGATGCAGGAGTTGGTGGTAGATGTACTTCATATGTTGCCTTAAAAATGATGGATGAAAGGGCTGAGACAGTGTAAACTGGAAACTGCTCAAAAACTGTCATTACATTATTTGATACTTAGTTCTAATTGAGGCTTTGTTTCTTGTTTCAGATCTGTATAGCCTCAATTAACAGTTGCTTTCTGTCATGTAATAATAAAGCTTTAAGAGTGCTCTTCACTAATCAATGACACTGTCTTTCGTTCAAAAACATGGTAGATCAACTGTGGCCAGAAACCAGCATTCTAGAAGGAGATACCCTGACTCTGTTATTACTAGGCAGTTTAAAGGTGATTTGATTAGGACAGATGCCTTAGTGTGAGCCACCATTTCACTGTAGAATTCAGGTTGCACTGGTGTAATTTCCCTAGTGCTACAAGACAACTTGAAGGTGCTAGTTATTCAGGATGTCAAACATAAGACAGGAGAGAAGCTGTAGATTTTTTGTTGTTGTTGGGTTTTGGGGTTTTTGTTTGTTTGTTTTTTGTAGGGAAAACAGAAAAACTCTTCTAGGTGTAGCCATTTCTGAACAAGCTTGGTGCGCTGTGTTTGTGTGCTCCTATACCTTCCAGCAGTGCTTTTGCTCCTTTGAATCACCAGTTTGCCAACCACTGCCAAATTGCCCTAGAATTTAGAACACTGTGCTCTGAACATACCTGCCCATCCTTTTCTGCAACAAGTCCCTTTCCTGAAGATAGAGCTGGGTTGCACACCCTAGAGGAGTAGCTGTTTTTTTTTTTAACCTGGTCAGTGTTTGTTCACTGAGGATTACTGTAGACAGCACTTGGTTTTCAGACTTGCCTGCAAAATGGGTCTGTCTGTTACAAGAAGAGTTCTCTAGTAGTCTCATTTTCTTTCCGTTTTCTTGATTACTGAGTAACAGAACAGAAACTTCATAGAGGGGAGAGCTTCTAACAGGTCTTTAATTTGTGTTTTTCTGAAAAAATCAGTACAGCTTTCTTATGGAAATGACTGTAAAGCCAGTCACTCACTGCTTGCAGTGAGCCTGTAAAGGTCTGTGGACTACTTCAGCCTTGGATGTGTCTTATCTTAATCAGGTGACACATAATTTAGATATTGTCAAGAGACAAGAGTTGAAAATTCAATTTCTCCACCAGTTTTCCTACATGTGATCCTCTGGGCAATGTAATAGTATATTACATGTTAAAAACAATGTTAAAAAGTGTGAAATAAATGTATCTCTTGGACAGTATTGATTGTAGTACAGTTTCTGTGGAGGGAAAAAAAGGATGTTTCTGAAGCAACTCAGGGTAAAATACAAAGGTTAAACTATAAAAAACTACCATGCAACTAACTCAATCACTGTAAAGTCAGGTGAAATGAGATACAATCCAAGGCTGCTTTTAACATAATACTCTTGTGAGTTTCTGTGAATGCTGGTAGGACCTCTTACAGAGAGTGTTTTGGGTTTTTTTTTTCAGTACAGAGTCTTTGCAGTAACTGTTATATTGGTTATTAAACATTATTTTATAATAAGTAGACTCCCAAGTTGAATTTTTTCTGCTTTTGGGATGAGAGAACAAAATTATCTTTTTTTTTTTTTTTTCCCTGATTAATGTCTAGCAGAAACTGCTTCAAAATACATCTTTAAGATATTTTATGTGGGGTTTTACTAGTGATGGATTGCAGATAATAATTTAAAATGTCTTGAAATAACATGGAAAAAGTTCATTGCTGATGCTTTGCTTTGCTTTACTGCGTTCCGTTGCTGGCCATTTTCCTCAATTATTTCTTTGGCATTTAGTTCAAAACTGGATTAACCGTGTCTCACTATTCACTCTTTGAAAATCAGCTTGATATTTGTAAAACTTGTAGCTGTTTCTACAAGGCTTTGCTTTTGATTATTGTATTCACAAGTAAACTCCATTTTAATATATTTTTAAAATTCGTTTCCAGACTGCCGATGCAGTAAAAAAGGCTAGAAGTTACTTGGAATTTGTGGAGGATTTTATTCAAGTTCCCAGAAATCTTGTTGGTATGTAATACTGCTGAAACTTGATGAAAGAGAGCCTGATCAGCATGACTGTGCAAAGAGGATTTAATGGCTGTTTGATATTTGACTTCTCCATTTAAGTAGAAAGTGATTAATCTTTTACAACTGGATGTATCAGGGAATTACTATGGAATTACATGTTCTTGAATAAAATGTTGTCAGGATTTTAGCACTTAAAATGGCTTGATTATAGACTTGTACTATCTAATTCAATAGTAATATTTGAAGTTCAGATTCTTGTAGAAGGTGGTTTGCTATATTGGCCACTTAGTAGTGTGCAAACTGGATTCCAGAATGCAATATGGAAAGTACTGTAGCTGAGATGTAGCAGTGATGTAATGGAGTTTGATGTTACTGCACCCTCTTGGGTTCAGATGCCAGAGGTGGTGATAGGGTGATGTTGGGCAGCTCTACAAACATGCAGTGCCTGTTGGTCTCATCCAGTCTGGAAATGGGCATTTTTCCATGTTTCAGCTTTTATAAAGTGTAGCTTCCCGAAACTCGTAAATGCATATTATGGAAGCTACCCAAAGGCGAGGTTAGCCTCCTATAGCTTAGGCTTAGAGCTTACCTGTTAGAGACTATATAATTCTAAGTGATTCATATGCTTCAAACTCCTAAAAATGAGACTTTCAAGGTTTTGTAATTCAAGTTAAGATGCAGTGTTCTATTGTTTGGGTATTTTTTTAGTAGTGTTTCTGCAAACTATGTTTCTGATGCAAATTGATAGTTCTGTTGATGTTAAGGCTTGTTTTAAGATACAGCTAATTATTTTGTACATAAAAACATTTTGGTTTTTTTCCATAATCTCATCCAGCAAACCTAGGTGCACCAGGGAACTTTTTTAATCAGAGTTTCTGAGAGGTTTGAATGGCATTAACTAGTGTGAATATAGCCATATCACAGTCAAGGCACTAACAGTAATGCATTTAACTGAAAATGCTGCTTTTGAACAACTGCAGTACCAGTTCATGACAAAGGCAGACATCTCGCCCAGAGTGCCTGTGGTCATGTATGTAACAGGCAGGTAATTAGCTACCCCTTCTGAAGACCCCCAAGTTGAGAGGAGCATCATGATCATTAATGACTCAGATGGAAGATCCTGCACTGTGCCAAGTGCATCTTTCTGTACCAGATTGAAGAGTGCCATCTACTGAACTACCAGCTTTAACTGCTGAGGCTTCTTGGGGCTGAAGGCTTTCCCACATACTGGCTAACCATTATCCATAGAAAAATGCCAAACATTATAATAAGTCTGATTTATTTTAGTAATAATAATAGGATCACAGTGCCCATTGAAATCATAGATGTACAGAATTATTAACTGTAGCATGCTTTAAGACAGAAATAATACAAAAATACCCTCCTGAGCTCTTTAAACTGTTGAGAAAAGGGAACAGTTTTTCTTAGTGCTTTTTGCACTTTGTATGATATTGGTATCTGCCATAAAGAATGTACATTATGGAGAACTGTCACACAGTTCTGATGGTTAGACCATTTTTTTTTCACAGGTTCTGCCCTCCTTTACTCATAATTTGAATGCTTTAAGATTGAAGAAATGTTTCCACGTAAGAGATAAAATACCTTTTAGTAAGAGAGCAGAGTCACTTTTTTGAGGTTTAAACACACAAATTTTGCAGAACCTTTTGGTTTAGACCCATGCATGATCTCAAATATTGTCAAGACAATAAGGAAAGTACAGGTGTTGCTCATGTTTTTTATAAAGGCAAAATGAATTTACAGAAAACAGTTAAGTGGTTTTTTATTTTTTTTTTTACTTCCTCTTAAAAAAGAGAAAGTCATATCCTTGTCAGAATGTCAGAAAAGAGTGAATGAGGGTACAGGTGGAGACAGATGGTCCAAACAATTTTAATACATAGATCTGAAATAGGTATTTGCAAAAAAAAAATGTATATCATTTTACTTTTAGCCTGGTTCTATTTGAAACTTGTGTGTAGCAGTGATCTTCATCAGTACTTGTCATTCTGTGTATATATACCTATATTGTTTTGGAATTTCTCACTTCTTACGCCACATGGGGAGGGGGTTCTTGGGATTTTTAGTGCCTACAGAGTAGGACAAAACTTTGTTTCAAATCGAGGAGTAGAGTCAGATGGTTGTTACAGTTATGTTTTACACAGCTTAATGTCAGGAAGCCTGTTAAAATATTTTGCACATGTGTGCAAAATTAACCATTCTTACCCTCTGAAGGAAAAGTTATTGGAAAAAATGGAAAAGTCATTCAGGAGATTGTAGACAAGTCTGGAGTCGTCAGGGTGAGAATTGAAGGCGATAGCGAAAATAAACTGCCCCGTGAAGATGTAAGTACTTTCTTCTTTATGATTAGCTTTCTATTTGCTAAACCAAGTCATGTTTAATCCTTTAGTAAAGAATATGCAGAAGAATATATATCCAGAAGGTGAGAATTTTTGGTGCACAAGTGAAATTAAAGTGCTACTGTGTGGCATCAGAATGGGTTCTCTGTTTCCCCTCTGCATCATTATGCAGTTCGTAAATACGGTGTTTGTGGCCTGTCCGCCCTTCTTTTTCATGATCACTCTGGAATGGTGGTGATGTCCATGCTCAAAAACACAGTGTCTGTGTTTCAGGTGATTTTCTATGATAGATGTTTTTGGATGTATTATTTTTTTTTTAATTAATGTTGTGTTTTGTTTGTTGTTTGTTTTTTTTTTAACAAAGTCAATATATTTTTCTGGATATAAAGATATATATAGAGAGAAAGACATTTTAAAGGTTGTTTTTACAGGCTGGCATCTTGAACTACATTTTATATGAAACAATTCAAGAAAGATTTTCTTGGTGTTTTTATGTTGCTGAAGCAAAACTGGTTCTTTAAATCTTTCTCCTGGATGTATTTCAGCTGCACAACTAATTTGAGATTCTTAATGTGAACGGTGCTCATGTTCTCATGAAGCATGAGAACAAAAGATTAAAAACTTTTAATGATACTTCATGTTGTGAAGTTGGCTTAATTAACTACTGGATGCTTCTTAGTAAACTATGGATACTTTTACACACCTACTGTGATAAGCACACAGCAGTAGTGTTGAATGGAGACAACTATAAACACTGTATGGGAAAGCTGGATGGTTTTAAAGTCCGTAACATAGAAACCTTGAACCTTACCCCAGTCTGAGTTATTTCAAGTGTATTTTTGCTACCCAGGATTTAGTTATTGCTTATTTATCTCACTTTTGTAATTTAAACAGACTGTTCTTACAATGTAAACAGCAGGCATTGTTTTGATGATGATGTTCTTTCCGAACATAAGATCTGACATTGTGTTTCTGTAGGGAATGGTACCCTTTGTATTTGTTGGTACTAAAGAAAGCATTGGCAATGTCCAGGTTCTTCTAGAATACCACATCGCCTATCTAAAGGTAAGTGGATTTCAGAGGGGGGAAAGTGTAGAGGAAACATCAGTTGAAGTGACAGGATTTTTTGTAGCCACTTTGGTGGGATTTGTAGTTGATAAACTGTTCCTCTATATATTGAAATTTAAGGTTTGGTGGTACCTTGTTGCCCATAGGTGTCATGTAGGCCTTATGTGCATTACTGTGTTTACTTAGAACTGTTGGTATTGAAAGGAACATACTGTAAAGAACACTGGCATAAATAATAGGTAGTTGGGAACCAATATGCGTAATTTTGTCTCTTGGTGTTCTGTTGTTAATGCTCTGTTGGAATGTGATGAAATTTCTTAATGGTAGCACACTAATCATAGAATGGTAAAGATCATCCAATTCCAACCCCCTGCCATAGGCAGGGACACCTCCCACTAGTACAGCTTACTCAAGGCCTTGTCCAACCTGGCCTTCAACACCTCCAGGGAGGGAGCAACCACAACCTTCCTGGGCAACCTGTGCCAGTGCCTCACCACCCTCACTGCAAACAACTTCCTCCTAACATCCAGTCTAAATCTCCTCTTTGCCAGTTCAAGCCCAGTGCCCCTTCTCCTGGCATTGCAAGACCTTGTTAATATTCCTCCCCAGCCTTCCTATAGGCCCCCTTCAGATACTGGAAGGCTACTCTAAGGTCTCCTGGAAGCCTTCTCTTCTCCAGGCTGCAGAGCCCCAACTCTCTCAGCCTGTCCTCATAGCAGAGCTGCTGCAGCCCTCTGAACATCTTCATGACCTCCTCTGGACCTGCTCCCAACAGTTCATTGCTGTGTAGTACTCGAACAATTATCCAATTCAGTTAGTTGGCTTTGTGTGGAGTTGTGGTGTTGACTTAAAAAATACTTTGTTAGTGTACTTTTTAAAAATGTGATTAGAAAATAAGTGATGAAGTGTGGTTAAGAAGGGTAATAATGGTCCACGTGGTGATCTGTTGCCTACTGCATAGGCGTGGTGACCTGGTTCATGAACGACTCGTCGGCCAACTCCTGACCGTATGCTGGATGGCAAATGGCATTTATTGATAGGTGACACAGCATTATATAGCCTAAATTTATGTCACTTCCGTCTGCTTACATCATAACTAAGCGCTACTGAGCAATAGGAAGGGACCCTATCTTTCCGAACAACGCAATATCTTCCGGTCGCCAGACCCTGACTGCAACAGTGATCTGAGAAAAGGGTTGTAGACTTAGAATCATAGAATCATAGAATGGTAAGGTTGGAAGGGACCTCAAGGATCAGCTAGTTCCAACCCCCTGCCATAGGCAGGGACACCTCCCACTAGTACAGCTCACTCAAGGCCTCATCCACTCTGGCCTTGAACACATCCAGGGATGGACCATCTACAACCTCCCTGGGCAACCTGTTCCAGTGCCTCACCTCACTGTAAAGAACTTCCTCCTAACATCTAGTCTAAATCTCCCCTCTGCCAGTTTAAGCCCATTGCCCCTTGTCCTGTCATTGCAGGACCTTGTAAATAATCCTTCCCCAGCCTTCCTGTAGGCCCCCTTCAGATACTGGAAGGCTACTATCAGGTCCCCTCGAAGCCTTCTCTTCTCCAGGCTGAAGAGCCCCAACTCTCTCAGCCTGTCCTCATAGGAGAGCTGCTCCAGCCCTCTGATCATCTTTGTGGCCCTCCTCTGGACCCGCTCCAACACTTCCATGTCCTTCCTGTGCTGAGGGTTCCAGAACTGCACACAGTACTCCAGGTGGGGTCTGACGAGAGCAGAGTAAAGGGGCAGAATCACCTCCCTTGCCCTGCTGGCCACGCTGCTCTTGATGCAGCCTAGGACTCGGTTGCTGTCTGGGCTGCATGTGCACACTGCAGGCTCATGTTGAGCTTTTCATCACCCCAGACTCCAAGGTCCTTTTCCTCAGGGCTGTTCTCCAGCCATTCACCACCCAGCCTGTATTTGTGCTTGGGATTGTGCCTACCCAGGTGCAGGACCTTACACTTGGCCTTATTGAATTTCATGAGGTTGGCCTGGGCACAGCTCTGCAGCCTGTCCAGGTCCCTCTGGATGGCATCCCTGCCCTCTAGCAAGTCGACTGTGCCACACAGCTTGGTGTCATCTGCACACTTGCTGAGGGTGCACTCCATTCCTCTGTCCATGTCACTGACTAAGATGTTAAACAGCCCTGACCCCTGAGGGACACCACTTGTCACTGGTCTCCAGGTGGACATTGTGCCGTTGATCACCACTCTCTGGGTTCGACCATCCAGCCAATTCCTTATCCAGCGAGTGGTCCATCCATCAAGTCCATCTTTGGACTTCTTCCAAAACTCTGCAGAGCTCATATTGAATTCTGTTGTTCGCAGTCACCTTCAAGGTGATGTTAATTTTCCTACAGGAACGCTATATTCTGGGATGTCTGATGGATGAGAGCGTTTTGTGAGGGAGAAGAACATTTCTTCATCAGCAGGGTTGGTTATTTTTTTTTGTTTCTTGTTATGTAGGAGGTAGAACAATTAAGACTGGAAAGGCTCCAGATTGATGAACAGTTGCGTCAGATTGGGATGGGTTTCAGACCTCCTTCCGCCAGAGTTCCTGAGAAGGAAAAGGGTTACACGACTGACGAGAGCACCCTCTCCTCAGTGCAGGGCTCCAGGTCCTACAGCGGAAGAGGGAGAGGCCGCAGGGGCCCCAATTACACGTCTGGTTATGGTGAGTTTTCTTGAGCATCTGCTGCGAACAAGTTGTCAGGAATCCATCACTGTCTCTAGCATTCAGCATAGTCGAGTGAAGGTAGGGTTGAAAATTCAGTGTTGCTGTTGTATTTTCTGCGTAGCTCGAAACACCCGAATTAGATTTACGTTTGTGAAACTTGGAATTGAAGAAAACAAGCTGAAGTCTTGTAAGTTCATATTCTTCAAAGTAGTAGTGACCTTGTACAAAGGTGGTAAAGAGAGCTTACAGGTGCTCTTCAGAGGACTTAAGGTAAAGAAAAAACCCGGCATTAGCATTATCTGTTTTGATGGAGGAGGAATAAAAAATGCTTGTCTGCATCATGGCTGTCTTAGGAATGTGTCTTTGAAAAGTAAACCAAAATAATACAAAACTGAGCCAGTAAGAAATCTTGCCTCTCTCTACCATTGTTTTCTTCAATTTTTAGATTTTAATTAAACTGAGTTTCTTTTAAGATGTAGTGAGGTATTCTGATGCATTTTAAAAAATAACAAGAAAGTGCCAGTCAGTTCCCTGGAGGTGGGCACATCTTTTTCATTCAGCAGCAACTCCCAAATGGAGTCGGTCTCCTGTTGAATATAGACAGAGAGATGTAGGTGCTTTAGTAAATGCTGGGAAATACCCATTTATATAATACAATAAATCACTCTTGATTGTCTATGTGTAACTGACTTCCAGTACAGATCAGACACTTGGGATTCTTTTGGATTTTGCTGACTGTAGCATCCAGGATCATGCCCTGTTGTTCAGGCTCGTTCTGATGACAGCGTTAATGTTTGTAACTTCAGTTTTTACTATTTCACAACAAGTTGTTTGGCTAAACTTGTTTTGGGGTACAGTTGTTCAGCTTATTTATATACAAACACACTTTAGGGACAAAAACACTTTCATCTGGAAAAACTTACTGTTGTGTGTTTGCCCGTCCCCCCAGTATGGCAAGAATTGCATGTTAAAACCGTATGGATCTAAATCTCTTTATTCCAGAATGATTAGTAGGGAGAGTTTCAGGCTGTTTAAAATAAATAGTAGCTGCTTAAATTTTCAAGTAGTAAAAAAATCTGTGTGGGTTGGGTTAGCTGGTGAGGTATTATGGGTGCTATTTAGTATAAACAGTTAAATTGTTCCAGTAGCTTTACAACAGCCAGAAGAGGTTGCTTAGCAACAGCCATCAGCTATAAGGTGGCAAAGTTGTCCTTGGGCATTTCAGAGAAGTTGCCTAGAAACTGCACCAAATGCCTGCAGTGAATACACAAAGAGAGGAAATGCTGTTTAATCCTTGATTTATCCATGTATATAAATTGCAGTTTGGGCAATCTTTTTGCCTTTATTTTGCATGTTATTACAAACAAACTTGTGTTGAGAATCTTAGAAACTCAGGTAACTTATACTCTTTATTTTATATGTGCATGTATTTTTTATAGTTGAAAATGTGTATAATAACAAAATTTTATTTCCTTTTTTATAAGTAATTAAACTCTCTGTGTGTGTGTGTATATATATATATATATATATACATATGATATATCTAAGCAACCATGCTGTTTGGAAGACCTTTGAGAATCTGAAACCAGAACATTATCCCAAATTTCATATTAATTGCCGATTTTTCTTTTTCTTTTCGTACAAGGTACAAACTCTGAGCTCTCTAATCCCTCTGAAACAGAGTCTGAGAGAAAAGATGAACTTAGTGACTGGTCCTTGGCAGGAGAAGATGACAGAGAAAGCAGGCATCAACGTGACAATAGACGACGTCCTGGAGGACGAGGACGTAGTGTATCTGGAGGTCGTGGGCGTGGTGGACCTCGTGGTGGCAAGTCCTCCATTAGCTCAGGTATGTATTATGAATTTAGCTCTTGTTGGCGAGTTCTCTATAGCCTGTTATTATTCTGAACAAGTCCATTTTTACATTTATGGTCTTAACAGTCAATTTCAGTCAAAAGTGTGTGATAGCTTCTTGTCACACCCTGTTGTTAGATTTCTGTTGGCTTATCTGCTTACAGTGACCTTCATTTCCTTTCTCTGATGCACACACATCATAATCTTGTAAAAGTTTAGAATGCTTTGGCACATTACCTGCCTTCTGAGTTAGACTTAACCTTGAGATACAGAATGAGAGAAGAAATCACGGAATGGAGGTTACTTTTTTCCAAAATTCAGCTGTGCCAGTTCATAGGACTCTAAGTGTCATGCTGCTCTGAAGTGAAAGGCCTTTACACAGTTTTGAGTAAAAACTCTTTAGATGCCACTTTGGAAATCTTTGTGGTGGAAGTAATACACGAACCTGTTGTGGTGGCTCAGAATGCTTACATTGGATTAGTCAGAGAGGAGCCAGTACAAAATCATAAATCCTGTAGTTCTGTGTATTTCACCTTTTGTAAGGTTACTTTGTATTTTGAAACTTACAAACACAGATGTAAGTCAGCCTGGCAATTAAATTATGTTTAAATATATATTATTATTATTACTACATATTAATATCTTGAATGGAAACTTGTTTGTTTTAGTGCTGAAGGATCCAGACAGTAACCCATACAGCCTGCTGGATAACACAGAGTCAGACCAGACAGTAGATACGGATGCCAGTGAATCTCACCACAGTAGTAACCGTCGCAGGAGGTCACGCCGGCGAAGGACCGATGAAGATGCTGTTCTTATGGATGGAATGACAGAGTCTGATACAGCTTCTGTTAATGAGAATGGTTTAGGTATGTAAAACAGCTGGGTGAGAGTCCCAGAACAAGCTAAGAAAAAAATGTGTTTTCTGTGTAAGTGTAGTGAAACACTTGTTTGTTTTTGTTAGTGATGAATTGTTGTGCTGTTGAAGGTTGCTGTCTGATTAAAGAAAGACTTCCTCCATGGCTCTGCCATGAAATCTCTTTACTGAGCTCCATCAGTATTTTTGTATGCCTCTTTCTAAAACCTGTATGTCAGAGATGCCAACACACTGTTTCTCATTAATAGTTGTTTTCATGGGAACAGTGCTGTTGGATCAACATCCCATTTTGTCCTTGGTGACCTCAGTCTCAGTGGAGGAAAACTACTTCAGTAGCTATTAATTTGTCTCTACCCAGCTTCTGCTGAAGTACTATTGCTTTCCCTCAGTAAATTCTCTTGATGCTCACTGGGACAAGAATATTATCTGTTGCTTAATACTATAGAAACCTTCTTTCTTCTTTTTTTTTTTTTTTTGTGGGTTATGTGACTAAAATTTGATACATGGTTCCTTATTTAATAAATAAAAATCTGAGGTCGCTGAGCATATGCCTAAATGTTTTAATCAGCCTAGACCAAAAAGTAAAGTCAAGAGTTTGCATTCTTGTGTATGTTCTCAGTATGAAATTGCTGTTTTTCTGTAGCTTGTCTTAATTTAGCCTGTCTTTAAAAAAAAAAAAAAAAAGGCAAAAAAAAGGCAATTGTAAATGCCCCATGCTGAAACTGCTGAAGAATTTATTTCTTTATTTATTTTATCGTCAGAAATAGTTCATGGTAAACTTTGCAATTGCAGATGATAGTGACAAAAAACCCCAGCGACGCAATCGTAGCCGCAGGCGTCGCTTCAGGGGTCAGGCAGAAGATAGACAGCCAGGTAATTCGAGTGGAGCTGTGGGTAATCTCAGGTCAAAAGCATGAGAGAATGTTGTGTCTGCTGTTTTACAATATAGCTGCGTAATACAAAAAGGTTACTCAACTAATAAGACTACTAGACAAAGATGAGAGACATCTCTTCTACTAGAAGAACTTACAAAAGTTCTTAATCTGCCTAATGACACTAATTTATAATGTCTAACTTTTTGCTTGGACATACAACTTAAGCTTCTGATCCAGTTCTCATTGAAGACAACAGTCAAACTGCTGTTGAGTTCAGTGGTCCAGGATCGTGGCAAACGTGATGGTCTATGATCTGCACTCACTTGCATCTGTGCACTTGGCACGGAACGTGACACAACCTTTTCAGCGCTGGCTGAGAAGCGAGGAGCTGGGATGGCAGGGTCTGGTGACCGGGCAGAGCGCTGTGTGGGGGAGCTCACTGGGGTCTGCTGGTCCTGTGCCCCTGTCAAACTGCTGCTATCACTCCTCAGCTTTTGTGAATATTTGCAAGTCATCTACAAATTGAGGGTGGGAAGGAGGAGGAATTTTAAGTGAAATTGCATGTTTCCAATTTTTTGTTGTGGCTTGTTGCATTTCTTTTGTGTGTACTAACACTTGAAACGTGAAAGGTGAACTAGTTAATTTCAAATAGAATGCCCTGTTTAGAAAATGCTTGTTACATACATGGTGTGAGGTAGTAACAGAAGGTCTTCTAAATTGGCAGCTTCCAAATTTCACCTGTATTTGTCTTCCTTGTATCTGTGGTGCTAATACAACATTTGATTAAGAAGAAAAAAGTTGTTGCATTACACTAACTAAATTTTGGGGAAGAGAAGACACCAACACCCCACCCCCTAGAAAAAAAAATGCAAACAAAACCAGAATACCCCATTACTTCTCGCCAGTCTAGTTTTGTAAAGTGATAGAAGTTTATAAAGGAGCAGAAAAAGTAAAAATAAGTCTCAGCCAGCAACCTAAAGGGATGTTAGACATCTCTATGAAAGCTATGGTATTTCTCTTTTAAATCCAAATATCCTAAAAGCAAAACAATTTCCCAGATAAGATATGTCAGTTATTTTCTGTTGATGTCTTGGTTTAAGATACCATTTTCAAGTTTGCATAATAAATATTTTTAAATACCACAGTAAGAGCATGGGTAGTTAGAGTGGTTTTTGTGAAAAATGCTCCAAGAGTTTAATCTCTTTATAAATCCTTAGTTGTATAGTGAGTGAAAGTGAGACAAGAAATTTTCTCCCCAAATGTTAACAATGTACTTCACTCATCTAGTTGTATTATTCAATTTAGTTTGCTATATGCTTTGGGTTCCTACTACACATAGGAGTATTAAGAATTGGTGTCCTACACTCTGTGCATAAAACATGCCTCATCTTTACATTAGAGGAGTTGGGCACAGAACCTAATTTTAACGACCAATTCTCCTTGTGCAGAATCTCAACAACCTTACAAGGACCCAGTCATAGTAAGCCCAGTTATTGAAACAGAAGATGCATGTGCTCTACTTCTGATTTGTTTTTTTTAGCACAGCCATCCCTAGATGCAGAAAAATAGTTCACCTGAATGCATGAAATACTAAATATGACTGTTCAACAGATAATGCTTGCCAACCTTAATGTGCTTTAGCTCATCAAAGATACACATGTGTATTTAAATCTGTAGCGCAATGTATCCTAAAGATAGAATTGACTCTCAGTTGGTGTGGTTACAAGAGGGTGGGATAAGACAGAACCAAGATAGAAGAGGCTGAGGTGGTAAGAAGAAAAGAGATCAGAAAACCCCTGGCCACCATTCAGTAAGTGTGGCCTTACCAGTGCAAACATGGCTGTCCCGCTTCTGAGTAGGGGCTGACACAGGGCCGCTTCCAGTGTCCGTACGCAGCACCATGAACCCCCTCCCACGGGCCAGGGTTAACTCTGCGGATTGCATTTTGAGTACCAGGAGGAGGGCAAGTTCTCTGGCCAGTTGCTTCAGGAAGTAACAAAGCTGTGAAGGCTGCTTTATCGTAAGTGATACCATACTCTGAACCTCCCCCAGTTCTCTTCGTATTTAACTGACCTTCGTTTTATAAGCATGAAATTCTTCACTGCTCAGGACAGTAAAAACCCTGATGACAAACTGTCTGGACTTTAAAAGAGCCTGCAGTCTGTCCTCTCTGTGCTAGATTTGAGGAGCCCTTATTTTCCAATAAATTTCCAATTGGACCAAAATTACTGCTTTATCAATTGTTAAGATTCCACCTTCAGATTGCCACCACTGATTTTTAGTGAATCGTATTTAACAGAAGCAAATTGATCATTGCTATGCAGTCACTACCTGTAAGCGTGAAGGCCTTTTGTCTCCCAGTTATAGTGTAACTTGCACTGAAAAGTCATAATGAAGCTTAATGCCAAACTGTATTTCTGATGTGAGCATCACTGTAATTTTTTTCCTTGAACAGTAACAGTAGCTGATTATATATCACGAGCTGAATCTCAGAGTAGACAGAGAAACCCTCCAAAGGAGCCACTAGCCAAAACCAAGAAAGAAACGGTGAGATGATTGTTTTTATTTTTCTCTGTGTGTTTCTTTTTTTTTTTTTTTTTTTTTTTTTTTTTTTTTTTTTAATTTTCTCTTAACAGCAAGATAGTAGAGGAATGCTTCATTCAGGTCACCCTCTCGACTACAAATGCATTTGAGTTCCAGAACAAATCGTTAAAAGCAGTAACAGCCCAGAGTAAACAGAACTGATTTCGACTTGTGGACTGTCATTGCAGGCTTCAGTGTGACACTCAGCTCTTCACATGCTGTAAAATACTACACTTAGCAATGCAGCATTGTAGTAAGGTGTGAATTATCCATGGACAAGTCTTGGGAGCTAACCTTAAAGACTTTATAGAGAATACAAAGTATGTTTAGCAATTTGCACCAATTACTATAGAAAGAATTAGTGTTGCAGATGGTAGATTCGAGATCTGTTCTCCTTAAAAGTTTAGTGACATATAATCATAATACTCATTATTGAATAAAGTAGAATTTTTCTGCCTCTGAAGTGACAGTGCACTTATTGCCACAATTTATGTTATAGTTTAGCAAAATAAGAAAGATCCATTGCAAGATTATTACCAGTCTGCTCGTACTCTGTAGATTTTTGAAGAGGATGTAAATGCTTTTCAGTTAACGTCTTCATTGGCCTAGACAAATGGAAGTGGTGAAATAAAGGGACCTCAAGGATCATCTAGTTCCAACCCCCTGCCATAGGCAGGGACACCTCCCACTAGCACAGGTCACTCAAGGCCTCATCCAACCTGGCCTTCAACACATCCAAGGAGGGAGCAGCCACAACCTCCCTGGGCAACCTGTGCCAGTGCCTCACCACCCTTACTGCAAACAACTTCCTCCTAACATCCAGTCTAAATCTCTCCTCTGCCAGTTCAAACCCATTGCCCCTTGTCCTGGCATTGCAAGACCTTGTCAGTAGTCCCTCCCCAGCCTTCCTGGAGCCCCCTTCAGATACCAGAAGGCTACCTTCAGGTCTCCTGGAAGCCTTCTCTTCTCCAGGCTGCAGAGCCCCAACTCTCTCAGCCTGTCCTCACAGCAGAGCTGCTGCAGTCCTCTGATCATCTTTGTGGCCTCCTCTGGACCCACTCCAACACTTCCATGTCCTTCCTGTGCTGGGGGCTCCAGAACTGCACACAGGACTCCAGATGAGGTCCTTTTATTTCGGATGTGCTGGGGGTGTGCTGTCTCAGGGTTGCTTTGGTGTGTGATTTCCTCACGTGTGTCTGATACCACCTTCTTTACAGGATACATCTGTAAGTAGTAGGATGCTCTCAGTGACAGGATAGTGGCACAGACAGACAAGAGGTGTCTTCCTGTTGCACAGCTGCTGTGTGAGCCAGAGGGAGATTCAGGTAACACTCAGTATTTTTATGGATTTTTTTAACATTCCCCTGGTTTTGGTTTTGCCAGGCAAAAGATGCGATTGATGAAAACAGCCCCTCCGAAAAGGCAGTGAATGGTCCTGCTACAACTTCTGGGGATGAACCTTCTAAACTACAGCACAGTCCTGATGAGAAGAAAGTTACTGTTCAAGAGGATGGGAATAACCAGGAAGAGGCAGTACTGAATGGTGTTTCATAAACTGAAGTTCCTAGTTTACAGTTCTTTTACATTACATTTAAAATAGTGCTTGTATAAGCTTGCCAAAGATAGAATATGGATCGCCAGTCTTGACACCGCACTTTCAGTTCCTCCATTTTGGAATACAGAAAGGGGAGGGATCCTGAAGAAATCATATGTTAAAACATACTTTGACACCTACTGTGTTATAAATATATCATCAGATGTGCCTTGAGATAGTATATGTAACATTTAAATAAACAAAATTGCTGGCTATAGGAAATGTTATTTTGTTTTCAAAATATGGCAAAGATGTGAGGGGGATCCCTAACATAATACTCTTTATGAAAGCATTAGCTGCTTTTGTTACATTTTTAATAATATGCAACCACTTCTTCACCTGAGGAATACTAGAAAGAAATGCAGTCTAAAATATTTTGCACTGAAATGTAATTTCTCCATTAGTTTAGTCTGGAAACTGGTCTGTTTTAATACATGTTTTTTAAATGCTGTATGTAGAGGAAAAATCTGCAGACCACTGGAATACATTTGTTTAAATTCTCATAATCTGCAGGGATATTGGGTGACATTGGCAGTGACTGTTCTACATTGAGGCTTTGTTTGGTTTATTTATTAAACTGTACAGTATTTAAAAATCAAACATAGCTTTAGTTAACACTAAGCTGAATTAGTCATGTCCATTAAGACATAACCTGAACTACTGAAAAGATCAATTTCCAGAAAGTTTATTCTGTATAAACTACATATGTTAGTCCTCAGTAGAGTATTTTTATTTTTGTTTTTGGTTGTTTGATGTGCAATATGGTTTTTTTGTATGCTGGTAGTAAAAGAAAATAAACTTTGATCTTCCATCTGTTGACTGTTTCTATCGGAAATTTAAATTACAATTGACTTTAAATTTTTCAAGCTGTTAACGCCAACAATTGAAATTCCCTTTTGAGGCAGCTTGAACCTTTAACTCTTTCTTAAGAGTTTTCTAACAAACCTCCCATTCTTTAAGGAGGTGATTTAAAACCTCAGTTAACAAGTCTAAAACCAGACTCCATTCGTTGGAGAATCACATACCCTGACTAACATATATAGGAATTAATGCAGATGCATTTTTTGTTTGACAAGTTAGCAGTGTCACACACTAACCCTTCTCTTCAAGCATGTCAACAGGAACAAGGAAACAGAACACAGGAGTAGAAAAAAAAACCTTTGGGTAACAAGGAAATGTGCTTAATTCAGAGCAAACTTGTGCTGAAGTTGTGCTGACTTGAAAAATACCCTGTGCTGTCTGATTTCATCTAGAAAAGAGTAAGGACAAAAGTACTCTGAAGCAGCTGTGCCTGCAGGTGCTGCACCCAACACTGTGCCAACCAGGTTTGGGATGTGTTTCGTTTAAGGTGTGCTGTTTTTCGTGTAGGTGTTGATGCTCATCACCAGTGTACCCTTCTGGAGAAGAAATGTGTTTAATTTAGCTGAGTTGTGCACACCTATCTCACTTGATAGGGCAGTCAGCAAAGCGGAGGAAAAAAATTCATAGCTTTTTTTCCCTTTCCTTCCATGTTTAAAATGTTAGTAGTATTTGGCAGGGAAAATTGCTGCAGCACCATTCTGCTGTGTGGCAACATTCCAGGTCCTTTTTTCCACCTCTAATAAAGGAGTTACTTCCCTCTCTCTGCAGGTTTTAAACACTGTCCATTCCATGCTCACATTACTAATCTGCTCGTCTCTTCTGAAGGCATGACCCTCTTCCTTACTGCTGTTCTGGCAACACTTAACAGCCTAGCACTAGCCTACAGAAATGCAGTGCCAGCAGCCAACACACGGAGGATGCAGGACTGTGCACGGTATTACTCTGAAGTAACAACAGCTCTGAAACACACTGCATTTAGGAACAGGAGTGCCAGTTCTCATCTGGGCTGCACGGCACTTGCAGAAAGACTGGGGAGATTCTTGGGAGTATGACAGGGCCCAAGGGACATGTTCTGATCCTTAAATCTGCTGGGGTATGTTTTCCTTCACGCAGCAGGATAAATCCCACTTCAATGTAAAGAGCTCCTGGTTCTCAGTTACAATGAATGCACACTTTGCTATGTCAATTCTAACTCTGTAATGTAAGAGAACGTATTAACACTACTTATTACAAACATAGAATTTATTTTATGCTATAAAATCCATTAAAAACTGAAAGTCTGTGACACTTGGGAAGCTGAACCAACCTTGTTTCTCGCAAGGCAAAGACAAGGAATACGTGGTTTACTTTATTTCTTCAGCCAGACAACTGGACCTCAGTCATCAAACTCCTGATTTCCAATCCCTGCTCCTCATGCTAACTTTGGCATATGAAAGAGCAGCAGCATGACGTTTAAACACAGACAGTTCAGCAAAAATTAGGTAATGGCAATGGAGGTCTACCTCTATCTGGTAACATGCATTGGCTGAAGTTATTACTCTTTTACACTTAAAATTATTTATGAGTGGCAGATTTTACTGTGTTATAAAGAAGAGCTATGAAAAACACTTTTAAGCTTCACTCCCTCAAACATTTCCCCCAAAAGTGATTAAGAAATGAGTGGGGAGGGAAGTAACTCCCTGAATTCATACTTCATTTAATATATATAAGTCAAAGACTGACATTAGACCTTTTTTAAAGCCATTTATCAAAAAATAATCATTTTCTTGGACAAACTCTGATTGTCTTCATTTTTTAGCTTGGTCTTCCAATAAATCCTTAGCTTCGTTGATTTTTGCTGCTACATATGGAGAGCCACCTACAAGAAAGATAACCTCGTGTCAGATCAAATGCAAAAATACTTTTGTACACAGGAAGAGGAGTAAGAAACTGGTCTGAAAGTTACTCAGGGTAAAGACCAGGCTGCATGACTGAGCAGCAATACTGCAGTGGTTTTTCTCTGCAGTTTATCAGTCACAAGTTAACTGGTCACTCATGACTTGAAGCATAAAGTCTCTTTTCTGTATTCACAACATTAAATGTAACAGGTCTCCAAGGTAAACCTTTCACCCCCTAAGTCAAGGCCAGTGGAGTGATCACTGCTGTACCAGTGGAATAGTTCAGGTTTTAAACATAGCACACACATGACTTGGTCAACTGCAATAGAATCCACAATGCAAATGCACCAACAGAACCAACCCTGAGTGGAAAGACCTGCAGGGTGTAGCGAGAGCACGTTTACCATTTGCTACTACTAGAAACATTATTTACTTGGAACTTAACTTACTTAGTCTGTGTGAAACATGGGAAGCAATCCTCACAGGCTTTAGACTGCTATTTTTAGATTACGCACATATCCAATAGAGTTAATTTTGAAGTTAACTTCTGCTAGATGTTTTCTATGAAGGGCATAGCTCAGGGATTTACCTTGGATTTGGGTACATAAAAGTAATCAACAGTGACTTTAAAAGGAAGCTGTTTTACATGAGGATTAAGAAGTTAAACACCAAGTACCAACACATGCTTCTGACTCACTGAAGTAAACAGAATTTGGAGCAGATTCAGAAGCCTCAAGTTACCAACTTTTAACTACATTTTGAAGCTTCAGAGTACCACAAAAAAAACCCCAAAAACATTTCATAGGTTAGTGTTTTCAACAGACACAGAAGCCTAAAACTGTTGTTTATGGTTAATTCCCAAAACAGTCAGATGAACTCAGGCTCACATGGTACATAAAACACACAAATATATTCTGGGCTTTCATCTAAAATTACAGCAATTTTAAGTCTTAACATTCTGTGTTAATCTGATATGCACAGCAGATAGAGCAAGTAACAAACTGCCCTGCTTGATCTGTCAGCTTGCTTTAGAGCACTCAAAACACAAAAACATGCTCCAAACCCACTCTAGAATTCATTTTCACTCCAGAGTTTTATAGGTATTTTTTCTGGTAGCTGAGGCAGTTGTATGTCAGTCAGTTCCTCCCCACAATTCTATTAATTTGTGTTAAAAAGATGCACTGATGAATCAGTGTGCCTTAAGTTACTTACCTTTATCTGGATGATTCAGAAGCATTATCCGTCTATGAGCTTCTCTAATTTTACTCCTATTTGCTGTAGGGCTTTTAAAGACAGAAATAAACCTAACTTTAGGGAACCTCATAAATTCCTCCCAGATGCCTTAGAAAAAGCAAGCACTCTTATTCATAAGCCCTTTGGCTTACACCTATCTTTTCTTTTCCCTGTTAAGTCCAGGGAAGGGTTTCTAAGATTTTTCCATAATGCTCTATGCTTAGCAGGATGTGCTCTAGCAGTCTAATGTTTAGGGTGGGGTGGGGTGGGTTGGGGGGGTGTGTCATTCACACAGCTGAAAAGGAACAAAAATGTGTGGTTACATTTTTAGTTGGACAACTTCCTAAAATAAGTAAAACTGAATCTACTGGTTTTTTTTTTTTTTTTTTTTTTTTAAACCAAGAAAACTTTGTATACAAACTTTACAGTTGGAAGTTGCCTTAAAAAAAGAAATGGTTCTTACTTTGTATCGTATTAGATAAATCTGTGTATTTGTCTGGTCTCTAAGTTTTAGGCAAGCAAGCTACTGCACTAACATCCATGGTGTTTTAGAATAAGCAATGAATTTGCATCCAAGAAGTGAGTCTGCAGCAGCTTCATACTGCATCTCTCAGAAATTCCCTAGCAATCACAGGAACCACAGAGCGAAGCTCAAAGCTTCCTGAAAATACTGTATTTACCTGGAGCTGCACGTGGCTTTTGAGTGTGCCAGGGATGTGCAGGTGTATGGATGTCCCTAAAGCTGGAGTAAGCTTTAAGCTAACTAACACGCACAGCAGAGAATCCCAAGTGATTACAGAAAATCCAAATTAGCAAGTGACATTCCCAGGAGAAGCTGGGCACCGGGCAGTACTAAGCACTGAGAACTGTGTCCTTTTCAAAGCAGACCAGCAACTAGTTAACACCACAGCCTCCTTTCTAACATTTCCTTTTACCTCACTCCTAGTATTAAAGCCGCTTCTCGTTTAGTCATTTTGGGTTCAAATCCACCTCTATAATAACCACTGAAGGCCTGGAAGAAAACATATGTTAGTTTAAGAAACACTATTTTTCAGTCAGTTAAAACAACTTATTACTGCTTTAGCAACTGCTAAGCTTTTAGTCTCTATCAAATACTGTAAAGCCTCCTTTGCACTTGTATTAAGAAATTCAGTTGGAGCAGAGTATCTTAAGTTATACTTAAATTTGCCAAAATAAGTTCTGGTACTCAACCACCACCAAAATTGCCAATATTAATTCTGTTATTACTGCCAAAATGCTATTTAGTATTAGAAGGATACACACCAATGCTGTACAGAGATAGTCTGTAGTTACAGTATCACCAGGGTTGGAAGAGACCTCAAAGCTCATCAAGTCCAACCCATTACCACAGACCTCCAGACCAGACTATGGCACCAAGTGCCATGTCCAAACCTGCCTTGAACACCTCCAGGGACGGTGACTCCACCACCTCCCTGGGCAGCCCATTCCAGCAGTCAATGACTCTTTCAGGCAAGAACTTTCTCCTCACATCCAGCCTAAACTTCCCCTGGCACAGCTTGACACTGTGTCCTCTTGTTCTGCTGCTGCTTGCCTGAGAGAAGCAACCTCCCCCTGGCTACAAGCACCCTTCAGGTAGTTGTAGACAGCAAGAAGGTCTCCCCTGATCCTCCTCTTCTCCAGGCTAACCAATCCCAGCTCCCTCAGCCTCTCTCCATAGGGCTGTGCTCCAGGCCTCTCCCCAGCCTTGTTGCCCTTCTCTGGACACGCTCAACCACCTCAATGTCCTTCTTCAATTGAGGGGCCCAGAACTGGACACAGTTACCTCACTAGGTCCATTTTATATAAAGTGATGCTACTGATAAAGCAAAAACTTACAGGTTTGGGTAGATTCTGAAGTGCTTGTTTTACTTGTGGCTCCATTTGCTTCAAAGCTTTTACTGCATAGCGACCTTAAACAAATCAGTGTTGAACAAGGCTAAGTATGGTGTTTCATAAAAGATTTGGCAGTTCAGTGCAACTGGTAACTTGGGGATTAGAACATGAAATAACCCTTTTGGGGTAATGAAAGAGTAAGAGCTTTGATCTTTCATTTAATTACACATTTCTCAACACAGGCTCTCTCAAAAAATGTGTCCTGTATCTGCTATTAAAATACCTTAAAATTCATCGGTATTGAAGCACAACTGGCTGCTCTGAGCCCTCCTTCTCATCATCTACAAACCTGCAAATCCAGCTGCTGCTATGGTCAAGCCAACTGCCACCATTGTACTGGCCTATAGAGAAGACATAAAAGTACTTGTTTACCAAAGGAAAAGGGGCAAAACACGAAAAAAGGCAACCCAACCCGGCAATCTCTACAGCGGGTCGGACTACTACCTAAGCAGAAAACAAGGAAAAGCGATCATAACAAGATTCACCTCTGCCATGCCCCTGTAAATGACCGCAGGTGCACTACCACAGCAGCGCAGCTGTGTCAGCAGCAGGGCTGGGGGTCAGGCGCACCCAGGATAAGCTGGACCCACCCACAGCTGTGGGGGACGAGGAAAAGCCCGCTCGGCAGCACTGTCTGCCTTTGGGCCCGGAGAAGGGACAGGAGCCATGGGACCCGCTGCGGCCTGCGCGGCGCAGGGCACCGAGGCCCTCAGCATCGCGGCCGGGGCGGGCCAAGGACGAGCCGAGCTCCTTGGCGTGGGGAAAGGGATCGGAGCTACTCGCTCGGACACAAACGGCTCCCGGCTCCCACGGCGAGCCCCGCCGGGCCAGGGCCCCTTCTCGCACTCACCATGGCTGCCGCTGCCCCGGCCCCGGCCCCGGCCCCGACCCCGGCCCCGCGCACTGGCGATCGCCGGGCCGCGCTGGCGGAGGGCCCCTGCTCGCCGTACGGCACCCGGGCCGGCCGCAAAGCCACAGCCGCCTGCCGTAAAGCAGCGCGGGGCGGGGACGGCTGGCGTCCAGCGGGCGGGGAGCGGGGAGGGAGCGCGGCTGGCCGAGCCCGGCAGGGCTGTGTGCGCCGGCGGAGAACAGCGCCGGGCGAGCCGCGAGTGATGCGGCAGAGCCAGAAGAGACCTTTGCCTGCGGAAAGAGTGCCGGGGGACGGCTGGGACCTCCGGTCCTGTGCGGGAACGGGCTGGTCTGGCACGGAGGCGGCACCGATGGCTGCCGTGCAGAGATGAGCTCTGGGAGAGGGCTGCCTTTGACTTCGGTCAGGAATTGCTGCAGAAGGAACAGAGCGCAGGGCTACGGCGTTAGGAAACTCATAGTACATATCTTACCCTTGATGCAGATGAGTGATTTTTTTCCCCTAATCTAGAGCCTCCTCGCACATTATGCTCTTCCCTTAGAAAACGTGATTTTCGTCCCTTTTTTTCTTGTATTTAGTAATCCGCTCCACCTCTATGACCATTCAGTTTTTCTGTGAACTGTGCTCTCGCCACCTGCTTTTTGTCCTTGCCTCTTTAACCATCCGATCCTGGACGTTTCTGCGCTAATGGAATCTTCCCTGCTGCGCTGTCAGCTCAGGGGACTGACCGCTCGGGCGGCTTGTGGGAATGTCATGTCAGGCAGTGGGTCCAGATGGACAGGCTCAGTTGCTTGGTTGCCAAGAGATTAGCCCGAAATGAGGGAGAATTAGAGGCCTGGCACTTAACTTTGAATATTACTAATAACATAGTGTCATGTGTTAATGATGCAGCGCGGTACGCAGCACGCCGGTGGAGTGTCTGTGATTCTAGTCTGTAGCCACAGCTTTGGAAAGTGGATAATGCGGCAGTGAGACCTTTAGCCCTAAGGTGCTGCTTCAAATTGGTCACAACTCAAAGCTCTGAGCAATGCTGGCTGACTGATACTTAGTTCGCAGGAGTGAAAAGTTTTAGTGTCATCCTCTGTGCTTGCAGAACGTGTCAGTGTCCTCATGGGCTCCTGGAGGACCTGGTGATCAAAGGCAGCTGGCTTTTGGTTGCTTAAGGCCCTGCACTCACAAGCCTTCACGTAAGCAGTTTAGTGTGAGAGCTGATCGTGGGCTAAGCAGCTTGTAATTTTGCTGGCTCTTGCAGTGAAAGATGGAATTTTTCTGCTGCATAGTTTCTGTGAATGCTGAGTTCACTTTGAACTTCATCTTCAGCTTGAATTTTAGTTTTTTTGTTCACTGAAATTTCAAGCATCCCATTTAATGTCTTCTGAGGTAGTGTTTGGAGGTAGCTTCTTTTTTTGTGTGATGGTTTGGTAGTTTCCCCCCCCCCCCCCCCACCCCAACACACACTTTGTAAAATCACCCATACTAGACTCAGCCACCTGGAAGTTAAGGACTGAAGCTCTGTTTACAGCACAATATACAAGCAGATATACATACAGCAGACAGGAATATTTACAGACATAGACAAGTTGAAGGTAATACAGAAACACAATTCCCCTCCCAGAAATCAGAGACCCCAGGAGGGGCTCCCAACCACCCTTCCACCTTCTCTCCACCCCTCTACCTTACCCCAGGGTTTGGCTTACACACAAGGTGAGTTTGGAGGATGGGTCAGGGGAGTTAGAAGGAAAGTGGTTAGGTTGCTTGCAGAGAGGCCAGAAGCTCCCAGAGAGACAGAGATGAGACTCTGAGAGTGTCTTATCTATGTTTATGTTCTTATACATCTCAGCAAACCTATGAGCAAAGTAGACATCAGCAACGTTTCCTTTTCACAACCTGTAATATAATTTTCTCCATTAAAATATTCCAGTTATCCTCAAACCAGCACATTTTGTTCCCTGAAATTTCAAATGTCTGATTTAATGTAGTGTTAATTTAATGTAATGTTAATTTAATGTCTGATTTAATGTAGGAGGTAGTGTTTGGAGGTAGCCTCCTGTCACTATCCTTCCCTGTCATCCAGGTAACAGTACAAAAAATTCACTTGCCTTTTGAAGAGGATAGAAACTTTTTGTGCAAGGCACTTGTACTGCTGCACAGCTGTTTCAGGGGATGGAAGTAAAAGAAAACTCTGATAACGGAATCAAGTCTGTTGCAGAGCACAAGGCTTCTGACAGCCCTGTTAAGAACTTTTTTGATTGTGGAAAGAGGAACTATCAGGTGGAAGACATCTAGACACTTGTGTGTGTGAAATCTGTAGAGATGTACATCTGGTAGCTAACTAGAGTTTCCCTGTGAAGATTTGTTTTTAAGGTGGTTTCCTTTTTGTCCCTTTTCAATCAAAAAAAGGGGTACAGCTGTACAAAAAAAAAGTGTGGGGTGGTGGTGGTCATGACTTTACCAGGGCATGATTAGTGTTTAATGTTTTGTATCATCTAAACCAATAAAGTAGGAAACAGAGTTCTTCCCTGTAGTTAATTACACAGGGTTCCTGCTTCCACTGAGACAGTCTTGCACTGATTGAGCCTTTAGCTCAATCTAGGTACTTTCTATTTTGAGATATGCAAACATCAACATGAGCCTGCAGTGTGAGTGCAGCCCGGACAGCAACTGAGTGCTGGGCTGCAGTAAGAGCAGTGTGGGCAGCAGGGCGAGGGAGAGGATTCTGCTCCTTTGCTCTGCTCTCGTTAGACCCCATCTGGAGTCCTGTGTGCAGTTCTGGAGCCCTCAGCACAGGAAGGACATGGAAGTGTTGGAGTGGGACCAAAGGAGGGATATGAAGATGCTCAGAGGGCTGCAGCAGCTCTGCTGTGAGGAAAGGCTGAGAGAGTTGGACCTCTGCAGCCTGGAGAAGAGAAGGCTTCCAGGAGATCTTAGAGCAGACTTCCAGTATCTGAATGGATCCTACAGGAATGCTGGGGAGGGACTATTGACAAGGTCTTGCAATGCCAGGACAAGGGGCAATGGGTTTGAACTGGCAGAGGGGAGATTGAAACTGGATGTTAGGAGGAAGTTGTTTGCAGTGAGGGTGGTGAGACACTGGCACAGGTTGCCCAGGGAGGTTGTGACTGCTCCTTCCCTGTAGGTGTTCAAGGCCAGACTGGATGAGGCCTTGAGTGACCTGTACTAGTGGGAGGTGTCCCTGCCTATGGCAGGGAGTTGGAACTGGATGATCTTTGAGGTCTCTTCCAGCCGTACCATTCTGTGATTCATGTTGGTTCACAATTCAACATACAAAGCCAGTAAACACTTGTGTATCTGAGTAGCTGTAATAACAAGTGCTTGAAGAGTCAGAGCTGTGAGATATTATGTATGAAACTATAAGGTTTGTGAATTACTACCTGTACGTAAGTTGTGTTCCCTAGAAACTAGTCATCTAGATGCCTCTCTTGGCAAACAGTGTGTTAAGTCTTGCCAAATGTTGAAAGTTGACTTTGTTCAGGTTCTGTAAATAAATAATAATCTTGTACTTGTTACACAACAGGCAGCTTCATGATTTTGAAGCCTTAGTCCTTCAAGCTGCTACAGATAGAGCTTTTTGGCCACGTTGGTGGTCATACAGACATGGGGGCATGATGCTAAAATAATAGTTATTATTGCTACTTGTAGGAAGCAGGAATCATGAGGCATATCAAAATCAAACCAAACCAGAATTTGCAGCAGAACTCATGGAACCAGAGGTTGGCTGTTTGGGTTTTTTTTCCCACCAAATCAAATTGGAAGTGACTCCTTTTGCCATCAGAGCTTCCATTTATTTTAGTTTAACTTTGTTTTATAAACCCTTATTCCTCTGGATTTTCTATCAGTCAGCCTTGTAGTGGTGTGTGGGAGGTCATTTCCAGGGGAAAACAGGGGGCTCAAGTGAAGTAGATATACTGTGGGTTTTAATCCCTTCTGCATAAAGCCTGGATTTGAGATCAAGAGGAAGGTGAAATTACTGAGTGTTTAAGACAGTTGGAGTACAAAACTTCTCTTTTTATTGTTTATTTTACTTATTTCTGCAGGAGTTTGGCAGCACTTTTGCTTAACTGTATCTTCCACTGACTGGGCGTAAGGTGAAATGTGTAATTAATCTTTCAGAAGGTTTGTGGTGTTGCTCTTAAATAGCTCTGTAAGGCTCTTAAGTAGTTAAATGAAAATCACAGTTCTGTGATGTCATATTCGTAGCTGACCAGACCTTACATTGCTTATTCCTATATGTGCAGTGGCTGAGCTACCAAGAAACAGAGTATCTTAGGCACTGGAAAGCACATGATTTATTTCTGTTTTAACATCTATGAGGTAAAAATGAAGTACAATACTTTGAGGGAGAGGGACCTGCAATTTTTTTTTCCCTGCTTTTTGCCACATTCCAGTATCACTAAGTTTGGAAGAGACCTCAAAGCTCATCAAGTCCAACCCGATACCACAGACCTCAAGACTAGACCATGGCACCAAGTGCCACGTCCAAACCTGCCTTGAAGGTTCCACTTTCTTTGGCTATGTCAGCCTGCCCATTAGATCTTTAGCACCATTTTTTTTTTTTTCATTTGTTCTTTTTGAGATTCTAGTATCTTGTGTGCTCAGCATTTGTAGTAGAGTACACACTCTCTTGCCTGGGGCTGAATTAGTTGAGTATGAGTAGCATCACTTTCTCATTAAATTGATAATCACAACTATTAGAGCATCGTGTAGGTGACATTAATTATAAACTGAGAGTGGTTATGGATTTTTTTTAGGTTTTTTTTAATCAAACAAAGCAAGAATTCCCTGTAATTTGGCACCAGTATGAAGTGTGTGTGTGTGTGTGGCAGGTAGTATATGAGCCAGAAGAGAATCCATCTGACTCACTGTGGCATTCTTTGACATCGTAGCTCAGTTTAAAAAAGAAAAAGATAAGGAAAAAAAAAAGGTAAGATTGTTGGAAAATGATAGAGAAGGCTTCCCATTGTTCTTAAGTTAGTCACAAAATTCCTTGAAACTACCTGAACAGAATCTAGATGTGAATGTTTTCTCACTCAATTTCTAAAGTTGGGTTTGATACTTGCCATCTTTTGCCTGCCTTGTCCTGAATCATGCTTCATCACAGTATCACCAAGGTTGGAAGATACCTCAAAGCTCATCAAGTCCAACCCATTACCACAGCCCTCAAGACCAGACCATGGCACCAAGTGCCACGTCCAAACC
>VWZE01007115.1:15294-35311 GCA_013396675.1 Eubucco bourcierii | reverse complement strand
GTTTTTTTGTTTTTTTTTTTTTGTTTTTAAATGACCCTGAATCCCTTAATCTTCTGGGATCCCACCAAAACCTTCATGCTCACTGTTAACCTATTCACTCCTTTCACCATGCCCATGGCATAGCAACATCTACCCACATCTGCATATCTTCCAAATTTCAGTTTCCCTTTCTTATTTTTATTTTTTCTCCATGTATTACCTATAATTTCCAGAATACATTCAACCTTCTGTTCCTTTTTTCTTGCATTTAAATTACTTTAGAATAATGTTCTTACAGTGGATAATGCAGTAACAGCTAGTCTGTCACAGAAACATTTCCTTTCTCAGTCTTCAAGGTACTCGCTTACCTGATACAAAATGTAAGGGAAAACATCTACCATCATAATAGTGGTTATGGAGGAGCAGTCTATATTTTGTTTAATGTAGACACTTAATTTTGATCATCAAGTTAAACCCAAGATGATTATTTTCCAACAATGAGATGGTGTGTAGTTTGCTGCTGTAACAAAGACTTCTTTAGTCTGAAAATGAGACACTGAAAGGCATTTTTGTAGTGTTTCATTCAAAGATGTGATTGCCTGCTTGTGAAGCTAACATGTATTTGAACTATTAGAACAGATCTTAGTATTTTCATTGATTCAAGTAGCCTTTGTAGTGATTTCTATAGACCTTCCAATGATTTACATTATAACACTGCAATTGTGCTGGTTTGAGGCTAATTAGAATATTTTAATAGAGAAAATTACACTATAGGCTGTGAAAGGAAAATATCATGATGTCTACTTCACTCATACGCTTGCTAAGATTTGTTTTGGAAAGAGAAACCAAAACATAGATAAGATATTCTCTGTGTCTTGCTGGCAGCACAGCATCTGGGGCAGTCTAACAGCTTCTGGCTCTGACTCCTCTGCCGATTAATTTTCACTAACCACTTTTCTTCTAACCCCCCTGACTGACCTTCTTAATTTACCTTGCACGTAAGGCAAACCTTGGGGTAAGGCACAGGGGTGGGGAGAAGGTGGAAGGGTGGTTGGGAAACCCTCCTGGGGTCTTTGATTTCTGGGAGGGGAGTTGTGTTTCTGTATTCCCTTTAACTTGTATATTTCTGTAACTACTCCTGTCTATAGTGTATATCTCTGCTTGTACATTGTGCTGAGCTGTAAATAGAGCTTCATCACTTAACTTCTAGCCGGCTGAGTTCTAGTCTGGGTCATTTTACAAAGTGTGGGGGGCAGGGAACTCCCAAACCGTCACAGCAATATATACAAACCAGTGACCCTGCATTTGTTTACAGTCAGAACTGAAAGAAACCATGAATAACAGAAGTAATAGGGACCTGCTGGCACTGAGACTATAACTCGAGATCCCTGTTGGAAATCCAGGGGACCACTTTCTCTGCAGGCAGCCTGTAACATAAACAGGACTGGTGGAACAGCAGCCATGAGAAGATTGATGCAGAAGCTTTTTCTGTTAAGATGAGCTTTCTAGAGAGGGGCCCAAAGGACTGACACAGAGCTCCCAGTGAAAGTGAACACCTGTCTTCTTTAAGCATTACTGAAAATCTTAGCATGAAGCCATTTCAAGTCTGGCTTCCGGCTGTCCTCACTTTGTGCGGGTATGAACTACACATATGCTTCATCCCTACCTCCTCTTGTGCACAACACGATCTACAGACTGAGTACAAGAGGTGAAAATTAGCAAGCTCTGATGCTAGTCACCTCATGGAGGAACAGCTAGGTTAGGTAAAGATATAGTTTAAATAGCATGTGAATGTCTGATTTTCAGTTACTCGTTTTAGAGGGGCGTTTAGAGAACACCGCACATACTTTTGATTCCTTTCAGTGCATTATTTGTCCTGAGAACTGTCAGCCAACTTTTGGATACATTTTCTGTGTGTCCACCCTAGACTGCAGGAATTCTTTTTAAAGGAGAACAGCTGCCTGTTAGAAGTCAGTTAGGGCCTGTTGATGGGTCGGGGTTTGTTGTTGACATTTGTTTGGGGGAAAGTGCTATCATCTCATGTGCCATTCTTTTGATATCTGCTGCCCTGAAGTGCATTTCAGTTGATAGCTGTAATGTTGGACTGATCCTTTTTTGTTGTGTAGGAGCCTTACCTATGTCAGTGGGAACTGGAGAAGGCCCCATGATGCTGATACTAAGCACCTCTGTAATTGAACTGTCTTTTAGTCTCCTTTTGATTAAGTTATTGTTTTTATATTTTATTATAATACATACGAATGCTGTTCTTAAATAACAGAATAAAGCAGAAATCCTTCAGTTCATTGTATCTTTATTACCATTTAAAATGGAGAATAGATGGATTATTCATGTAGGCCTCTAAGGGTAGCAATTCATGTTTAAAAGCATATCTCTTTGGGAGGAGGTATATGAAAGATATCGTGGGCTCAACTGGATTAAAAATCCAGGATCACTTATTGAAAGATTAGGACTTGTTGATATAATGACTACTAAAACCAGATGAGCTACTCATTTTAATGAGGCAATGAATAATCTGTGACCAAATGAGTCCTTTACAGCATGTTGCAGCAAAATATCTTTCTCTGTGAAAAGCAAAAAAACCTCTCTCTCAAAAACAAACCAACCAACCAAAACAAAACCAAAAAAACCCCATGAAACCCAAACTACAACAAAACCAAACAAAAAAACCCCCAACAAACAACAAAATAAAACCAGAAAGGAATCTTTCAACACTGCTTGACAGGCCTTCTGTCAGTACCAGATTAGTTTCAGGAAGCATTGTACCACTAATCCTCCTTCTAAACTTCCATTCCTTCCCTTAATGCCTTTACCTTAAGGTATATTTAGTTATGCAAAAGATAGAAGATAAGGAAAAGGAAACATTAAGGTACTCAAAAAGCAGCATGAAGCTAATCAGTGATCAGCTTCTAGTAGCTCCAGAGGTGTGAGGTTGCCATAGCTGATTAGTTTTAGGACATGCACTGCATGCATTTGCATCTCTCCAGTTTTTACCCTTAGGTGAGAGCATGCAGTTACAAAAAGTTTAGACATGCAAGTGAAGCTTCTTTTACAATTACAGCAGAATTCATGAGATGGAAAATTACTTCATCAGAATTTTCATATTATCTGTATTTTTTTACAGTAATATGACACCTCCACAAATCTTGTTGAATTTTGCACCTATTATTCTCTTATTTGAAATTGAGAATGCAGTGAGGATATTAATGTGTAAAGCTGCCTGTGTCAGATCAGCTACAGAGAGCACCCTATCTTGCAGAATTTAACCCTGTTGCACCACAGATCTTCTCTTTTTATACTTCAAGAAATGCACTGAGATAACGATACATTTTTTCATCCATACATGTGTTCTGTTATGTGCATATGCACATCTTGTGCATGTCAGAATCTTTATGATTTGATTTCTCTTTATACATGATGATTTATATTGATGCTGTGGAGAAAACTACAATAAGACATCTTTTCCAATTCTACTTGAAAATTTTTGGTCAAATACTTCGATGATGTATATTACCACGTCAATATTACTTACATACTTCTATACATAATGACAACATGTAAGCATCTGATGTTTTGTGTTAGTTTTGAAAAATAAGGAAATAACAAATTACTCTTTAAAAATTGGTAACATGCAATGCATATATCCTCCAGTGTGTAATTTTCTTCCTCGGTTAAGTTTGTATTGAAAAATATTGTTATATGAAAATGCCAGATAAAATATTGTAAAATTATTGTTATACTACTTATTAGTAGTACTGGAGATGTTGATGCTGTGGAGACATTTTCGCTTTTTGGAAATGTGTGCTGTGAAAATACAACGTCAAAATGTTGGGTTGACATTATTGAACTGTGTTGCAGGTACATTGGTATATTGAAGCCACTCGACTATGGAGTTTTTGGTGATGTGCTGCTCAGACATAAAGATTGAAGCCATAGTGTTTTTAATGAGGTTAAAGTCGCACCCTATGACTATTTTGGATTAACCATGAAAAGTAAATTTACTACAGTACTTATCATAACACTTATATCTGGTAAAACAGTAACATTTTGATGGACTGTGTTATAAGTGGAATGAAAATCATTAAAGTAGCTAATGAGAATTTCACTCTGGAGTATAAACCAGTGCAGTTACATTACACACTAGAAAGTGCATTTATAAATATAAAGCATTGGATACTACTTAATCTGTTTAAAAATTAAAACACCAGTACTTAATAACCCAAATGAATACTTGGAGATGATTCTGCCCCTTTACTCTGCTCTTGTGAGACCCNGACCTGATAGTAGCCTTCCAGTATCTGAAGGGGGCCTACAGGAAGGTTGGGGAGGGACTATTTACCAAGGTCTTGCAATGACAGGACAAGGGGCAATGGGCTTAAACTGGCAGAGGGGAGATTTAGACTGGATGTCAGGAGGAAGTTCTTTCCAGTGAGGGTGGTAAGGCACTGGAACAGGTTGCCCAGGGAGGTTGTGGCTGCTCCCTCCCTGGAGGTGTTCAAGGCCAGGTTGAACGAGGCCTTAAGTGAGCTGTACTAGTGGGAGGTGTCCCTGCCTATGGCAGGGGGTTGGAACTAGATGATCCTTGAGGTCCCTTCCAACCTTACCATTCTATGATTCTATTTAACCATGTGGTCTACATAAGAAGTCATAGTCATTGATCTATGAGCTGTATCATCTTACTGATTGCAAATGATACCTGAATACATTTGCTTCTGTGCCATGTTGAGTGGAAAAAAAAAAATCAGTATTTCACATAGTGATGTGACTTCTCTTGAGCTCTATGCAGATCTCATTGGAGATGCCAAGTGCATTTGCAGCTCAGGAACCTGTCTGAAACATGCTCTGGCTCCCTACCAGCCCACAAGCCTTGAATAAACAGGGGACTCATTTCATGAAGTTGTTGTCACTGTGGTTCCTGCAGTTCAGACACAGCTTAAATTACTTCATTTGTTCCACTTTGCAAATCTTTGCATTAGCATAATCCTACTTCCAGCTTTGTTCTTTCCTCTCAGATCACACACAAAAAATAAAGAGTAAAAGAAATCGTGTGGGGAACAAGAGCACTGAAGTAAATCTAAGACTAACCTGAAGCTAGCACAGCAGTAGTCATCTAACATAATTCATGTACTTATTACAATTTCTTGCTGAAAGCTTTCAACCAAGATCAGTTACATCCCAAATTATTCAAGCACATCCCCTTGCCTTCAGCACAGGGAATACTGAATGTTGTTTTGGTAGACTTTTTCATCATAATTCAGGCACTTAATTTTCTCACGCAGAACTGTGAAAACAAAATGTGTTAACAATGCGAGGGTTTCTTTCTTTTGCCTCTCAAATATTTTCAAGGCTAACAAGTCATAGGTCATCAGCTGATCTTAATAGTATCTCTAATCTTCAGATATCTAAAATGCTAAATGGAGAGCAAGGTTTACACCTGGATTCACCTTGTGTGTGAACTGACTTGTTCACGCTGTTATCCCACACACTACTTCTATGTGAGACTGAGTTCAGTCAGTTGAAGGGCAGAATTGCATTGCTCTTGCTTGAAAAATTTTATTTGTTTGTACTAGGAATTATAGTAGCCTTATTAGAAGAACTTCATAATAGCACCTATCTGTTTCAGTAGTGACTCTTTTTTGTTACTTTAGTAAATGCTGCAAGTCCAAAACATTCCAAATCATGTACTAGAGTAGACTGAACAGTGTAGCAAATGAAAAGACAGTCATTTAGCAAATGTTATGTGGTAGTAATCTCTTAGTCATGGGAAGAAGAAGGTTGATGCTACCTACTTACACATTTTCAAAACCTGCCTTCTGCTTTATTAAGTCCTTATTACTTAATTAGTGTTGAGATATGAAGGAGTTTAGATTATATAACTCCTCTGAGACCCATTATTGCTAAGACAAAAGGAGCAAGAGGAAGCTGGCAGAAACAGAAATTTGCTAACAAATTTCCAGTTTATCACCTATTAAGTAGACAGAAAATTCTGTTTGCTGGGGCTCAGAACATGTGTCACGGTGACAAATATTTAAAATTTGGCAAGCAAGGGAACCTTTGGACACAATTTCATGAGGTTGGCCTGGGCCCACCTCTGCAGCCTGTCCAGATCCCTCTGGATGGATCCCTGCCCTCTAGCAAGTCAACTGTGCCACACAGCTTGGTGTCATGTGCAGACTTGCTGAGGGTGCACTGATTCCTCTGTCCATGTCACTGACAAAGATGTTAAACAGCACTGGTCCCAGCACTGACCTCTTAGGGATGCCACTTGTCACTGGTCTCCAGGTGGACATTGTGCCCTTGATCACCACTCTCTGTGTGCAACCATCCAACCAATTCCTTATCCAGCAGTGCTCCACTCATCAAGTCCAATTTTTTCCAGTTTGGTGACTGGGATGTCATGTGGGACAGAGTCAAATGCCTTACTCAGGTCCAGGTAGATGCCATCAGTTGCCCTTCCCTTGTCCACTGTCGCTGTGACTTCATCATAAAAAGCCCTTGGTGAAACCATGCTGGTTATCACCAATGAGCTCTTCTTTGTTTTCCATTTGCCTTAGCAGAGTCTTTAGGAGGATCTGCTCCGTGATCTTGCCAGGCACAGAGGTGAGACTGACTGGTCTGTAGTTCCCAGGATCATCCTTTTTTCCCTACTTGAAGATGGGTGTTATATTTGCCCTTTTCCAGTCAGCAGGAACTTCACCAGTCTGCCATGCCCTTTCAGACATGATAGACAGTGGTTTAGCAACTTCATCTGCCAGTTCCCTCAGGATCCATGGGTGGATCTCCTCAGGCCCCATGGACTTGTGCACATTCAGATTCTGTAGGTGCTCATGAACATGGTCTTCAATTATAGTGGACAGATTTTCCTTCTCCCGGTCCTTACTTTTGCTCTCTGTGACTTGGACATTGTGGCTGGAACCCTCGCTATTGAAGACCGAGGTAAAGAAGTCATGAGCAATGAAACTGAAGAGGATTTTAAAATGGAAAATTTAGTGATCAGAACCGCAGCATCTCTGTGGACCTTTCCTCTGATGCCAGCACTGAATTTCCAGTCACCCTTTCCATCACTCTGGTCTGCTATAGGTAAGCAGAAAATGTTCCTTTAGTGCTGTATTTAGGCTATTTTTAATTAGTTTTCTAGTTTTGCTCATCTCAATATGTAGAGTATCGTTACTAATACCTCCTCTATTGGCTATTTCCTGTTTATCCTTACTAGTATATGGGGAAATGAGATGATATTGCAATTCCCTTTTCTTTGCTCATATAACAGGCACACACATAGACACCCACACAGTTACACTAAGCCAAATTCCTTAATTTTATACTGAAATCCATTTAAACTGTTCCCAACCTGCAATAAGAACTCAGTCAGGGGGGAAAAAAAAAAACCAAAACCCACAAAATCTGAATATGCACTTAATTAAATTTAGAGTAGCAGGTTGTAACTCTTCTTTGGACAACTATTTGTAGTTAAGTTTCGAGTAATTTTTACACTGATTATTTCTGGAGGTAGACAACAGAGACTGTGTAATGATACCCTTGTGATTAGCAAGTAAAGAGACTGCAAACTGTATTTTACTGTTATAGGGTAAATGATTAGAAATTAACCAACGTGCTGATCTGGATTTCATTTCAGCAAGTGGCATTTCATCAAGCCACAGTAACATTTTAATTAGAACTCATTGAGGGTACTGTTGTATTAGGAACAGAAAAATGAAGATGACTCAAATGTGAAACCATTTATCAGATAGTTTAGTCCAGCCTTTCATCCTACCAATAATGTTTTTGTATTAGGAAAAGTTATTTGGTTGCTATTCTTTTAGGGAAATTTAGATGGTGGTTTATTTTTTTGCAGAATTAATACCAGTTCAAGAAACTGTCATATGAGTTAAAAAAAGAAGCAAACAACACACCATAATCCTAAACTCTAACCCAAAGTTAAGGTTTCCCACAGATGAGCTATTCTGACTGTCTTTGATTTGATAGTGATGATGACCCAGTGAAGCTAGTAAAGTTTATTACAGGTTCTCCAAATACAGATAAAGGAAAAAAAAAAAAATCCTGCAATTCTCATATTTTCATATCATAAGGATCAGTTCTAGATAGGAAAATAGTGCTACTGTGCCAACAGAAATCTGCAATTTTCCAAAAATCCTAAGATCAGAATTTCTTCTGCTATTACTGAAGGCAAAAATAATGTGCATCAAATAAACATGATTGTTGGCAGCTGTTACAGTTTTAAGGCTATGCCTTATGTTTCAGAGGAAATTCAGGGCTAAAGGATTAACAGTTTTAGGGACTGGACACAGAATAATGCAAGGTAAGTTTATCTCCTTCCACTGGACTGCTGAATATCTTACATTTTGCAGCACAGGTGCCTCTCTCTCTGGCTACCTGCTGTGTGCTTCTGTCTCCTCTGCCTGCCTGGTTTTCTAGTTTGGGTTTGCAAAAGTACAGGAANAAAAATAATGTGCATCAAATAAACATGATTGTTGGCAGCTGTTACAGTTTTAAGGCTATGCCTTATGTTTCAGAGGAAATTCAGGGCTAAAGGATTAACAGTTTTAGGGACTGGACACAGAATAATGCAAGGTAAGTTTATCTCCTTCCACTGGACTGCTGAATATCTTACATTTTGCAGCACAGGCGCCTCTCTCTCTGGCTACTTGCTGTGTGCTTCTGTCTCCTCTGCCTGTCTGGTTTTCTAGTTTGGGTTTGCAAAAGTACAGGATGGGAGGTAGATACTGTGTGCTGACTGTAGTACAACCTCTTTGGTTCTTTGTGTCCAGGGGGGTGTGGGTCTGTAGAGAGGGGGAAGAGAGGGCTGAAATGTTGTGCAAGGGTAAATTTCCAATTTGTGGGTGGCAAATCCAAACTGCAACAGCAGCTTCAGTGGAAATTAAGTATATTTAAATTCCTTCTGAAAAAAGTGACTTTAAAAATTCAGAATTGACATATTCTTAGCAATAACATTACTATTTGAAATCAAGCATAAGCAACCCCTTGTTTATAGGTATGTCTGCTGCAGATGCTATGTTAATTCCACATGAGGAACACAAGTGTGTACTGTGGCTATCATTGCAATCTCGAATAAGGGAAATGATGTGCTTTGAATTGTGAAACACAGGACATAGCCTCTGACTGTCCATCCCATCCTTGGTCCTTTGCAGGGAAGAGGCTTAATATACTGAGTCACTTTTTCAACTTAAAAATACTCTTCCAAAATTTGAATGAAATAACACAATGAAATAATGAGTGAAGGTATGAATGATTTCTGAAAGAAAAAAAGGCTTTACTAAGGAAGTAATGATTTAGGATCAAAGGCAAGCCAAGGCTGTAGAGTTAATACCTTTCATTACACGACTGGAAAACAGGGATAACCTTTTCTTTGTGCCACTCCTCCAGATCTAAATAGTTGCAGACGTCACAGCTGAGTAAGAACTTAGCACCTACCCAATCAACTTTTAAATTTGTTCCATAAATTATATCAAAGTTAGAAAAATATCCCAGCACTTTCTCACAACTGATTTAATTATTCAACTCCTACTATAGTAGAAATTTTTAACTGTGACTTACTTAGATTAAAATAACTGTATTGGAATAGCTATACAAAGATACAAAGATAGCTGCTGTGCAAGGGCATCCAATTTTTAAGCAACCATAGTTCAAGGGTCTTTACTTTGTGAAAATATCTCAAAAGTTGAACGTGAGGCCAAGAAAACAGTCAAAAGAAGTGTGAATAAAGTTGTAATATGTATATTAGAGGCTACATTCTTATACCAACACACAATTGTAACTGTTAGAAACAATGAGGGGAATATCATACCCTAAATTGAATCACTTCTGTTCCTCAGGTCGGTTTTAAAAAGTATTTTGATGCTTGCTCATTCTCTTTAAGAGAACATTAGGATGCAGTGGATATGAAAGGAAGTTTGACTTCATTGTACACTGTAGTGGGTCATCTTGAAGTTCAGGACAGGGTGGAGTTCTTGTAGCCCTGTCCAAGCAGCTGTGTTTGGTGCCTTGCAGGAACTTTCAGGCGTCACCCATCCACTTCAGAGGGAGTTCAGCAGTTGCTTTAGTTAAACACTCATTTTCCACTTTGTGCCCCCCACACCCCCCCATTATGTTCTCATTAATATCTTTTACTTCACATTCAGTTCTGGTTTGACAGGCTTGGTGAAGTGCAAACCCTATTGCTCATCTTCTGCTTTATGATGTACCTTGTGATGTCCTCATTCAGCCTTTTCTGGGTGAGCCCTAGATCTTGCTTTCACAATTTTATTTTGCTCACAAAACAAGCAAGGGTTTACTGTTTACCAAGTCCTTTGGGGTGTGTCCTGTTTCCTGATTTGTTTAGTTTTTCACAACACGAGCTGGAATTTTTTAGCATACATCTTTAGTGTACGACTCTCTGTGGTTGAAACAATAAATACAAAAACCTCTCCAGTTAGTGATACCTCAAGATGTTCAGTCTTGAGAAAATTTCAGTGGAGGTGTTGTAGATGGTTGATCAGAATATTTCAGTGTTATGCCACACAAACAATCAGAGACCACAGGATTACAAGTCACACATTGAAGAGGGTATGGTAAAATGGGAGTAAAGCAAAACTTACCAGTATGAAGGATAGAATTTCCCTTGATTGAAGTAGACAGATTACTGATAAATCTTTCCATTGAAAATATCTGTATTACACAGATATTTTTCATGCATACTTCTCTTATTTTAACAAGAATTATGTATAGTATAATATTATATATATATGTATATATTATAATATAAATTATATATTGTGGCTGTTTAAGTTAGATTCCTACCTCAGACATAAAAAAAATTTCAAAACAGAGAAACTTGGAGGTGGAAGCTGTAAGGCAAACATTCTGGGGATAGATCATATAATGGCAACAATGGATAAGTTAATATAATTTCACTGGAGCATCAAAAGCTTTATGTCTGGAAGCACAGCTTGTACCTTCCCCTATGCTCCTTTGGCTGCTTCGCCTGCACCTGCTGCTATCTTCCCCTGCTGCTGTTTTGGCTGCTACTGCTGCTTTTGCTGCTTTTGCCAACGCTTGACCCCTTCCCCATCTTCCCTCAGGTTATTATATTCTTGTAGTAGTTGCATTTTTCCCTATACTGTTATATTTAGTTAAAACTATAGGAAATACATTTTTTTTCCTGACTTCACAAAAAAAAAAAAAAAGGTGCTGTGGTGAGTTTATTCTACCAGGGGATGGATCCACCATAACCTGGTACATTAATTTTGTCACCCAACATGTGGCGAACCCTCTGAATTTTTCCCTGACCCAAAACTAAATCTATCATCCCCAGTGCTCCTTTCCTCCCCCTGGTGCCAGGCAGGAGCTGTGTTATCGGGGCAAACATGTAAGGATAGACCTGGTTTGGGACCTCCAGAGGCTGTGCTTAAGCCTCTTGGATGGCAGAGGCATGGAGGGGAGGGAGGATTGGAGCACTGGGGATGATAGTTTTAGTTTTGGGTTGGGGAAAATTTCAGGGGAGTTCGCTTATGGATTCTGTATCTGCTTTGTAATTTCTATCTGTAACACTCTCTCCAAATATAATTCTGTTTTTTTCTCCAATTTGTTTGAGAGCTTTACTCTGTTGTCTCTTTAAACCTATGACATATGTGTCTACCAATTTCTTCTTAAAAGGGAAAATGAGAATACTGTTTTTTTATGCAACCATTCAAGACCTGTGTCCTGGAAAACTGTATGCTGTGTTATCAGCCTCCCCATGTGCAAGATTGTTTTCTGTTGTGCAGTTTCAGTCTGATAAAAAGAGAGAGTGTTGGGTTGAAAACATATTGGTCCTGGAATTTGTTAATTAATGGTTTTGGTATAGTGTGATTTCAAGTGCTCTTTATGCACTTATACAGCACAATTCAAGGTAAGGAAACTAAAAGAATAATGTCAGCAGTCAATCTCATGTGCAGGTTGATTTAAGTGTGAAGAAACCAGATCATACATTAGCATGTGATCCTTATGAAATCATAAGTAATGGGGCAACAGTGACCTAGATACAACACAGGGCCTGATCTGAAGTCAGTGATATCAGCTGAAAAATACCCAACAAACTTTAATGATCAAAGACACAGTGCATTAAATGTTCTATGTTGAATAAAACATACTGCTTCCTCCAAATCCCTCTTTGTGCCAGCACTGAAAACCTCTCTAAGGAACCAAATATGAGTACACAAAATGTCAGAATGCTGAGATTCAGATAGAAATTCTACAAAGGCCTTGTATGGAGCAGTTCTGAAGTCTGTTACTAAAAAGGATTAACATCTGAATATGGGAAACTCCTTTGAAGCAGAGAATATGATATAGAAACTGTTTATTAATCAAACTAAATACTACTGGAAGCAATTAATATTTACAAAAAAGCCTTCTATTTCTATAGTACTACTTGTGAAAACTATCTGATTTAAACTGTAGATTCGATTTAGTTTAACTTCAAGAATGTTCCATAATTTAAAGTTAATATACACTTAGATAAGAGAAAATCACAAATTATAGGTGTTTTTTTTTAAAAAAACCCAACATACTAGAGGAGCTCAGCTATCCCACAGTAAACTCACAGAACAGTAGATCAATCTAACACTAACTTGTATTTCTCTTCCTGATTTTCTTGTCAGTGACTTATCACTTTGTGCTGCAGTTCTACACTTTTTCTTCTGTCAATTACATTCAATGGTGTGAATCGAGACTAAGTCTGCAGGCTTCAGTGGCACCACTCTGTATTTACAATAGTGTATCTGAGATCAAAATACTGCTCTCTTTTAACATGCCTTCCTCCCAGTGAAGAGTCTCTTGTCTGCCAATGAAGTTCCCAGAGTGTATTTTCTTTAGACTGTTGCTTATGGTGTATAAATAATTTGGCATGTGCATCATATTAATATAAATGATCTGTCACAGTACTGAGCTCCTTGCAGCCCAAGTGATGTGTGCAGAAATAGACAAAGTGCCAAATGTGCCTGTTTAACTCTTCCTGCAAGTGTTGCTTTAAATAGGGCCACATTTATTTGCAGCTTGTGACCATTCTAATCCTTCCTCATGATGACCTTTCCTACAGGTTAATATGAAAACCTCAAGGACTTAATCTTTATCCCATCCTTTTTGTTTTACTTTAGAAACTGCATTAGTAGTAACAGGTTAAAATGAAGGCTGAAATAAAAGAGAAAATACAATGTTCCAAAAATGAAATATGAAACTTATTTAAACTTAATCTGATGAAACAAATACAATTAATCCTTTGAATAGAATTGTAAGTGCATGATTATTCCTGTTTTATGGGAACTGATAAGTTCAGGGTCACACTTACTTTCACCATAGTAGTATCTGCCCTGGGAGCGTAGAGGCTGGCCCTACCACAAAGCACAGGCCTTAAGGCCGTGTTCATTGTACACCCTTACTTTGAAGGACAGTTTAGGGGATGGCTTCAAAACCATTAGCTCAGCATTCAGCATTTTCTTACTTTTCTAAATGTAAATAACTGCAACACTCTAAAAGTTTCTGTATTGTCTGATATCTCATAGAATGGTAAGATTGGAAGGGACCTCAAGGATCATCTAGTTCCAATCCCCTGCCATAGGCAGGGACACCTCCCACTAGTACAGCTCACTCAAGGCCTCCTCCAACCTGGCCTTGAACACCTCCAGGGAGGGAGCAGCCACAACCTCCCTGGCCAACCTGTTCCAGTGCCTCACCACCCTCACTGCAAAGAACTTCCTCCTGGCATCTAGTCTAAATCTTCCCTCTGCCAGTTTAAGCCCATTTCCCCTTGTCCTGTCATTGCAAGATCTTGTCAATAGTCCCTCCCCAGCCTTCCTGTAGGCCCCCTTCAGATACTGGAAGGCTACTATCAGGTCTCCTGGAAGCCTTCTCCAGGCTCAAGAGCCCCAACTCTCTCAGCCTGTCCTCATAGGAGAGCTGCTCCAGCCCTCTGATCATCTTTGTGGCCCTCCTCTGGACCCGCTCCAACACTTTCATGTCCTTCCTGTGCTGAGGGCTCCAGAACTGCACACAGTACTCCAGGTGGGGTCTGACGAGAGCAGAGTAAAGGGGCAGAATCCCCTCCTTTGCCCTGATGGCCACATTGCTCTTAATGCAGCCCAGGTTTTGGTTGGCTTCCTAAAGCTCTCTGTAGAGATTTGTGTACCTGCTGATGTAACATTACTTGGATGCATCAGAAGATTTTCATCATCTCAATTCTGTCAGTTCTTTCATTGCTAATTTTTAGAGGGCAAGACTGACACACAAAAAGATCTGTGTAACTCGTTACAAGGTCATACAGAAACCTGTGGCAGAAAATAGAATTGAAATACCCAGACAATTATAGTTGCATAGGCATGAGAAATGTAATTCTCATGTATGTAACAGTAAATATTGAAATGAGATAAAGTATTCACAGTGACCATGTTATTTCTATCATTTAATTGCTATAATTGAAAAAGAAGGACACATTAATATACTATCATGAAAAAAAAAGAATATATCATAGGGACCTCAAAAGATTATCTGGACCAGTCCCCCTGCCAGAGCAGGGTCACCTAGAGCAGATCACACTGGAATGCATCCAGACAGTTCTTGAATATCTCCAGAGAGGGAGACTCCTCAGCTTCCCTGGGCAACCTGTTCCAGTGCTGTCACCCTCACATTCTCATTATAGTCAAATCATGACTTTTACTAAAATAGTCACAACTGGTTTTTTTGCTGAAGTTCACTATCTGCTATCCAGAATGCACACATACATTTTCCAATATTTTGCTACTGTCTGTGACAAAAAATACAGTTAATTAGGCATGCTGAAAGGAGAATTTTAGCTACTTTAATATGCATTGCTTCTGTCACAGAATGTTCAAACAGTGGTGGTGAATCAATTTGAAAGCTCCAAGTAGACTGGTTAATATAAATTAAATTAAAAGCCCAAGGCTGCTTGATGTGCACTTTTTCAGACATTGGCTGAAATCCTGCTTAAAAAATTCCTGCCAGTCTCAGCTACAGTTTACAAAATTATCATATTTCAACAAACTCCCATTAACTGTCATAAACATTTCTATATTTGCTTTCACATAATTACTGGTTACTGAGATACCTGTATACAAATAGAAACTCTCCTTTCTATTAACATGTCCCTGATTCATTCACTGACAAAGCATTCCTGTGCTGTAAGATACGTTTATTTTTGCAAAAATGGTAGAAACATAATGAAATTTAATTCTTCGCTGCTGCTGCTTTTGGCTGAAATCATCCTCTCATCCTGCTCTACCAGAACTGTGGCAATGGGCTTTAGCTTCCTGGTGAAGAAGAAGCTGTAATAGGTTCTATGCTGGCTTAGAATCCTACTTCAGCAAGTTCACCCACAAAGAGTGGGGAGTGTTTTAAAATCAGATCACATGTATGATCATATGTGTAAGCTTTTCCTTAGAAATGAGACACTGGAGAGTCTCATACCTCTTCCTTTTTAATGTGTTGCTTTTTGTTTTTCAGACATCGAATTTTGCCTGATTCTGGTGCATTTTCACATGCAAATTTAAACTCACTTTTGAAAGTCATCATTCAACTGCATCTCCTTTCATATGCCATCTTAGCACATATGCCATTTTCAAAGCATCACTAAACTTGTTATGGAAAAATAGATTGAGAGGACCTTAAGAGGTCTTTTTTTGCTCACAATGGGATTAGAACTTGTGGCATCCTTGACAGAAATGTATGAAAACTTGTGTGTGTATGGAGACATCAAACTTTATAAGAGGCAATTTATTTCGAACAGAACTCTATTCTTACTAAAGAAGGTTTTGGATGTTGAACTTGAACTTTTCTTTTTGCAGTTGTCCTATCCACATGGCTGTAGAAAACATTGTATTTACTTTCAAACACTCTTTTGCATGCTTCATGCTTCTTAGTATTTTCCACTGTACTTTCTCAATACCGTTCTTTTAGCCTGTCCCTGAAGGTTTCATAGACCTCTTAACTTTTTTGTTGCCCTACCTTGGGTCTCTCTCTCCCTCTGGATTCTACCTGAAGTGCAGTGCTTGCACGGAGCACTACTGTGCTGCTGAGGCAAGGACCAGGCAGAGAATGACAGTCTGTATCCTGCTATCTACACTCCAGAATGATGAGTGGTTTTGTGCAATGGCTTTGCATCATTGGCTCATATTCAGCTTATGATTCAGTATAACAAAAGACTGGTTTCTGTAGAACTGTTGCTAAACTATTGTTCCTCCTCCAGGTTTTGTGCAATGTATTATTTATTTAGTTCACACTTAACAAAGACACTCTCCTTTCACTGCACAGGATTGGACCTATGACAGAGCTCTGACAAGTCTAGTTTGGTACATCCTTCCCCTTTAGCTGTGAACCATGGATGTTGTTATACATCCCACTAACACTGTCTAGTCCAAATTTTCCTCTGCCTTTTTATGAGAATGTCCTCTGGGATACACTGGAGAAAAACTTGCAACATCTGAATCTTCTACTTCTCCCCTAGGCCTCTAGGCCAGTAAATATTAAAGGAAATTAGGCTGTTCTGACACAACTGATTCCTGACAGCTCTGTTTGTGCTACTACTTATCTCCTTGTTATCCCTAGATATGAAAGTATGTGAATGGTAAATAATGCAGTACTGTCAGTCACTTGGCACATTTGTGTTTGCCATCACTTAAGAAAACCAGTTGAATTGGGCAAGCATTTTTATGTTTTTAAGACTGTATTTTTTATTAAGTATCACAGAATCACAGAATGTCAGGGGCTGGAAGGGACCTTGAACGATCATCTAACCCAACCCCCCTGGCAGAGCAGGACCATCTATACCAGATCACACAGGAACGTGTCCAGGCGGGTTTTGAATATCTCCAGAGAGGGAGACTCCACAACCCCCCCAGGCAGCCTGGTCCAGTGTTTTGTCACTCTCACTGTGAAAAAATCCCTCCTCACACTTATGTGAAACTTCCTATGCCTCAGCTTCCATCAGTTATTCCTTGTCATTGGCCATCACCAAGAAGAGCCTGGCTCCATCTTCCTGGCACTCACCCTTTACGTATTTATAAACATTAACAAGGTCGGTCCTTAGTCTCCTCTTCTCCAAGCAGCAGAGCCCCAGCTCCCTCAGTCTCTCCTCATCAGAGAGATGTTGCATTCCCTTAATCATTTTTGTGGCTCTGCACTGGACGCTCTCAAGCAGTTCTATGTCCGTCTTGAACTGGGGGGCCCAGAACTGGCCACAGTACTCCAGATGCAGCCTCACCAGGGCAGAGTAGAGGTGCAGAAGAGCCTCTCTCGACCTACTAGCCACACTCCTTCTAATACACCCCAGAATGGCACTGCCCTTCTGGCCACAACTGCACATTTTTTATTAATTTTTTTTTTAATTGTAAAACTGTTTTATTTTAGAGTGAAATTTGTAGAAAACCACAAATTTTACTGAAATTATTTACATTTCTTGTCTCTTATGCTCCATTTCTACCTTTTTCTACCTTTCTTCATCAGATGAAGAGATATGGAAAAAAGCACAAAATTATAAATATTACCAAAAAAACAAAAGCTAAATCAAGGTCGATATGTAATTTCTAGGAAGTAGAAGTATATTGGAGAAGCAGTATTCTTTTTGCAGTATATAAAATTGGATTGAGCTATCCTCTGTCCAGTCCCTGCTCATGCACTACTTCTTATGCTCATTAATAAGAATAATTAAAATATCTAGTGGAGTTCTCTGTCATGTATGTATTTAAGAAAACAGTTGTGCTGTGGAAATAGTCCTTCCTTGGAATTTTGTGCCACGCTAAGACATTCAAAATGATATGTATGTATCTAGATCACACTCAAGAGGAAGACAAAATTGACTTGCAATCTTCTTTGTCTTCCCTTTCCATTGTAAGAATGGACAAAGTCAGACTGTGCAATCTTAATTTCGACCTTGTGAATATGTTTTTAATACTGTCTTTAATCACACGGTAGTAATTTTACTGTCATGAAGACTCCTGTCTCATTCAATGCATAATGAATAGTATTGTTATTTTCACAACCTGCTATTACCTGGAGTGTTCTTTACCCAGTTCTTGAGCTGTCTTAATGACCTCCTTCATCCATAACCCTTCTGTGACTCAAACACATTCTTGTAAATGGTTGTTTTATCCATGAACCAAACAAAGGAGTTTTGCATTCCCCTGCTCACTCTGTTTGCTAAACACTACAGTTTTGAACTCTCCCTAATGTGGATATATAGCTACAGGAAATATCCCTACCTACCTAATGTCTTACTATGGTACAAACGCTAGTAGCAAAAATGCGTTTCTTCTTTGCATTTCACACACAGAAAATGATAATGCACTGAAGGTAGCAGTGTGTGATCTCTGCTCAGTACCCTGAAATCTTCTGTATTCCACTGCAAGGGGTTTCCAAGCTATTTCCTAACATGACAGAACAATAGCTTCTTACACAGCAAAGCTCATCCAACTGATGCATATAGATTGCAGTATTTACTGGAAACATCTTATCTCCAGGACTTCAGTCAACTAAGCAACACAAAATAAACCAAGTTCACAGACTCACACTCCCCATATGTTAGGAGGAAGTTCTTTCCAGTGAGGGTGGTGAGACACTGGAACAGGTTGCCCAGGGAGGTTGTGGATGCTCCCTCCCTGGAGGTCTTCAAGGTCAGATTGGATGAAGCCTTGAGTAACCTGTACTAGTGGGAGGTGTCCCTGCCTATGGCAGAGGGTTGGAACTAGATGATCCTTGAGGTCCCTTCCAATCTTACCATTCTATGATTCTATGATATTTTCCTGCAAAGGCTTAATATTAAAGCAGAAGATATTAAGTGGGTGGGACATAAACACATCTCTGCTTTATTACTAGCTCAGGAACACCTGTGCTGTGTAAGAGAGAGAATAAAAAGAAGAAGGTAAAGTGGAGAAGTTTTTACCTGGGTTGGTTTGGCTTTGTGCTAAGAGAATTTGTCTTTGAGTATATTTAGTTTCTGAACTGCTTGACAAAAGAGTTTTGATAAGTACACTTGTTTTTTTGAAAAAGTAAATATTTGGGAGGATATTCATTTAAAGTAGGGAGGAAGTTTAGTGTTCTCTTTTTGAATGCATAACTGCTGATAAGGCTAATAGCTTTGTGTTTATAAGATATAGGTAGAAAGCCCTCTTAAAGCATTTTCCACCTACTTTGTACTTATTAGGAATAAGAAACTCAAAATATTATTAACAAAGCAGGATTCTAAGGCATGACTCTAAAAATTAATCTTTCTCACTTTATTTTTCAAAGTAGCTTTAGGTTATGTTCATGCTTCATAACCTGTAGCCAAGTGATGAGGAAAATGTCCTCACACATTCCTGCACTCTTGTAGTATAGATTTCTAGGTTTAGTTCTTTCATAGACCTCTTATACTTTGTTCCTTGCCACTTAAATAAAAACTGCAAGCATTTCCATAAGGCAATCCTGTGCTCTCAGTGCACAGCAGCTTGAATTAAGGCAGTATTGACACATATGGAATCAAATGAACTGTAGTGTCCCTGTGGTCTTGTTCACATGGTATGGACCACCAAACCCCCATAGTAATAATTAGATGAGACAGGTCAAAATGTGTATGCTCCTTTTTGTTGAGGTGGAAGAAAGGACTAATCTCTGAAAACAAGGCAGATCTTTCGTATTGGAAAGGCTGAGGCTTACAGGGAGGCCTGAACATCTCTAAGTGTGTTGTACCTGGCTGTGGCTGCAGAATCTTTGCATGATATTGCAAGTGGAGGTGTTACAATTGATCTATAATGCCTAGATGAACTGGCTGCTCTCATCTGTTTATTATGATGTTGTTTGAGGAAGGCCAATGGCATCCTGGCCTGCATCAGGAATAGTGTGGCCAGCAGGAGCAGGGAGGTCATTCTCCCCTTGTACTCTGCACTGGTCAGGCCACACCTTGAGTACTGTGTCCAGTTCTGGGCCCCTCAATTTAGGAAGGACATTGAGGTGCTTGAACGTGTCCAGAGAAGGGCAACGAGGC
>VWZE01007114.1:22078-96612 GCA_013396675.1 Eubucco bourcierii | reverse complement strand
TGTGTGCAGTTCTGGAACCCTCAGCACAGGAAGGACATGGAAGTGTTGGAGTGGGTCCAGAGGAGGGCCACAAAGATGATCAGAGGGCTGGAGCAGCTCTCCTATGAGGACAGGCTGAGAGAGTTGGGGCTCTTCAGCCTGGAGAAGAGAAGGCTTCGAGGGGACCTGATAGTAGCCTTCCAGTATCTGAAGGGGGCCTACAGGAAGGCTGGGGAAGGATTATTTACAAGGTCCTGCAATGACAGGACAAGGGGCAATGGGCTTAAACTGGCAGAGGGGAGATTTAGACTGGATGTTAGGAGGAAGTTCTTTCCAGTGAGGGTGGTGAGGCACTGGAACGGGTTGCCCAGGGAGGTTGTGGCTGCTCCCTCCCTGGATGTGTTCAAGGTCAGATTGGATGAGGCCTTGGGTAACCTGTACTAGTGGGAGGTGTCCCTGCCTATGGCAGGGGGTTGGAACTAGATGATCCTTGAGGTCCCTTCCAACCTTACCATTCTATGATTCTATAATATATTTAAGAATATAGAATTTAAGAATATATTATCATTTTGTGACTCCAAGATTTCTATTGTACATTTGTGCTTAGGTAATCCTTTCCCAGATCTACGTTTTTTGTTTTAAATGGCTTATGGCTAATTCTTTCTGATTCACAGAAGGAATTTATTGGAAAGATTGAGTGAAGTTGGAGAAACCTTACAAATTCAATGGCTAGGATCTCTCTTTTCAGTTACCAGGGCAGAGGTTTCCATCGTTTGTTTATACAATCATCTATCTGGAACAGCAGAAGGTGTTTTTAATGAAAGAACCACCTGTGCAACACTAAAGGAAACAGAAATAAAGATTTCAGCGTTAGTTATTTGTATATGTGAAAAAAATAAAACTGTTTATCTCTTAAGTAATTAGATGACTTTCTGCAAACCACTTAGGAATATTGGATAGAGATAAGGCTGCATCAGTTCCTTTCCATGTGTGCACACAGTGCCAGAGAGACAGTTCAGATAGACGTTACATGACAAAATGTCAAGTTCAGTCCTCAAGTGATCACACTCTTCCTACCAATGAAAGCTCCTGTACTAAATGCTCTTGTTCTTGCCTTTTGTTTGATCATTGTTATAGTAAAAGCACATTAGTAGTGCCTAGATTTACAACTGCTCCCTTATTGTCTGTCACTTCATTTCCCACCTTCTCTTTTCTGTTCTTCCCTTCCACTTTATGTAAGTAATTATCTGAATCTTGCATGGTTGCTTTAGATGTGTAAGCAGGCAAGACATCAACAGAACTCTGCATAAGGGAGAGACAATTAATAGGAATAACTAATTTTAGAAAAACTTTTTTCCAGGAATCTGGTTTTAAAAAAAAAAAAAAATATATGGTTTGGAAAACATTTACTTGCCTATTTATTGACCCTTAAAAATTATTACACTATTTCTCCCCCCAAAAAACAATACACAATTTAAGAATAAAAAGTTAGAACTTTCCTATTTAAAACACACACAAATATGAAATAAATCAATTTTGAAATTCCTTTTGTACCAGGAAATGTACAAAATAGCACACTGACTTTGCAGATAGTTCTAACCACCCATCATTTTTATGTATTTCTTACCTGTGACTTATCTATTACTTAAGGCACTTACCTACAGAGACATGCATGGTTTTATCCCTATTAAAACTTAGTGAATATCTGAGTTTCACAAAGTCAAAACACAGAGCTTAGTTGAGTTTATTACATCTTGAAGCTTATGCTAAGTTTTTAAAACTTTGAAAACAAACAAACAAAACCAGTCAATATTCCAACTTCACACTTTTTCTTCAAAAATACATCATGTACAAAGCAGTTGATATTGTTACCATGGGTGAGAAGTTTTACATTCCTTTCTTAACTTCCCTCCCATTTTAGGCATGTGAATCAGGATAGTTAAGAATGAAAACAGTGGTATCATTTCACAGGAGTAGGTAGGTCAATGCAGGCATTTCTAGTGCTCAAGTATTAAGCTCCAGTTGTTGTTACTACTGCTACACATTCACATGTTGGCAAGCACTGGCACTAGGGAAACAGAGAACAAAACCTGTGATGTGTGTCCCCAAACAGTACATTCCTCCAAGTGCTAAATTAATCAAGGTTGAAAACAGCAAGGGAGCAGAACATAAAGATTATTTCATATTCTCATATATACCATGAGAGCTGCATTTGACTTTGTTTTAGTTTGTTCTGATTTACTCAGGTGTCAGTTAGAGAAGGACCACAACCCATGCTTTGAAATATTTTCATATGGTCCTCTGAGTACAAAATTTGGAGAACCTTATGAAAACATGCTACTGTTGCTGCTTTGCCAGGTAGGCAACCTCTCTGAGCTCTGTTTGAAAGCTGGCCCAAACAAAATGTTTCTCACAACTATGACTGCATTTCACTAACTCAACTAGAATCAACAATTACGTCAGAAAAAGGTGTTTATTTTGGTTCTGATCCACAGAGACTGGGCCTGAATGTGCTGCAGAACATATTCATGTTACTGCAGAAAGGGACAAATACTTTTGCAGGTGGACCTAGCACAAATCCAGGTTGGGTGGTGAATGGCTGGAGAGCAGCCCTGAGAAAAAGGACCTGGGGGTCTGGGTTGATGAAAAGCTCAACATGAGCCTGCAGTGTGCGCATGCAGCCCAGACAGCAACTGAGTGCTGGGCTGCAGCAAGAGAAGTGTGATCAGCAGGGCAAGGGAGGTGATTCTACCCCTTTACTCTGCTCTCGTCAGACCCCACCTGGAGTATTGTGTGCAGTTCTGGAGCCCTCAGCACAGGAAGGACATGGAAGTGTTGGAGCAGGTCCAGAGGAGGGCCACAAAGATAATCAGAGGACTGGAGCAGTTCTCTTATGAGGACAGACTGAGAGAGTTGGGGCTCTTCAGCCTGGAGAAGAGAAGGCTGGGTAGGGACTATTGGAGGGAGGAGAGGGACTATTTACAAGACCTATTGCAAGGTCTTGCAATAACAGGACAAGGGGCAATGGGTTTAAACTGGCAGAGGGGAGATTTAAACTGGATGTTAGGAGGAAGTTCTTTCCAGTGAGGGTGGTGAGACACTGGAACAGGTTGCCCAGGGAGGTTTTGGCTGCTCCTTCCCTGGAGGTGTTCAAGGCTAGGTTGGATGAGGACTTGAGTGAGCTGTTCGAGTGGGAGGTGTCCCTGCCTATGGTAGGGGGTTGGAACTAGATGATCCTTGAAGTCCTTTCCAACCTTACCATTCTATGATTCTATGATTCTATTTCTTCTTTTTGCTAAGTATACTCTCCCTGGCAAAGGAAGTCAATGCATATTTATTATTTATGGAATTATATGCAAAATTACTTATTTAAATAGTCAATCTGAACTGTAACTCTGATATTAGAAGAGATCAGTATGAGATCTTATTTCTTTTTTTCCACAGATTCATGGTCATGATCCTCTCACTAACTCTACATCTGTTTGCACCAACAAAGAGCAAGACACTCAGCTCCTATATAATCTTGCAGTGGTGCAGATTAGAAGTAAAGAAATCAAAGCAAATAGAATTGCAGTCATGCAAAATTAACATAGTGGAGATTACAGTCTTCTTGTTTGCTAGTGAACTCATCAAGGAACCGATCCAAACAGCCATAAGGGAAGGAAAAGTTTGACACGATGTTTTCAAAGGTCTTTTTCCAACCTGGTTGAGTCTGTAATTCTGTGAATAGACTCTGTTTAGCTGGACTGCTGTTTCAGATGCCATGCAATATCAATTCAGTCTAGAATTTCAATGTCTACTACCGTGCAAATTAAACAGAGACATTACATGATTTTTATTTGCCTAAGTTCAGCCATCTTGTTCCAGTATAAAATTAGAGGAATTATAAATTGCACTTTTGTTTAAAAATGCCTCTCCTAAGAGCACTGGTCCTTGGTTTATTAGTAAAATTTCTACCGTTAACAGAGGTGGATACAAACAACATACATAGGATAAACTTTACAGGGGATACATCTGAATAAAGTCTGACACGTATGTAAGCTGTTATAAGAAAGAATCTTTTATTCACATGAAATAACCAGCCATTGGATTTTTCACATTGTAACTCAAAAATTAAATCAACAATTTAACACTGAGTAGAACTGAATGATCTTCTGCCCACTCTTAACCCAAGACTAATCTGGTCTTCTGAATTTAATCTATCGATGCCACATAATGAGAGCTGTACACATTTAAGCTGCATCAAAATTGCATCTGCCTTTTAGTTTTGGAGTATTGCCATCGGAAAGAAATAACAAATACCAATGTTTAGTTACTATCAACACCATCAACCCACATAAAATGAAACAATAAACATTCATTTAAAGGCAAGAGCTGGCCAAATCAATTTGGATGAAATTGGGACATTTCTGAGCTTTTATCTAGAGCCCTGAATTTAAAACTTAATCTTTCCTGAAGTGTCCAGAATTAGAAGAAAAGACATTGAAAGTAGAATTTGTGAGATATTACAGGAACAGCTGCTTGTACATTTTTCTATCCAATCTGACATCTCACAAGAATGCTCTTATGAAATGCCAAAACCCCAGTAAAGAGTAAAGGCATTTAAATAACTCACATCAGCCTTCTTGCTTTTGAGGTTCACCCGCTTATCCCACATTTGTAGATCCCTTCCTTTTGCTTCACCATGTGCAATAAGATCTTAAGGAAGTGACTAGTACCATGGAGGTAGATGGAAGAAACCACTGAAGTTGATGAAGTGAATTTTGCAATACTTACCCTTCTGTCCAGAACAAATTCAAACTTGGTCATAACACTGGGCCTTACTTGCCAAGCAGTTGCATTCCCGTACATTTTATGTTCTTCCAGAAACTGCTGTGCAGCCTTCCAGTGCTTACTACAGCTAACAAAGCAGTCATGAGGGGTTTACGGGTCTGTTTACTAACTCACATAACAGAAATATGGATTTACCATAGACTTTGGACTCTATCACCTCTGGATGTCCAGCTTTGAGAAGGATAGGACTCTTTTTTTTTTTTTTTTTTTTTTTTTTTTCCAAAGACCTGAATGTCCAGAGAGAATATAAAAGTCTATTTTACTGTGAAAATCAGAGCTGTGTAGTCTCCAGGTGCAGAGTAAAATAAGACCTAACATGAAGAAACACTTCAGAGAATGTTGTTCTTCCTGACAGAAAGTGAACTGAGATCCTCCAGTGCAAACCAGTAGAAGAAGGCAATGTTTTCATTGGTTTCATAATTCATATGCCACCTAAACTGCTTTTTACACTGTATGAGCTATTAAATGGCTAAAGTGTTACTGAAAATGTCTTCATCCTACATATTAAGGATAAACTTAAAGTAAATTATGTTTGTGTGTTTTTATTAACCCTTGAACTGCTGCTGTGCAATGCATGTGTTTGAACAAGAGTTGAAAAGCTTTTAAAATATTTACTTAAATAATTTACTACAGTGTAAGAATTGAACTCCAAAGCCTCTGAGATTTGGAGATGCAGGAAAAAGTTAGCCGAAGGAAGTCTGGAAGAGGTCAGCAAGCTCAAGCATACTCCTGCAAAGTCTTTCACCTCCCTTATCAGCTTTAATAAACTTGCCTCCTACATTCTGCTCTTGAAATTCAAAGGACACAGGCAAAGAATGCACAGTTATGTAGGCTGTGTTCACAGCAGTTTCATTATTGCTGTATACATGTAAAGTATGTTAGATGTCTAAACTGCTTTGGGATATTTGTCATGGGTTTACTCCAGTCTTACGTTTTCAGAGTCAGCAGATTTCTGAAGCTCTATGCTACAAAAAAAGCAAGTCACATCCAGAGTACATTAAAAATTTAATTGACTGATAAACTACAATATTACCTCTGATTTCCATTACTCAGGTGAAATACTTTTCCTCCTGAGAGACATATCTTTTCTTGATTTTGCATTTCATGCACTTTTTCAAAGATTTATCTTATGCCATGAAGTGAAACAATTTTTGGAGAACTACCTGTAAGCCAGTTCGCTCTAAACCAGTTCATTCAGTCTCTCTTGTCCCACGGCCTGAAGTCCTTAATCACTAGCTATCAAATATCAGAGTCTCAATTACTCCTTCTTTCTAGCTTAATATTTTATTCTTTTGGTTGGCAGAACATGTCCAGCATGAAGGACAGAGTTTGTTCTCCCTCTTCTGTGAACAGGTTTAGGATGCTCTTGGAGAAGATGGAGATGTCATTCCAGAATACCACAGGATGAAGGGGAACTCAATTCTGCCTTTTCCAGAGGGACACAGTCACAGTCACATACATGGTGGGAGTTTTTACTTGGCCTTTTGAAAGAAAGAAAGTTATAACAACATTTTGTAAAGATCCTTCATTTGTTGGATCATGCTGGTGCTCACTGAGGGGCTTTCAGCATTGTACCTTGGAAAGGATTTGCTTTCAGATCTTACTTGAGTACATAGCACAACCTAGGTGACAGGCCACTTGTTAGTGTGAAAAATGGATTTATTCTATGTGAAAATTGCCAAAATACAAGGAGAGAGATTCATCTCATCCAAATGTAGTCTTCTGCAATGTAGAAATCAAGGTTTCAGTCAGTTCCCTTTTCTAGATCTTTTTATTGCCAGCAAAGCCTTACCAGAACTGGTTCAGACAGGTCTGAGACGAGGTGACTGTCACCTTGGCAGTGATTCTCTTCATGGATAAAAAAGGAAGTGTTGATAGTGAGTTTAGATACAGATTCCCATAGTGAAGATTCCTGGATTTGACCAGAAGAACACCACCTCTATGCCTAGAGAACGTCCATGCCAACAGCACCTGGGGGGATACATGAGAGCCACATTTTGAATCGTACTTGTGTGTGGTGTTTAATCCTTTATGGAACATAAAACTTACTTCCACTGAAGTCAGAAAGTTTTAAGCACCTTTGAAAATATTAGCTTTCTTTTGTTATGGTAGGAGTCACCAGGTGGTCAAATTACATACAATCTTCCACATTCCTTTTTTTTACACTACAAGGAATACATACACTTTCAAGGAATGCTATGCTGTTAGCTTTTGGTCATTCAGGTTTATGTGGGAGCTTTTGCAAACAGCTAGAGAGTTCAACCTGTCTTTGGCAGTTTGATTAAATTCAATTCTTGGTGAGAATTATTTTCTGAGGACTCGAAGGTCATTTTTGGATTAAGACTTCTAAATAGGATTTTCCCTGCGTGTAGTCTTTGACCACCTGTGCTCAGTGACTATTGTAGACAGTAGAAATAAATAATTCTGAGATATTCTGCATCACTGATTTCTACCTTCATAGGAAGCCAAGTTGCAAGCCTCACAAATCCATCACAAACAGGCCATAGCGTGGTATTTTGGGGTCTATCCTTCCTTTTCCAAATGTGCACAACTGCCATTAATTTTCATTGAAATCACTTGAACTCAAATACAAAATAGATGTTATTTTGGAATGCAGTCATGTAATATATGAGAACCTTCTGAGCTTTAGAATGAATCTGCGTTGTGAGTGGGTTATTTGTTTGCTTGTTTTATTCCTTAATTTATAAAAGGGACGACGGCCCACCCAGTGGAATTTTCCCATCAAAAATAGTATGAAACAGAAAAATGGAATGCAGAATTGATTAGATGGTGTGCTTGTTGGCAATGGCTGCATGTACTTCTTAATCTTAATGGATCATAAAAAAAAATCCTTTCATACTTACCATAATGCATGTGCTAAGTTGTGGGTTCCTAGCCAATGCAAAGAAATATTCTATGCTTTCCAGAGATGCAAAGCAAGAATTTCATACAGCACATAAGTGGGGCCTCTCTCTAAATGTGTAAAGATAATTTCTTAATTATGACAGTGATACTTATTAAAAAGCTTTCCAACAGTACATACAGTTCCCACACTGGTCTCTCTCCCACTGTCTGACAGACAGACAGCTTGGTTACACATGCTCAGAAAGGAGGGTGGAGGCCCAGATTCTTGGCTGTCTTGAAGTGGCCACATCCTGCCATCTGCTGCATCCTTATGCTATTGGTGAATCCAGGGAAGAATGCTTCTGAGGTGTCTTAAAATATTCTGCACCTCTGCAGGAATGTTTTTTGCAAAGATAACTATCCAAATGCTGTCAGGGAGATAGAAAGCAAATTAAAATATTTAACAAATATTTTTTAGAAAATCCTCACATTTGAAATATTTGTTGGGAAGTCTCATTCTGATGGAGGAGCCCCGTTTAAACTTTACCATATCACAGCTGATCATGAGAGTATGCAAAGAAAACTTAATCTTTAGGATCTTTGTAAAACTTGTAAGACAATAAACTGTCAGAATTTGTGCAGCATGCAAAGAGAGATCATCTTTTTTATTTGCTTTTAACTATTACAGTCAAAATAACTTAGTGATTTTACATGAACCAAATAGTTGATATTTCTTCTTTTAACCACTCCCTTTATCTTCCTGCCTTAAAAACAACCTTGCATTTTCCTCCAATAATCATTTTGCTTAAGAATTCACACTGCAAGCTTCTCAGTTCTTCATCTCACCTGTCCAACATTACCTTCTGTTCCGTAGTTGTCCTTTAGCATGAAACTGTCACACTCCTAAAGCAAAAGGTTCTTAATAGTCTCTAAGAGCCCAGAAAATTGACAGGGAAAACCAGCAAGACAACACAGCCCTTTCTGCAGCTGAACATGCTGCTTTTATAAATCAAAAGGTCTTAAACTTCAGCCTGTGGGTTGGTATCTCACACCTGAAGAACTTTTGAGAAATAGCAATGTATTTAATATAAATGACCTGGCCAAAAATCTGTAGTTTTGGCCTGTGGAATATGGTTCACGTTCCATTTTGGTCTGGGAGAGATTTCTCTGGACAGGACAAGGGGCAATGGGTTTAAACTGGTAGAGGGAAGATTTAGACTAGATATTAGGAGGAAGTTCTTTCCAGTGAGGGTGGTGAGGCACTGGCACAGGTTGCCCAGGAAGGTTGTGGTTTCTCCCTCCCTGGAGGTGTTCAAGGCCAGGTTGGATGAGGCCTTGAGTGAGCTGTACTAGTGGGAAGTGTCCCTGCCTATGGCAGGGGATTGGAACTAGGTGATCCTTGAGGTCCCTTCTAACCTTACCATTCTATTCCATTTTTTTGGAAGGTAATATTTTGTAAATTCAGTGTTAGTTTTGACTACAAATTGAAATGCTGTTTGCACATTTCATATTGATCAAGAAAAATTTCCCTCTGAATATCCCTCTGAAACAAATAACAGCTTTTCTTCAATAGGCATGGTCAGTCAAAGCCCTTACTTAATCAGTACTGACATTTATAGGAATCTCTGCCATCTGCTATCCCAAAGGACTTCCAGTTACAACTTTTTCCTCTAATATAGCCAATTACTTAATGGGATAATACCATAAAGTGATACATATGTTTACAAAATGGCTCAGAAAAAAAACCATTCTCTATATAGAATGTAAATGCCCACAAAATTCTGTTCCTTTTTTGTTTCCACATATTTACCTTTTCTGAATCACAGATTTTGCTATAAAGTTTGAAAGATGTCCACTTAGACCATATTGGGGTCCATTCTGTAATGTTTTACTGCATTACAGTTTTGGTTTGCTTTTAATAATCAAGTGGCTGCTTGTAGAATAAAAGCATGTACAGATTCCTTCATGTTACCTGAAAACTATATCATGAAAAGTGACTATGATATTTGACCTGTAGAAAGTTGCAAGCTACTCAGAGTATCTTTAGAATAGTGCAAGTTAGCCTGAGTCAAAACTATGCCATGGACTGTGCTAACAATATAATAGGAAAAAATAAAACTAATTATTATCACCACAAATGGATAATTCCAGTTAAGATATCTGCTCTCCAATTCTAGTTTTGCAGAGAAAATATCCTTTTCTACAAGGCAGAAATTTATTCCTGTCATTAACTTTCTTCTCTACAAGTGCATGGGAAGGATCAATGCTGCTTCCATGACCTGGGTTATTGAAGAACTGGAGATCCCCAAAGAGACAAACTCTCTAAAGATTCAGAGGTCTGAGCTTGGATTTTCTTCAGTCTTGCCTTTCGCATAGCTCTCTCATTCCATCATCTGCCAAGACTTCATTCCCATCAGGAGGATTCGTATAAACTGCAGGCTGTCCAGGCTGCCAAATTCTGGGACAAATTGTTCCCTTCAGAGAACTTTTGGAGAGGACGAAAACATAGGATGCATGATTGATAATTATATTATGAAACACTAAGAACAGTTTCTTGATTGCTTCAGGCCAGTAGTGGAAAAATGAGATTATACTGCTAAAATATATGAAATCTGAATTGCACCTTCTTAGAAGAAATTTGTAAAAGGTCAAATGTCCGCAAAAAGGCTGTGTGAAACATTAAAAGCCTTTGGGGTTAAGAGGGATCTTTCTTTTGCACTCATTCCCCTGTGTGTGGTTCAAACTCCAGTGATACTGCAGATACATCTTTGTTTGCAGCTGCCGATATGCTGTCAGCCAGACAATATATCCTGTAGGGTCTTGTAGTCAGTGAATTGTGCTGCAGCTGCACAGTTCATCCCTTTTCATCTGGATAAGTTTTTAACAATGGTCTCAGCTCTCCCCACTGCCCAAACAAATATGTCTATAAATGGTAAACTCCCTTCCGCTCCCTCCAAAACCCTAAGGTAGCAGAATGAATGCAGCACACATGGTACTAAGTGTTTTAGAGGAAAAACATGCCTAATACATGCAAATACCAACATTAACCATTACGAATAGACATGATTTATGTGCCTGTCAGCAAGACATCAATCATGACAATGGAGAGTCAGCAGCAATATCAACAACAGTAGCAGGAGTGGGGGGTCAGAGCCAAGATGGGATGGTCCTTCCCAGCCACCCGGAGGGGAAGAGAAAGATGGATGAAGTAATAGAAATCCTCACACATTGTCTTTTAGGGGAAATGATGGTAAATTTTAAAACATCTCTTGAGTCCAGTTAATATCCAACATTATTTCTTTGTTAAATCCATAAGGAAGAGGTAGCCAGTGGGGACATTTGGAAATGCCATCAGAAAAGGGAACTGAACATAGCAAAAACAACTCAGAGGTTTAAAAATATTACATCAAAGGTATTTAATGGGATCTTTGCAGGAGACATTTTGAACAATGGGATCTCAGATTTACTGTACAATGCAGATGGCAAGTATATTTAACTGTGAAACTTTTCTTTACCACTGACACTGAAATGGAAGCCAAGAAACTCCATCGGAGTTGTGTTTGTACGGCTTGATTGTATAGCTCAGAGAACATAATCTATAAGATCCCTCTTTGATAACTAACTTTGGCTTCTGAATAACCTAGAAAAAACAAGTTCATGCTAACAATAGGAGTGGGAAGTAGTATTTTGACTTTTTTTTGTCCTTTTGCAGCTGGCAGGAGAAGGCTGAGCAAGAGGAGATGTCTGCTGAGATGTCAGTAAAAACAATGATGTCTTATGCAGATATCTCAGGCTTTGCTTGGAGATGGCTGGGACCACTGTATAAAGATGCCCAGACCTGACTAGTATATTGATAGTGAAGGAAATTATTAACCCTGAATAAATATATCAAGGAGAAAATAGAAAAGGAGGGGAAAAAAACTACATGTGTTAAGAACTACTTTGGTGTATTTGCTTCCAGCTGGGACACACATCAAAAGTGTTAAGAAATTGCTTACAATTGCCTAAAAATGAACTACCTGTCAAACATATGGACTCACACAAATACAGGTATCACCTCATCTCAAAACTGAGTGGAAATGGATCAAATTATGAATAAATCTTTTGAAAGCAATGGCAAAATTACAACTAACAATAATGAGTTCATTTTCTTCCTGACACGATGCAAGGGATTTTGTTCAAATAGAATCTCACTTGCATGTCCTAAGACTAGTGTCTTACAGATATCACAGAATGCTGAAAATCATTGCTGAAGTAGTACTAGGAACATTGTAAACATATTGAGAACTGTTCAAAGAGATGAAAAAGGCATAAATATAGAGACAAGCAAAAGAACGGACTAATTGCAAAGGAAAGGAAGAAAATCCAATTGAGATTTCCCTTTCTGAGAGTGGAAGTACACAAATTCTACTTTAAATAATTCATAGAATCATAGAATGGTAAGGTTGGAAGGGACCTCAAAGATCATCTAGTTCCAACCCCCTGCCATAGGCAGGGACACCTCCCACTAGTACAGGTCACTCAAGGCCCCACACAGCCTGGCCTTGAACACCTCCAGGGAGGGAGCATCCACAACCTCCCCTGGCAGCCTGTTCCAGTGCCTCACCACTCTCACTGGAAAGAACTTCCTCCTGACATCCAGTCTAAATCTTCCCTCTGACAGTTTAAACCCATTGCCCCTTGTCCTGTCATTACTGAACCTTGTAAATAGTCCCTCCCCAGCCTTCCTGTAGGTCCCCTTCAGATACTGGAAGGCTACTATCAGGTCTCCTCGAAGCCATAATTGATGATACATCTTAGGAAATGTGAGCAAGTGTAAAGCAACCTGAAGCAGGAGGAAACTCTGATCAAATCACACAGTGCCAAAGAGCTAATTATATATGCCATTGTGTGAAATATTGTAGGAATGGTTTGTTAGCTTTTTCTATAAATACTGTAAATTATTACTGTGTTTCTGAGGTTTGCTCTAACCCTGAAAACTGTGTTAAGTATGTTAAGCATTCGCTTGATATGTACTGTTCTACAGCCTTATAAGATTCAAACTCATTCACGTAAAGGCAAAACAAAGTTGATGATTTCCTATTCCCTCTTCCACTGATTTTAGCTGATGAAGCACATCTTGGTGGTTAACAATGGAAATATTATGGATTTTTAAGGCTACAGGGAATTTTGACTCTACATTACCTTTTTATAGTTTTTCTTCATATTTGTCTTGTAACCACTCATTTCTAATTCAAAGACTAAGAGTGATGGATAATTAAAGTTATTTATTTGCCTTTTTTTTTTTTTTAAATTATTAGTTGTCTTAACTGTTGTCACATGAACCTTGTTTGTTTACCTACAGTAATTTTCAGCCACAATTCTCTATAAAGCAAGATCAGGAGTGAGATTATTGGTAAAATAGTACCATAAAACACAGCACATTATTGACTCTAGAGATGGGTCATAACTTTAATATTCTTTGTAAAATTCTCAACTGCTTTTTTTTTGTCTAATAATCTAATAAAATTATGATTTCCCTTTTTTTTATATATTTTTTAATTTTTTTCCCCAGTCTATACTTTCTTACATAAAATGTAGACTTTATTTGCAACAAAATAGTTTCTGATTACAAGCTAGTTAGAACTACTTTAAATTTTATTGTTACTCGTTTTCAAAATTTCTGGGAACAATAGTATTATCAATCAGCCTGACAGAGTTCAGAGAGTTCTGTTAAAATGAAATGCCAATTTTTTTTGTATACATTCCCCTCAAAAATTTGCCCAATAGCTTGGTTTTTGTCCTAAACTAAGTGACACTTTTAGATCAGGAAGAAATCACACATGAAGGACTTTTCAACTCATTGGACAACATAAGAATTTAAAGCCTTCCTCTTTTTCTTATGTACATAAAAATATGTTCTATTAGGTTTGGTACTTGATCTATTATTTCACACTCTGGAATTTCACAGACAACAAACTTCGGTATTTCTGCTTGTTGTAAAGCAGCACCAAACAGTGAGAGGCACAGTGAAGTGTTTTAGTGCCATAAACTCTTTCACAGAATTAGAGAATCACAAAATGTCAGGGGCTGGAAGGGACCCAGAAAGATCGTCTAGTCCAACCCCCCTGCAGAGCAGGATCACCTATACCAGATCACACCAGCACCATGTCAGATCACTTTAACAGTGATCATGAAGAAAGTATCCTCCTGTCACAACCCATCAAAAAACATCTGGGATCAGAACAAAACTCCTGGAATTATGTCTCTAACTCCACTGTAGTGTTAAGAGGCTACGTGAAGGTAACATACAGTGAGATTTGGATCCATTTGTTATTTTATATTTCTGGTTTGGTCTATAAAGGTCCAGTGCCCAACTCAGGAGCAGTAGTTAAGTGAGGAACAGTAATGTGATGATGTATCTGTGTCAATTGTCCAATAAACTCACGGTCTTAAAAAAACACATAGTTCACAGATCCCCACTCTGTGCTTTATCTCATGGACTAAACAGATACACCAATTGTTGCTACTAATCAAACTTTTTTTGTAGTTGTCAGGATGAAAATCAAATCCTAATTATAATCATCCCCATCTTACATTTGAGATAGGAGCCAGAAATTCAATTAAGAACAATGTGCAAAATTTAAACACTCGGTGAGTATGCACAATTTTTCTTGACTTTGCATCTGTCACAAGTCAAAGTGACACCCAAGGCTGCAAGTCACATGTCTGCTAGGCTGCGAGTTCATAAGAGTTTTATAGCTGCATCTCAGTTATAAGTCTATCTGTTGCTTCATTTCTCCCTACCGTCTCCATTTTGCTCTTTCATAAAACTGGCTTCATCTGGAGTACATCTACACCTCACTGGAAAGAACTATGACATAGGTTAAGAGCTAATTCTTAGGTTACATTTTTCCTGAGCAAGTCATCTACATCTTAGGAGTGATAAATACATGCATTATACAGAATTCCAATACCGTAGTGTAATTAATTTCTAGTTGCAGTAGCTAAATCAATGCAAAGAGTTGATCTTTTCTACCCAAAAGTAGAAATGCTGTTCTAAATGCACTTGCAGTAACATGTCTTCCAATGTGGTGATGAAAGATCTTCTAAAAGACTTAAACTGTCAGAAGATGTGGAGATGGTTCTGTCATGTGAGGTAGAAATACACACACTTTCATAAAAATAAAACAGTAGACACTTTTGTCTATCATGGATAACCCCGCTGGAACTTGATTTGCATAAAGGTAACTGCCTAAGGCACCTAAGAAATACAAAGACTCTCCTAAGAAAGTTTTGCTTACAGTCTGTCTTCATTACAATAAAACACATTGTTCAGGATTATTAATATTGAACTGTTCTGGCAAACTCTCTCACACGTATTTTGAGATTGAATCTAATAAGCTGCTGGTTTTCAACAAGGAGATTTTCTCTTTATTGAGTATGTATGAACATTAGGTTCTGTCTATGCCAAGAGTTTTCTTGGTATAGATTTATTGATAAAAATGCACCAGCTAGCCTGTGACTACAATGGATTCAGGCTAATATTTTGGGAAGGGAACAAAACAAAACACTTTACTCTGTTCTTGTCAGACCCCACCTGGAGTACTGTGTGCAGTTCCGGAGCCCTCAGCACAAGAAGGACATGGAAGTGTTGGAGCAGGCCCAGAGGAGGGCCACAAAGATGATCAGAGGGCTGGAGCAGCTCTCCTATGAGGACAGGCTGAGGGAGTTGGGGCTCTTCAGCCTGGAGAAGAGAAGGCTTCGAGGGGACCTGATAGAAGCCTTCCAGTATCTGAAGGGGGCCTACAGGAAGGCTGGGGAAGGATTATTTACAAGGTCCTGCAATGACAGGACAAGGGGCAATGGGTTTAAACTGGCAGAGGGGAGATTTAGACTAGATGTTAGGGGGAAGTTCTTTCCAGTGAGGGTGGTGAGACAATGGAACAGGTTGCCCAGGGAGGTTGTGGCTCCTCCCTCCCTGGAGGTGTTCAAGGCCAGCTTGGATGAGACCTTGAGTGAACTGTACTAGTGGGAGGTGTCCCTGCCTATGGCAGGGGGTTGGAACTAGATGATCCTTGAGGTCCCTTCCAACCTTACCATTCTATGATTCTATGATTCTAAAACCCATAGGTAGAGTCAAGATGAAAAGGGATATGGGTGTGGGTGTGACTGTGTCTCCTGATTCCAGATCGATGAACAACTTTCAGAATTTGTTCATGATCTTGCTTTACTTATACCCTTGTATAGTTGGGTAGGTTAGAGGTATCTGTGAAACACTCAGGCCATAAATGGTAAATACAGGTTAAAATGCTTAAGTTAGCTGTTTATGCTTCTCATAAGCACTTGTTAGAGATCAGCTACAAATCTTTCCAGAAAACCAGACTTTAATTTGTAACAGGACTTACTCTGTGTATGGACAGATCCTGGAGGTTTAAGGTAACATCTGGACTAGTAAACTAAACAGTGCCAAGTATGCTGGCCAAGTGGCACAGTTTTTCCACATCTGTATAATTAAGATTTCTTATCTTAAATAATAACTTCACCCAGTCTGCCTCCTGGGAGTAGTCTCCCACCCACACTAACTTCTGCACATTCCCTAGGACTGCTTGTGAGGGGACTAGGCTGGACATTAAGAACATGGGGAAGTAGTTCTTTAGTATGAGAGTGGTGGAACACTGGAACAGGTTGCCTAAGGAGATGGTTGAGGCCCCTTCTCTGAAGATATTCAGGGTCAGGCTTAATGGGGCTCTGAGCAACCTGATCTAGTTTGGGTATGCCCCTGCTTACTGCAGGGGCAGTGAACTTTTAAAGATCCCTTCCCAGTACAAGGTTGAGTTTCAGTGTCTGGGAATGTTTCCAGGTACTCTTTAATTTGCCATTACAGAGGCAGTTTCAGAGTTCAAGTTGCTGAGATCCTTAGTTCTGAACTACAGGGAGAGAGGAAGAGGAAGAGAGGTAGAGAGAGGAAGAGGGAGAGAGGAAGAAGGAGAGAAGGAGAGGGGAGAAGGAGGGGGAGAGGGGAAGAGGAAGAGAGAGCTTTTGATTAAAATTTCTTTACTGTTGCAATTCTGCCATTTTCCACGCATTCATGTTAGCACTTGCACAGAAAATGTATGTGAATAACAGAACAATGCTATACAAAAGACTGTCTTTCTTCAAGACAATATGTGATTTTAAGGCCTTAGGATCATATAAAACCAAACAAGGGGTATTTGCACCTTCATTTCTGTTAACATTAAACTAACAATATTTTATATGATTCGCTGAAATTAATCATAACAGAATAATTTCATGTCATGTATGCATATAGTTGGGAGAAATGTTCCTTTCTTGCTTTATATGGAAGCAGCAATTTAATCTCCTCTATTGTTCATAGGAAATCAACAATAGTATGTTCAGTCATTAAAGCATGAAAGTTTCTGTTACTGGTGGTGGTGGTGATGTGTTTCACCTAGAAATGTTAAGGAGTACTTCTCTTCTGTTTTGTAGCTTCAACTGATTCAGCCTACATAGGAGAACTGAAGCAGAACAGAGTTCTAATATCAGCTATTTAAATTTAGGATTACTGTATTTATCTTTAAATGGTTGCTAACATACTTCTGAGAGAAGAAAGGAGTCGAACTGACCTATCCAAGACACTTTCTATCTATGAGGGTCGTTATGACAGAAAAACCTACTTCTGTATTATTTTAAAGCAAGGGTGACTGAGCCCAAACCAGTTAGTGGGAGTAGTCCCTGGTATTTGCAGACTCCCAGAGTGTGGCCAAGAACTGTTTAGGGAAATGCAAAATGACCCAGGCCAAAATGTCAGGGATGTTATACATCAAGCACCAAACTAACAATCCAATATGATAGATGAGTAAATTTCTGTGCTGGAAACATTATCTGGCATTGTTTAACTTACTACTATAGACATAGCCCATAAGAGTGACATGTTTAAGAATTTTCATAACAGTGGAGTTACAACAGCAAAAATGAGAAGAGTTCAAAGAAGATGAAAGATGTGAGTAGTGGTAACAGAAGGAATATCACCTAAAACATACTAACCTTCTCACTAATTGCAATCCACTGGCTTAGTCAGATGATTGAAGTTATAACTTGGACACCTAATTGAGAATAATTTATATGGAATGCCTAAAAAGACTTCGAAGTCTAAATGCCGTTTGTCTTGGCATTTATTTTTTTGCCAACACCAATATAATTTCTTGTGAAAAAGTAGCAAATTTTTAAATAAAATTAAAATTAAAAGTAGTTCACCTTGCAATACTGGAGCAGTGCAAGAGTCATCCATAAACGATTCTTCTTTTCGTACAATAGGGTGGGACAGAGTGTTCAATGTAGCAATTTTGTGAGATTATCTACTATCCCCACCAAACCTTAAGGGGTGGTACATGCCTGCTGAATTGATGTCAGAGAACTAGAGTGAGAAATATGCTCTGGAGGTGACCGGATGGGGACAGGAGACTAAAGTGATCTCATCATCACAATAGTCATAGCAAAAGCTCACCAGTTGATAGGTGGTGACTGTGTATGTGCTCCACTATTTGTTATACTCTAAAGCATGTAGTCTCTATGGTGTTTATAAGAACATACAACTCTGTATGTCATTCTCTAGTCACTCTGTCCCTCTAAGTCACTCTAACTTTCATGCATATTTCCATAGCTTCAAATAGCAGCTATATCTACAAGACTTTTAAAGATAGGATGGATAAATAAACTGAGTCAGAAAAAATGGCTGCAGCCAGTCAGAAGAATGGACAGCAGAGGAGGGAAAGTCAGAGACGCAGGAGTAATCCAGATAAGAAATTGACAAGAGATGCATATTTTCAGTAACAACCATAGAAAAGTAGGCAGACAAATCCAGTCTTTGTGACCAAACTGAAGTGTCATCCAGTATTTCCTAAATATTAACATGACTGCTGGAGCACCTCTCCTGTGAGGACAGACTAAGAGTTGAGCTCTTTCAGTTTGGAGAAGAGAAGGCTCTGATGAGGCCTTATTGTGGTCTTCCAATATTTGAAGGGGGCCTACAAGAAAGCTGGTGAAGGACTTTTTAGGGTGTCAGGTAGTGGTAGTACTACAGGGAATGGATCTACGCTAGAGGAGGGCAGATTTAGATTAGACATTAGGAAGAAGTTCTTCACCATGAGGGTGGTGAGACACTAGAACAGGTTGCTCAAGGAGGTGGCAGAAGCCCCATCCCTGGAGATTTTTAAAGCCAGGCTGGATGTGGCTCTGGGCAACCTGATCTACCAGAAAGTGTTCCTACCACGGCAGGTGGGGTGGAACTAGATGATCCTTGGGGTCCCTTCCAAGCCTGAGAATTCTGCAATTCTGTGACGACTTGCTCCTACTTCTAAAATGTTCATAGTTCTGCTCTATGAAAATACTTAAAAGCTGATAATATCAAGAAAATTAGACAGAAATATGACCTGCTTGATCAGCACCTCCTCAGACAATGCTAGCAGCTTTTGCTGGACTGGAAAGTCTACACCTTCCTGAGGCTAAAATGGATAGGCCTTGGTGATGACACAGACCTCCTTCTGAAGTGAGTTATCTGCCTGAGCCATGCTGAGCCTTAGAACTGTTTACTGTAGCTGGATCTACAATGCGCTACACAGTAAGATGCTTGGCTCAGTGTTCACAGTCTGGTATGAACACTAGGAAGCCATAGCAATATTGGTCAGTCCTTCATAACTTCATTTCCCAAATGTTCATAATTAAACAGTTTTTATTTAAGTAATCAGCATGAAATCCTTAGCTTTGTTTTTGCAACCGGTATTGTGTTTATGGAGCCAAATATTGAAAACTTTGATACTGAATACCTTGTATGTGTTAATTTTGGCAACCTTTAAAGATTCTGTAGATGCCTTGCTATGTTACCACCACCCACTCTTCAACCCCCCTGGCTATCAGTCCCTCCAAACCACTGAGACATGTTTCTCTTTTAATACTTTCTTACAGTATTTCTCATGAAAATCACAGGGAATCGTGTGTGATTTCAGCAGAGTGAAACTTGATCTCAAAGTGTCTGTAGGACCAGAAGTTTTTAAAGAAAACATTTCTTAAATCTTGTGTTCACTGCTGCTTCAGCAGGCCAATTAGACTTGATGGGAATTCTAGAAAGCTGTCGCCAGGCATTGCAGCAGGAATAGCAAACAAGGCCCAAAGCAAATAAACGAATGGTTAAAGTGTGGCCATCCTCAGAACCCCCTTGCCGATGACCTTCTCATCTTTGCAAAGGGATGGTAGAGGTACTGGATGAAGGGACTCCAGGTTAATTAGATTTGACATTAGTTAACAGCAGCAATTACTAGAGAGTAATTAATCAGGGAAAGTCTCCAAACAGAAGGAGAATAAATAAACGGGCAGTAACATTCTGATCCATTTACCCCCTTAGATAAGGACATGCCCCAGGTGTCAGGCTGAGGTAGGACTAATCTGTCTTGCTCAGTTTCTCACTGGAACGAGTGACTCTTCACACATCTATCTTCTTCCCCCTGAAGACAAACAAGCATTTGCTGAACCATTAACAGCACAGTTCCTATAAAAATTCAGGATGAAAAACATTAAAATCCCCACCTCTTTCCCTTCATCCCCATTTTTTAAAAAGAGTTTGTCAACAAAATGCTACTAATGGGGGTAAAATCCCTTTTTCATTTTCATTAAGCTAGAAAAAAAAATCATTTTCTAACAGTGATTTCTGCATCTGCAGCCAGTAGGTTTCTGTTGCAGCCAATACCAAAGAGTTTCAGCTATCTAATTTTATGAGTAGCAAGTTCCCCATTTTCCCTTTTAATGCAAGCCAACAGAGGTAGATAATATGGCACACCTTGAAAACCAGTGAGCACCACCAGCTACCCAACCATGGCTTTACCACCAGAAGAAGGTTTGATGCAACAGACAGTCACATTGCCAAGAAGGTAATCCACTAGATCGTAACTCAGCTGTAATGCAGCCCCTGGTCCCCCTATTTGAGTCGGCAAAATCCCCTATCCAGCACAACTACTTTGCACTGCCAAAGACCAGCTTGGTTCTGACAGTTGGTAAAGATCCAAAGTTAATAACAATCCCACTTTCATGAATCAAGATTAATGCCACAGAGGATGCTCTTCCCTGGTCATCCATCTAAGAGATAGAAATACTCCTTCCAAGAGGGAATTTCAAAACCGTTCTGCCTTAGCTAGGTATGAACTGAATTCCAGCCCCACTCTGAGTTTATAAAGACATTTTTGCCCTCAACATAGTTTTGAATGTAGAAAGATTGAAGCGAGAAAAATAATGTTCATGCAACATTAAAGACATAATATACAGTCATATTCCATTAGCTTACTTTATTCAGGCAGGCAGACCTTCTCCAGGTAAATACTAAAAAATTATGTTGAACTGTTTCCATGTAGTTTTCTACTTTTTCACAAGAAAAAAAATCTCTGAAATAGAATAAAAATGTTGATAGAAAAGTCTAATATTATTGCCTATGCAGTTTGGATGCATCTCTGTATAATGCAAGTCCTGTTCAATATAGGTAGGTTTAAATAACCTTACTCAATAACTACTCCTAAATAACTATTGAATATCACAGTTAAATAAATACCACTTCAATAACCTTACATAATAACCCCTTCTAAATGACTACTGAAAATCACTATTACCACTTGATAATATGTCTTTTACTTAACTGCCACAAAGTTGGTGAAGAAGGAGAAAGAAAAATTTTATTTATAAAGTCATGGTTGTTTTCAAACGTTTTACTGGGAGAAGATTAGTTTATAAAACTCTGCAGAAGTCACTAAATCCACTACAGAAAATAAAAAATTAGAAAGGAATATGGTACCTGCTTAAAAATAAAAAAGCAGACCAATTTATGAAAAGAAAGAGTAACACATCTTAATCACGGCACTGCAATTCACGGTTAATTTTTGAGCACACTTTCCACCACCACATTAAAATTAAGCAATGTGGACTTTTGGAAAATGAGAACATAATGCTTACGAAGTCTGCGAATGAAAATCTGGCCCCATTGAAGCCAAAACCAAAATTCTCATTGACTGTAGCAGTCAATACATGCAAAGTCCCATTGTCTGTAGCACAGAAGCTACAGACAAAAACCTAGATTGCATGGTTAATAATAATGTAGACAATGCATATCAAAACAGTATGCAACATGTGCAGATTCACTTAATCGCTGACTGATATCCATTGAGGTTACGCAGTTGCCTGCCAAGGACTACAATAGACCAAGTCAAGGTTTATTCGTGTTTTAAACAAGTACAGGATTTAATCTGTGTGATGACACATCTTTACTAACCTGGAAGAAGAAGAGAAAGGGAGTGTTAATGTGGAGATAGGGAAAAGCATTTGAGACATTTAATTCAGCATGGGATTCTGTTTAAATTATTTAGGCTTTGCTGTCTACTATGTCAAAGGAAAGAAAAGGTCAACTCAGAGGACTTGAGGTTTAAGTTACAGTGTTTACACCTGCTCTGGGCTTTCTCTGTGACCAAAGGAGCATCATTTAACATTTCTGTGCCTCAATTCCTCATTTGTAAAGTTGAATAATAAAATTCTCTGCTCAAAAGCGAAGTTGAGATAATGTAAATGCATCAAGATATGAGAGGTTTTCACAAGTCACAGTAATAAAGACAGATGAGAGCTTATTCTAGTTGCAAGAGTTCTGTGGATATTGGTGGAGATATGGAAGAGTGCAATGCAGCAGCATCACTGCTGGTTTGCAGAGCTGCATTGAGAGAAAACGTTTTCAAACAGCTTCAAAGAGGCTGGGTCACAGTAAGGCATGAACACGGCTGTCCTCTCTTTGGATTTTGGTCAATCTGTCAACAGGAATTTGGTTCACAGAGAGACTTTACTGACTTCCATTTCCATGAGCACAGGCACATTTGCTTCATTCCACTACAAATGTTAACATGCCCTTAGGTTTAAGGAATGAGTGATCAGATATTTTAGGTGTAAAGCTCTGTAAAAGAGAGGTCTTGGATGATTCTGTGGGGTACTCATAAATATTGTAAGTTTTGTTGGTTTGTTTTTTCTTTTTTTAAAGTAATTTTAAGAGCACTGAAACAAAAGAAAAATCAACTTTTCCTACAGCAGTGCAAGCTGACACTAGGCACAAACACAAAGCTTGGTTTGTTGTTGTTTAAGCTTCTTTAATCCTAACTACTGGTGCTTGTGGAGAAGGGAGGCACAGTTGGAGAGAAGCCATATTTTTTTTTCAAATTGATTAAAAACACCTTTTGAACAATAAATAACTTCAGTGAGCTGACCGCTAAATCACATGATACTGCAGTGTCCTGCAGTACAAAAGAAGATTCCTTTTCCCACTGTTTTTGAATGCTGGCTTGTCAGGTATTCTTTTTGACAAGCTTCCTGTTTAAAGATCTGTTATTTACTTGTCAAACAAGTATGCTTCCAGTAGACTTTACATGTTAAAAATATTCAAGAGAGAGCATCATATCTTTGCTTATTGTGAGCAATTTTGGTGTTATTTGATCACATATAGATAGGGATGGAGAAATTGCTAGCATCGTTTTATGTCATTTGATAAAATAAGGCAATAAATTTTACTGTAAACTGGCAGCAGGAAGAGCTGTTGTAGGTCAGGTCTGAGGCAAGCACTACTTTTATAAGCATTGAAGGAAACAGTGAAAATAAGTCAAATTGCAGGAGCTGGAGAAAGTAGAGTGCATAAAGCCAAGGAGTTTGGACCCAGGTGTTGGTTTATAAACTTGCAATCAAAATAAGACTGCATTTTTCTTGATTTGACTCCATAACTCTTGCCCTTCACATTTAATTCACAACTGCCGATCATCATCATTGCTACAAAACTGCTCAGAAAAGCTCCAAAAAGTAGACAGAGTAGTGAGAAAGTGACATACATTAACAAGGAAAAAGACATGATATGAAGACACATTATTTTACTCTATGAAAGAATCTCACTCTGCAGGGATCCCACTTGCTTGAAATGCTTGGCTGCCTATATGAGGAGTCTACAAATGAAAAACATTGTTATTTTCACAAATGTCACCAGGCTGTGACTGCTTACCTACTGTTAAACCAGCTGTCTACCCAGCTCTGCTTACTCCTTTCTTTTTCAGCTATACATAATCTGATATAAAATTTCTCCTCAGGGGAAAAAAAATTTTTTTTTGGAGGTAATTTCTCCTCAGTCCTAATGTATCAGATTTTAATTCTTTGCCTCACGATCTGAGACAGAGGACAGGATAAGCTCTTCTCCAGCAGCTATTTGCTGAAGCCCTTGTGTTTCTCTTTAGATACTCTTTTAGTGATCTATTTCCACCACAAGATCTGCTGCAAGAGTTAGAATGAGAGAAGAACCTTTTAAGATTTTCAGGACTTTTAAACTGTATATGAAATCATCAGTCACAAGGTAAGTGTTGAGTTCAGCTCAGCTATATATAGATGAAAACAATGGAGCTGAAAATGTCTTCCCTGGGTTACCAGGTTCCACTGCAGTTTACAGAGAAAACACAAACATCATTAAAGCAAAGCATTTTCTTCTAAATTGTTTATTCAAGCTCCCAAGGGTGCTTTTCAAGACGTGGCAGAGAATCTAAATTTCAAAGACGAAGCATATGAATTCTAATCCAAGCCTTCAAGCGCCACAGTAGACCCATTGCCTCTTGTCAGAAATACTATTTCACTGAAATTGGAGAGCTTACTCTGCCCTTTAAACGTATGTAACACTTATTAAAAGTCAACCAGAAATTTATTATCTGCTTTTGTCTACGTGACATGAAGCAGTCAAGTACAAAATGCTTAAGAAGGAGTTTGTTATGTTACATAGGTTGCATCTTCATACCGTGCAGTTATAGACCACCCTAAAAGAGAAAAAGTAACTACAAAGTATATCTGTAATTATTGCAAACTTTGCCTGGATACATCTTTTTTTCGTAACACCAGAGAATAAGTAACCCCAAGAAAAGGAGGTGCATCTTGGAGTGCACTGATACAGAAAGGGCCATCCATTTTGGTTTTATTGATGTTTTGTTTTCTTTTTTTTTTTTTTCCCATATGAAAACACTTCAGACCAGTAGTAGAAAGTTTGTGTTTTGACCAAAATTCTGTCTTTCTAAAACATGTGACATGTACTTCTGTCTGAACATTGCTAAGCTAGTCAAAGTTCTGATATTCTGGACAATTGAAAACTGAATTTCAATTTTAAAAAAGAGATTTCTTTTAGAAAAATGTTATATAAATCACTGGTATTTCAACCAGCTTTAATCTTGAGTTAGAAAACATTTAATGCTGTTTCATTGTAGAGATGAGGCCATTCCTTCAGCCAGGACTCAGATGTATCAACGTTAGACTCACTTTTCTTTATTGTGTAGTTTTAACTTGATGTGGTTCTAATCTGAACGTGGGGAAAAAAAAAAAAAAGGAAACATTTCAATAACTACACACAGAGGTATCCACATCCATCTCCACTTCTGTTGTCATCTACAAGGCCTGCTAACTAGAAATAAAGAAAATCTTTATTAAAAGGAGTTTGTTCAGTGGATTTGTCCACTTTTCCGTTCTAAAACTGTAACTCAGATACTTAAAAAAAAAAAGAAAGATTGGACATTTTCTACAGTTAGCTTTAATGACTGGAAGTTGTTTGTGTAACCCTTGAGAAACTCACACTTTCAGGGTGATCAATCTATTGTTTGGTGACTCCATGGTGAAGTATTAGTCCAGGGTCAATGAAGACCAGGAGGGCTGGTAGAAGCTCAACCATTTTCTACAGACTGTGGGAAGCATCCAGAGAGGCAATCCTGCTTCTCAGAAACAGAAACAGTATGGTTTCCTTCCCTGTTTCAGGGTTATTTCAATATTACCAACAGCTAGGAAAAGAGAGTTGCTTCAGTCACCTAAATATTGGGTTCATCTCAGTTTTCGTATCTGCAGAAATGACAGTTCCAAATTCTAAATATCTTTTAGGAACCTGGTGAAACAGCAGATTTTATCCACTTATATTTGAAATATCTGCTTTTAAAAGCTCTGCCTCCTCAAAAGTTTTTCTTCTGGATTATTCGGTTGACTCTAGATTTTTTTAAGTTCTATATATACTCATACTGTGATATAAGACAATAGGAAGGAAGGAAGGAAGGAAGGAAGGAAGGAAGGAAGGAAGNGAAAGAGAAAGAGAAAGAGAAAGAGAAAGAGAAAGAGAAAGAGAAAGAGAAAGAGAAAGAGAAAGAGAAAGAGAAAGAGAAAGAGAAAGAGAAAGAGAAAGAGAAAGAGAAAGAGAAAGAGAAAGAGAAAGAGAAAGAGAAAGAGAAAGAGAAAGAGAAAGAGAAAGAGAAAGAGAAAGAGAAAGAGAAAGAGAAAGAGAAAGAGAAAGAGAAAGAGAAAGAGAAAGAGAAAGAGAAAGAGAAAGAGAAAGAGAAAGAGAAAGAGAAAGAGAAAGAGAAAGAGAAAGAGAAAGAGAAAGAGAAAGAGAAAGAGAAAGAGAAAGAGAAAGAGAAAGAGAAAGAGAAAGAGAAAGAGAAAGAGAAAGAGAAAGAGAAAGAGAAAGAGAAAGAGAAAGAGAAAGAGAAAGAGAAAGAGAAAGAGAAAGAGAAAGAGAAAGAGAAAGAGAAAGAGAAAGAGAAAGAGAAAGAGAAAGAGAAAGAGAAAGAGAAAGAGAAAGAGAAAGAGAAAGAAAGAGAAAGAGAGAAAGAGAAGGTGTTAATGAGTTTGAGACTCGTGTTCTCACTGACACACACACATGCACAATCATGAGTTCAGTAGCAAGGCTTTGAGATCAAGTACATGACGAGCACTCTGGAAAATACATTGAGATATGCTCGAACAAAGTATTATGCGAGTATTATGATAGTAGGCATCATAATAATGTTGGTTAAAATAATAGCTCATGAGAAAAAAAATTATTTGGGTGAGAAACATTTTTTTAAAAAAAAAAATAGTATCTTAACCCAAAGAAAAGAAACAATGCATCAAATAACTTTTATTCCACTACAAATAATTCAGTCAGGTGCAATAAGCACCACACAAGAAGCAAAGGCGCTTGTATACGCTGCACAAAGTAGCTAACAACTTTTTTATCTCTATCAAATTAGATGTACCTGTACTAGCTGCCGTGCACACCTCCAATCCCATGAGCTTCCCCCGTCTTTGTTTTCTCCATTTTGTAAATATTTTTAAAATCAAGGTAGAAATAAGGAAACAAGCCTAAAGATGTGAAGAGAACACTGGGGGAAGGGACGAGTTTTAACAGGTTTTTAGCCAGACACGTTACCACATGGTTCACATTACAGGCCAGTGTATTAAGAGTAGACCACCACAACACACAGGTGGAAGTGTGAGTCTGGGAGCCATTGAAGTTGGAACATTGAGAATTTTCCCAGTGTATCACAATTACAGAAACATCTGTGCTAAACAACTTTGTGTCAATCTGCTGTGAAAATTTGATGTTCAACACCCTTCGCCATTTCTAATTTCTTACTAGTGGAGTGGTTTCTTGTGATCACTGGTTCCAGAGTTATGGAACAGTTTCTTTTCCACACCTTCATTTTATGTATGCTTTTACCAATTCAGAACACTTTCCATTTTCATATGTAGCATAGTATACATTTAAAAGAAAGGGAAAAATAAATAAGTAGGAAAAAAAATATACAAGGAAAAGATCTTGTGGTGGATTAAGCTGAAAATATTAATACCAAGATTAGAAACAAAAGCATAACTTTTGAGTGATGTATCACTGGTTATGGGAGTGAATGTGAAAATGAAAATAAAAATTAAAAGCTGATAGATTTTAAAAGATTGTATTCCTTAAAGTATAAAATATTCTGAAGTGATCTCTGGTTTATAGCTATGATAAAAATAAATAGGTTTAGAAGATTACGAGTCATACCCAGGAATATCACAGCACAAGGCTGTGCCAGCTAGGGTACTTTTAGGTATAAAAAAAATAGCACTAATAGGGCATTCCAAACTTCAGCAATTTACTTTTATCATGAAGCAGAAATAAGAAGAAAGATTCCTCAGGTCTCAGTATCCATGGAAGTTACTCCTAGGTGTGTGGAGCATAACGGCCCTCCTCACTCCTCACTTCTCCCATCGCAGGAACACTTATGGTAAGTGGCATGCTCAAGTCTGCTATTACTGCATTGAAAGATCATCAATAAAGTACATAACCAGTTATGTATGACTATTGCTGATGACAGAGAAATTGCTCTCCATTAACTTTATCAGTTTGAAAATCAGATGCCTGCAGCAATGCATAAGTAGCTCTCCAAATATCATGGAATGAGAAAAGCACCTTCAGAAGACAGCTTATTTGGTATCAACACTATTACAACCATCAGCTGAAAATTAGGACACATCACCTTCCAAAATTACTTCTTTTTTTTTTATTATTATTTTATTTCTCCACTGCCTGCAGAATGAACCTCAGTAACGACTTTAAATTAGATGCCTAACTTGTGAGTGGTTAAAATCAAGTGTATAACATTTCACCATCAATAATGCTGATGGGACAGAATTCATAGCAGTGACAGGTTTCTTAGAGGCACTGCAGTTTGTCTTCCAAATCTCTTCTTCATTGTGCTAGTCCTTAGCTGACAGGTGATCAGTAAAGCTGAGAATCTCTTTTCAGGATCAATTCTCCTCTTTTCCTTGCACAGATAGCCAGTACAGTTTTTGGTCAAAGACGAAAGTGTGAACACAGGAACAGCTCTTCTAAAATAAGAATGTATTTGGGGTAAAATTCAACCAATTGGCTTGCTTGTTTATATTCCTCTCAAAAAGGGCATCTGATTGCATTGTATTTACTATTAAATTTTTGGTCAAATTTAACCCAGATGTCAATAAATGACCAAATCATACAATCATAGAATGGTAAGGTTGGAAGGGACCTCAAGGATCATCTAGTTCAAATCCCCTGCCATAGGCAGGGACACCTCCCACTACTACAGGCTACTCAAGGCCTCATCCAACCTGGCCTTGAACACCTCCAGGGAGGGAGCAGCCACAACCTCCCTGCGCAACCTGTTCCAGTGCCTCACCACCCTCACTGCAAAGAACTTCCTCCTGACATCCAGTCTAAATCTTCCCTCTGTCAGTTCAAACCCATTGCCCCTCATCCTGTCATTGCAAGATCTTGTAAATAGTCCCTCCCCAGCATTCCTTTAGGCCTCCTTCAGGTACTGGAAGGCTACTATCAGGTCTCCTCGAAGCCTTCTCTTCTCCAGGCTGAAGAGCCCCAACTCTCTCAGTCTGTCCTCATAGGACAGATGCTCCAGCCCTCTGATCATCCTCATGGCCCACCTCTGGGCCCGCTCCAACACTTCCATGTCCTTCCTGTGCTGAGGGCTCCAGAACTGCACAAATGTAGAGTAAAGAATAAAAAAGTAGCAGAAGTGGAAAAATTCTGCTACTGATAGTGAGTAAAATCACAGAATCACAGAAATATCCAGGTTGGAAAAGACCATCAGGATCAAAAAGTCCAACCTATAACCCTACTCTACAAGATTCACCTTAAACCATATCCCTAAGCACCACATCCAAACAACCCTTAAACACATCCAAGGTTGGTGACTCAACCACATCCCTGGGCAGCTCATACAAATGCACTGTGTGACATTATAAAATTAACTATCAATCAAAAGAAAGCTGAAATTTCATGTGAGTTTTGTCTCAGAATTAGTATTTGGAATTAAGATAGTTACCAAGCCAACGTTATGGCAATTTATTGTCATTAGTATAAAAGAAAAATATTCAAATAAAGTTTAAGGTAAATTTCTGTTCTTAGTCTAGAGTATGTACAAAATCCTTGCAGTAAACGGACAAACTTTGAAAGAAGATATAAAATATGATCCACTGAGTCACAGCCATCTGTTTTCTTCAGAGAAGTGTTTTAGTGGTGTTGGATACTCTGGGTTGTAAAGCCTTATTTGCCTCAGGAGTTTTGTGAATGCAAATCATTAATTTAACCTGCACAAAATTCCAAAATGCTTCTCACTCACACAGTTGGATCACTGAGTGACAGCTCATAGATGCGTACAAGAAATCCACTCCATGTGAACAGAGATTAGTAGCCAAAGATTAAGGTTCTGGTCAAAACAGCTGATATGCACCAAATCATCTGCTCTCAAAGGAGGCTACATTCAGGGCAAGTTAGATGTCAGACTGCCTGCATGTGAGAATGACCACATCCATTTCTCCTATCTGCACCTTCCTATTTGTACCAACAAAGCCTTTTGCTATTCATCCTCCTCCTCAAGCTGCTTTGACGAAAGCTATTCATAGAAGACAGACTTTTTGAGTTATTCTTTTTACGGGAAAAATAATTGTTTTATGGGATTGTTTTGAGTTTCATTTTGTTATTCTCAAGAATTGTTGGAACATTTTTAACATAGATTTCCACCCAAAAAAAAAAAAATCATTTTCAAATAGAAACTATGAATGCAAAAGTTGGGATAGTGATCAGTTGAGAAAATTTTTTAAAAGATCAAATGAAAGAGTTATGCAACTTTAATTATATTTGCCATTACTCTTCCAGCTATCAGCATCACTAAGGAAAAGTAAATTATGAATCTTTTTAACAATAATTTGTGTTCTTGCTCCATGCTGTTCTTATTTGGCTCAATGAAATAAAAAAGAAATACATAAGAAACAGTTTCTGTTTGAAATATTGTTCATGTCAAAGCAGCATCTTACTAACCCAAGAATATCCAGCCAATAAGGAAATTAATTTGATATTTAGAGTCATTAGCTTCACAATATCCATTTTGTCTAATAAGCATTCTGGAAATATTCTAAAGGGATTGTTAGGATACAACATACAAAAGGAGAAATAATAGTAGATTGAATTAATGATGGTGGGAAAACGCACAAGAGACAAACAAAATCTAGCTGTGCTTTAGGGCTTACTTTTCATTCCTTTGTATCTTACATACTCATTTATAGGGTTAACTTGAAGGAAAAAAAATCAACGTGAAATGCACATCCTGATATGCAAATAATGGGCAAAATATTACAACAATACAATTATTGAAGAAATATAGAATCATAGAATCATAGAATGGTAAGGTTGGAAGGGACCTCAAGAGTAATCTAGTTCCAACCCCCTGCCGTAGGCAGGACACCTCCCACTAGTACAGGTTACTCAAGATCTCATCCAATCTGGTCTTCAACACCTCCAGGGAGGGAGCATCCACGACCTCCCTGGGCAACCCGTTCCAGTGTCTCACCACCCTCACTGGAAAGAACTTTCTCCTAACATCCAGTCTAAATCTTCCCTCTGCCAGTTTAAAGCCATTGCCCCTTGTCCTGTCGTTGCAGGACCTTGTAAATAATCCTTCCCTAGCCTTCCTGTAGGCCCCCTTCAGATACTGGAAGGCTAAAATGGAAAGAAAATTATTAAAGAGAGGGGGAAAAATTTCTTATCCTTTCCTAAATGGGAATGTGTGATTATTTTTTCTGTACTTTCAAGGACAGCAAGTAGTCTGACTTATGAAGAGTATTGAGTACTGCAGGGTTTCCACTCGCCAAGGTTCTTCCTTGGTGTAGGCAGAACCAATGACGTTGCTGTAGAGTGAAAACCCAGTCTTACACGATGAGAAATAATCCAAAACTGCAGAGACAGCCACTTGTACAACCTTCATCTCAGAATCCGAGCCTAAAGCAATCTGAGCTGTTGCTAGTCTGGAGTGGGGGGGAAGCAAATAACATAACACAGGCCAGGACCTGGTCTCTGGCTGTGGGCCAAAGGACATGGCATGACTCACACCCTCACCACATCAGGATCTCTGCTGTCAGATTGCTCAGGCAGTTTCCCAGACCTTGCCAGGCATTGTGCAGGAGTGTGCTCACCAGCCGTGGTCAAAACTGTGCCAGGGACCACACGAACAATTAAACAGCAATTGCATGCAAGTGCCCTGGCCCATGCCCTGGTTCAGTTTCCATTCACCAGCATTAACACTGCCGTGGGGAACTGATTTGAGGAGCAGTGGTGGAGGAACACTTGTGGAGAGAAAATCAGTGCTATGACAATAAGAGGAACTTACATCTGTAAGCTTTTGTTTTTCAGCTGAAAGGCCTTCTTCCAGAGCAAAGCTGTATGCATTTCCATAAAAGATCAAACCTCACAAAGCATTGCCTGAGTTGTTACTTTCTAATAAATAGTCAGCAAATTTATGCTGTAGTAAAAACAATTGGGAGTAAAATTCCTTAAAAAAAAAACCTACTCCATTCATCTGACTACAAAGTGAGTTGCAATAAATATTGTATTGAGAAACAGAGCTGCTTAGCAGGGTTTAAGTAGTCTCTGCATTCTCACCACTGCACACACACACGCACACACACACACACACACACATACACACAGGCTGCCACACACTCTACATCGTGCTGCTAAAAGCAAACAGTGGATATGATAGACAAACATTGTAAGCACAGATGTGTCCATTATAACCAGCATGAACTATGTTCATGAGGAGCACTGTCACTTCTGAAAATCCGAGTGCCTCTGGCTGTGAAAAAACAGTGGGGTGTGAGAACAAAAGAAAGAGATGTTGTGATTAAGGCAGGGCTAATGGTTCATTAACAATATCCAAGACTTGGCTCTACAGCTTAGAAGTTAAGGATTTATTTCAAAATTACCTTTTGGCTTTCTTTTTTTGTTGTTGTTGCTGTTCCTTTCTTTTCTCTGCCTTTTGGAAAGGATTTGTAGCTTCCTCTCTTGCCCTTTTGTCTGATAGCTCCTAAAATATGAAGCAAATGAAAACTTAGATCTAGTGAAAACAATATTTTTCCCCTTTCTCATATCTTTTTTTCAATTCTCTCTCTAATGTGTGAGTCTAAGGCGAGGATGGAAGGGAGAGGCAGCATTCCTTGGCTTCTGGGCTCCAGCTTGGCACTGTGAGGACGACCTTCATAGCAGGTACAGTACTCACCTGAGCCAAAAACACAACTGAAAACTTTTAAATAATTTAAGAGTAGAATGCTTACGTTCCAGTTCCCTTTTTGGCACTGGTTGATTCACTAGAGAGGCGTGATGTCAGCTTGTATCAACACTGCTAAGTGAAGGCCAATGGATGATTAGGGCTACTGTCAAATGCCCAGGAACAGTTCACAAACTAGCCTGAGCCAGCAACCCTTTTCCAGCTGGCTGCATGACCAGGAGCATAGCTGACAGATCAGTTAAACTCTGCTCAGCACTTACTAGACCACATTTAGATATGGTTTCCAATTTTGGATACCGCACAAAAAAAGATATTAATAAACAGGTGAGTTCAGCAAAGAACAACCAAAACGACTGAACAACTTGTTTTGTAAGAAGTTGAGGAAGTTGTCTCTGTTCAGATTAGAGAAGAGACAGCTTCAGAAGGACCTAATAGCAACCGAAGAGTGCCTACAAAGATTTCCAGAAAGATGGAGGCAGGTTCTCCATGGCAAAGCATGGCATAGGATGCCATACAGACAAGTTAAACAAATTGAAACAGAAGAGGTCCTGGTTCTATGCAGGGGGAAGCCCTTTTTTCTATCAGGACAGCTAGGTCTTGGAACAAATTGCCAAGAAAGATTGTATAGTCTTCATTCTAGGAGGTTTTCCAGAACAAGGATAAAGCTCTGAGTAGCCTAGTCTGACCTTATATTTACCATACTGTAAAGAGGCTGGACTAGAGATAACCTGAGATATCAATCTAATCTGAATTATCCCATGATCTGAAAGTCAGATGTGTTGAGCCTGTGTCATTGCAGGTTCTCCTTTTAGTCAGCAGACAGAAATGAGCACCTCTAAAGGGTTATTCTCCTAACCTAACTCAAACACCTAGTTAGAGTTCAGGTGGCTTGCCTGTAAAAGTTCTTCTTTCAATCCATAAACAGAGTCTAAGGTAACTCATTTTAATTTAGTAATCTAACATATAAATCGCTAAAATTCAGTGGGAAGCATCTCAGTCTTGTATTCTATCCTTTTGACTTCTCTCTAGTGATCATGTCCTAGGATGCTCCTGGAAGCCAAGGGACAGCTACAGAATGTGGAAAGCTGCTGTAAGATACATGGGCAATGTCTGTATCAGCAAATAAAATAGGGAGAAGGTGCTAGACAAAGCAGTGAATTATTGCCCTACTCTTCAACTCTTAACACCCCCTCTGTCATGACTGTAGCTGCTGCCAGATGCCACTGTTAGACATAAATCTTGACAAAACTGGGGTCTATCTTGTTTGGGAGAAGACAAAATGAAAAAAAAAAAAAAAAAAAAAAAAAAAAAAAACCAAAAAAAAAGCCTGGTAGGAGTGCAATCCTTTCATGATGACCAAAGCAGTTTATAAAACCTGTTTCATTTTCCTAATAACTAAATGACCTTCCTGTGCTAGTTTCTTGACTGGAGATTAATATACTTTGGGATTACTGCCCAGTCACTTCTGCCAACACAGGAGTCATTCCAGGAGACATGTTCCTCTGACTCCCTGGTTAGATTTCAGTATATTTCAATTTTCCATCTGTAGATTATAATTTTTTTCCAGTCCATGGTGTTCTGGTAATGTACTAGATCTACTGGAAAGTAGAATCAGCACCACTTTCCCATGCTAATTCATCTGCCACTGTGGCAGTATCTAAATATCCACTTGAAATCTCTCTGGATAAATAAATCTCCTATTGTAGTGAACTATGGAGTAGTTTGCATGATCCTGCTGCAGATGTTTAGCAGTAGGACTGCTCATTAGAGAAAAATTCTGTAGTAAAACTGTACAGTACTGTATTCAGCATCAAAAAACTGATACAAATCTGATCCTGCCCAATCCTTCATGTATTTTCAACTTCAAGTTCCTGTGGGAATGCCTAGAAGTTATTTTAAGACACTTAAAATCCAGAACAAATTAATAGCAGATACAGGCAACAAGTCTACAGGCACTTCCCAGGCATGACAGGAGGCTACCCTCTCAACTGAGCAGTTCACTTTAAGCTGTGGAGATGGCACTGCTCAGTTTAAAGCAGGAAAACCATTAACTGGTATAATGGATTAGAAAATCTCTAGGCTTGCCTGCACATGACATAGGTGGCTTTCCAAGCACACTTGCCAATCTCTCTCCTACTCCAGATGCCACATGGGTGTACTCCATACTAGTGGAGTATCAGACAAGATTGGGATGCTAGTGACATAGAAATCTTGCAAAATTGCAATCTTAGCATCTCAGAAACCATTCATTCCTGTAGCAGGAGAGATGCTGATTACAACTGAAATATTCATACAAAAAGTCATGACACTAATTACAGTTGAAATATTCATACAAAAGGTCATGATATAAGGACCATTAAAGGCATTTTGAGAGTAGTTCATACAGTTCTTCCTACATGTAATATCTCACAAGGACAGTGTTGTAAATGCCTTACTGTGAAGGTTTGGGAGTTACCCACCCCCCCACACTTTGTAAAATGACCCAGACTAGCACTCAGTCGGCTGGAAGTTAAATGATGAAGCTATATTTACAGCTTTGCACAATGTACAGCAGATATTTACACTATATACACAATATTTACAGATATATACAAGTAAAAGGTAATACAGCAACACAACTCCCCTCCTAGAAATCAGAGACCCCAGGAGGGGCTCCCAACCACCCTTCCACCTTCTCCCCACCCCTGTACCTTACCCCAAGGTTTGCCTTACGTGCAAGGTAAATTAGGAGGATCGGCCAAGGGGGTTAGAAGAAAAGTGGTTAGTGAGGATTAATCAGCAGAGGAGCCAGAGCCCAGAAGCTGCTAGATCCCACCAACAGCTCCTGCTCAAGCAAGCGACAGAGAGAGACTGACTTATCAATTGTTTTGGTTAGTGTTCCCAAACAATTCTCCAGCAAGCGTATGAGTGAAATAGACATCATGATGTTTTCCTTTCACAGCCTATAGAGTAATTATTGTCTATTAAAATATTCCAATTAGCCTCAAACCAGCACACTTACCAATCCTATGAGAAAGTACAATCCTGCAGAGTAAGGAGTTGTGACTGCCACTGCCTTGGCATTCAAACAAAACTGGAGCTAACTCACTGAACCTGCTGGCACTGATGCAACATTCTTACGTCTGTGACAAGAACTGCTCTTCTCAGACTAAAGTTAGCACAGGTGTGTGGTAGGATAAGGCAAGGTGCATGGGACAGGGACAGCAGCAAGGGTCTGTACACCAGAAGGGTAATGGGATTCTACAGCTGTTAGCCATAGTTGGTGCATAGGTGACTGGCATGGAATTGGTGTGCTTGGGGAACATAAAGAGGACATGGAGGTTAAAAGCCAGGAGACCAGGGCCTACTGCTATGCTGCTTCTGAGACTAACCTTCAGGCAAACTGTTTGAGAAACCCCTGGTTTATTTCAGAGACTTCCTCTCACCGCAGTGTACAGACAGGAACACCAATTCTCTGTACGCTCAGCTACAAATCTAGGAGATCTTTCTGGCAGCATGGGGACTGACATGAGTGATATTAAACATGCGCCTACAGTTTGGGTGCTACTGTGATATACATAATAAATAATAACAAGTATAAAACCAGATGATATACATAATAAATAATAACAAGTATAAAAACAGATGATATACATAATAAATAATAACAAGTATAAAAACAGACTTACCTTTTAGTAGCCACATCTCAACTATATTTGTAGATCCACAGCCATAAACATTATAAATGCAGCTGAAATTGTCCAATCTGTATTGGAGGCAGATATTCCAGAATGCCTATAAAACACATAGAAAAAATGTGAATTGATTGCATAAGCAGCTTTTTTAATGAACAAGGTCTATAGATTTTATAGTAATCCTCTCTCTTGAATCTTGTAAAATACATGGAAGTCTTAATTATAGCTGAAGATATCTGAACTATGTTGGCCTTTGATTTTATAATACAATATGTAATTCCTGCTGGCATAATAAACCCATAAATTCAGTATTTGTTATAAATGAGTTTAAATTTATAAGTCTATCAAAATACCTCCTGGTTCCTGTTAATGTTTAGGAAACATTTCAGAAATGCTTCGGGTTCCTGGCTGAAAAAATTGCCCCACTCTTTGTTGAGCTTCTGTTGATCCAATGTCTTGAAGTAATCAGCAGTTATGTACCAAACAAGTAACATACATGCAGATGTTGTATATGTAGGTAAGAAATGCAGAAAGAATAGAAGGGAAGTAGTAGTTTTTGTATAAATACTGCCTCCAGTAAGAGATTTGGGTCTAAGAGGCCCATCCTGGGACAGTGGTAAATCACATTTTTTTCTTTTTAAAGTTATGAAATAGATGGGCTGTCTTTCAAATAGCACCTTCAGGTCCACACAGGTCCTGGCCAGGGACACTTAAGTTTTCTAGTAGACATCCAGCTGTGAAATGCTTACAGTACTGCTTTCATATGCTAGGCTTTGCATCTTTGTGTGAAGACTGCAGTTCTTGATTTTTCGTCATAGAACCATAGAATCATAGAATCATAGAATGGTAAGGTTGGAAGGGACCTCAAGGATCATCTAGTTCCAACCCCCTGCCATAGGCAGGGACACCTCCCACTAGTACAGGTTACTCAAGGCCTCGTCCAACCTGGACTTGAACACCTCCAGGGAGGGAGCATCCACGACCTCCTTGGGCAACCTGTTCCAGCGCCTCACCACCCTCACTGGAAAGAACTTCCTCCTAACATCCAGTCTAAATCTCCCCTCTGCCAGTTTATGTCATATTCAGTTTATGTCATATTCATATCACTGCTCATGTAAAATCAATTTCACTTCTTGCCTTGTAATAATTAATACATGAGTCCCAGCAAAAGGTGCCAAGAATCAGGTGTCATAGCTGAAGATGGTTAAAAAATGTTTCCTCTTCTATGAGTTGGTGCTCCTTGTCTTGGCTCCAGAAGTTGCAAACAACCAAACGCGTAGAGGGCAGTATGGACAGTAAAAGAAGAGGAGGCTTCTTTACTAAATATATAAAATGAAGAAGCATCTGATTCTACTTTTAAAACTCAAATTTAGAGCATGTACTAGCACAGTCTGGTAATGTTTTCTGACAGAAAACCAGTAAAATTTTCTTGTCAAAATACTAAATGCCACATAAAGGAGTTACAGATGCTGTATTTAGGTAGATTAGCTAAAGCATGACATAAACTGTAATTTCTTGAAATCCTACCCCCAAGGCAAAACTAAAATGCTCAATGGTTGGGGGCATTTTTGTTGTTGTCGTTTCTCAACCAAAAAAAAAAAAACATTTTTAAAACCATAATGTATATAAAATGTTACACTCTAAATTATGGCCAAGTACATGTATTCTGTTGAAGTTCATACTAGAATCTGAGAGACATCAATTTAGGGTAGGCATCTATTCAGTCAGCTGTTCAGTAGAACATATAGACTTATCCATTCAAAGGCTTTCATTCCCTGGAAGACTGAGGAACATTTTGGATATTGCCTTTCAACACTAAAACTGGTCAGCTTATGGTAGCATTTTCTCATTTCATTTTCTGCAGGTCCAAACCACAACGATCCACAAGGGGATTAAAGCACATATTAATGAGCTTTTTAGCCCCTGTAGATTTTTCCTTCTAATTTGCCAGAATTTTATGTACCCCTTTCCTGACCCTAGAAGTGATATTTTCTTCCATCTGGAATCATTGTTTCATGTTAATATGTTGGTTTGAATATAAAACATAGGAATGTTGGTTAGCACAAAACCTAATGAAGGCTCTGGGGTTTTTAGCTTTTTTGGCTTTATTTACTTTTTTCCTTAAACAAACATTACTCATTTGTTCAAGCCAAGAATGTAAGGTTTCAGATGTTACTCATGCAAATCTAATGTAAAACACAAACATTAGGCAGCAAATCCATATTTAGGCACCTAAACAAGCAGCCTGATTTGATGCACAAGCATTCTAGTAAAAGCTTCTATTTATTTCCTAACCTCTGTTATCTGAATTTAGTCAAACTTGTTAAGAATTCAAACCTCATGTTAAAGGAGGGACCTGTGTCTACAATGTCCTGTAACTGCCATTATGACAATGACACTGGAAGAAGATCCCAGGAAAAGTTAAACTTGGAAAAGCAGACAACATCTTATTTAGATTTTTTTTGTCTTGGACTGCAGCTTCCATCTGAAATGGCCACTGTAAAATGCAATCATGTCTCCCACTGGATGAAAATCCAGCTTGTGTATTTACCCATGCGACCTCCTCTGTAAAGATTCTGGTAGTGGGTACATTTTTGAGGGCAAAATTTGGTTGCAATGTTCTCTTGTTAAGAATTTCCATTTGTTCTGGGTTGGGTTTTTTGTTTTTTTTTCCTTCCTTCCATTTGTTCATATTCTAAAGTAAAAGTGTGTGTTTTCTCTCGACTTAATGAAAACTCAACAATCATTAGACCAAATGAATTTTTAACTAAGTAGCTCTGCAAGAATGAGAGTCAAAAAAATATGGACATGGTAAACACAAAAGTGCTTAGATAGATACCCATATATGGGAAAATGTATGAGTTAAATGCTAACATATTTGGCAGAAATGCATGACAAGAATCTCTGTCCAGAGCCAAAACCTCATAGACAAAGGGCAGAATTTACTACAAGCTTCCCTATCTCAGCTGCACGCAAAGCACGTTTCTTTTTTTTTTTAATCATCTGGACCATCATTCATTATGCACTCCATATGACACACATCTCAATGGGGTTTACCTCACCTGCTTTTGTGAAATGAACCTTATTCTTCTTGCTCTCATATAATAAGAACATTTGCTACTGAATATTAAAATGTGTGCAACATGTGGCAAACAGCTGTGGTGTGCTGCCATTGCACTTGACTTTCGCAACAAAGTGAGCCATCTCACCTTCCAAAAAAAACTTTGCCCCACTTCAAAACACATCTTATTTCAGTAACACAGGTGCAAAGCAACACACCTCAGCAAATACTGAGCACATAAAGAGCTTCAAAGGAGTTTTGTTCCACTTCATTTTGCTTAGATGTGTCGTGGAACAGAACATATGTAGGAACCATTTTTCTTTTGGTCTATTCCAGGAGTTTTTCAGCCAGTTAAGTTTTTGTTTGTTTGTTTCTTTTCTTTTCTTTTGCTTTCACTCTTTTGTTTTCACCAAAATTAAAGATTATCCTTAAAAATGCAGGTCACTGTTAGCAGAAGACAGTTTCATGGTTCCAGTACACTGTGCAACACACTAAGCCACTCTCAATCCATCAGCAGGAACATGGAAATGACTGAATTGTTTGAAATTTATGGTGAGTGTGATATAAGATGCACTAGCTTCATTTAAAGGTGTGAGTTCCCCACCCCCCACACTTTGTAAAATGACCCAGACTAGAACTCAGCCGGCTGGAAGTTAAGGAATGAAGCTCTATTTACAGCTCAGCACAATGTACAAGCAGAGATATACGCTATAGACAGGAATAGTTACAGAAATATACAAGTTAAAGGTAATACAGAAACACAACACTCATCCCAGAAATCAGAGTCCCCAGGAGGGGCTCCCAACCACCCTTCCACCTTCTCCCCACCCCTGTACCTTCCCCCAAGGTTTACCTTACACACAAGGTGAATTAAGAGGATTGGCCAGGTGGGTTAGAAGAAAAGTGGTTAGTGAAAATTAATTGGCAGGGGAGCCAGAGCCAGGAGCTCCTAGACTGCCCCAAACACTGTGCTCTGTCCCCAGAGAGAGAGACAGACAGAAAATGCCTTATCTGTTTTGGTTATTTTTTCCAAACAATTTTCAGCAAGCCTATGAGTGAAATGGGGATGTCTATGTTTTCCTTTCACAGACTGTAGTGCAATTTTCTCTATTAAAATATTCCAATTAGCCTCAAACCAACACAAAAGTACAAGATATTTTATTGAATAATGAAGACATTTCCAATATCTGAAGTGCATGCACAATCTGAAACTAGTAGTTTGTGGATTTAGGAAGCAAAGATCCATGTAATTGAAATGCTTTCCTTTTGAATGGGTTCCTGAAGCCTTTTTAAAATATTCTTAACTAGTCCACAGTGATTGCTAATTCAAACTGCCTCTCCTGAGCATGCTGGTGTCATTCAATTCTGGTTCACAGATATGAAAAGTGAAAAATCTTCTGCTGCTTTTAGCTGCATCCACAGAAGATGTATGTGCAAATGTCAAGCCTCTCATGCCCAAAACTCGGCATGTGCTTCCTCTGTTCATGTAGCTCTGGAGTAATCATTTACACCTGGGCCATATGAGTTCAAAATTTAGGGATTTCATTCTTACTGTCTGGTAATTCAAGAGCTTGAAATTACATTTTTCTTGAGACAGTTCTACTATACAAGGTAGTATAAGAGTTTTAAACAGTAAGGCCTCTCTATCTCATCTATCACTTGTCATAGTGGTGGACGTTTACATTTGCTTTACACTGACTTGATGTGCAAGAAACTGGAACACTTGTGCAGAAGCAATATAAAATTCCCTTAAAAAGGATATAAATAATCCTAATAAATCCCATTCTAAGGCTACATTCACAACGTTTTGGTGCAAAAATGAAGGTTTAGGCAGTCAAGAATTATGGGTGTAAAACACTCACTGGATCCATTGCTATCTTTTTGACAACACTTCAAGGCAAAGTACAGAATTACATCTTCATCACATCAAATTCTATACAGAAATAGGAGTAGTCTTGCTAGAGAGGCGGTCAATGACCCATGTCTGTCAGTGTCATGCTTTAACTTTTGGTCAGGCAGTTGGACCTGCATAATCATGGTAGGTCCATTCTAAATATTTTTTCTTTTCTTTTATATTCTGTTCTATAGTTTGCAGAAAAATGATAAATCAATGGAAGATATATACATATATCCAGTTATGTTACAGTAAAGTTCTAAGACCACTTTGAAAGCACAATAGGAGTCAGAAGAAATAGGGGAAAAATTACTTAGAAAAATGAGTCCAATCTAAGATAACATCATGCATGGACACAGAGATTGGTTCTTCTGGGTGAGAGACCTTGTCTTGGTGGCTGTGAGCTGTGCCACTTGGCCACAGGGCCACAGGCCAGCCCCTACATCAATGTTAGATGTTGGTAGTTAGATGGGCAGCAGCTGGGCCATGGCACACAACAGATGTTTTGTGACTTCCCTTAGGGTAAGCTACCTTGCAGAGCAAACACCTCTCACCATCAACATTCACTAAGGCACAGGGAAGATGGTATTGTGCAAATTCAAATGCCAGTGCCCCATACATAAATCTATTGCTTTTGGAAAATTCTTATTCCTCCTGTTCTGTTAGGACAGTGAATTCTTCAAAGCTGGGACTTAGACTGGATGTCCATTCACCACCTAAGCTGTTTGAGCTAGCTGTCTTCAAGAGTTGATGTCGGTAAGTGATTAAGACCAATTCATGTTTGCATCCACCATGAAATTCCTGCTCCTGTCCTCTGGTCAAAAGGAGGAAACAAAAACCCAAATACTGAATTAAGGAAGGACTGTGGGTCAGTGATCAAGGTAGTGGTCCCTGATGTTGACATGCTTGGGAGTAAGTTTTCGTCTTCTGAATCTCTGGCACGTGTGCTTCCCCTCCATTCATGGTAATGGAGACAGGAATGTTTCCTGCCTCTTTGAGGTGTATGAAGGTTAAATCCAATAAAGAGCTTGGTATAAATGTGAATATGAGTATCTAAAAGTGTAGTGTAGACAGAGAGCTTCTATAAGTCACTGTAATGCCACACACAGCAGAACCAAGCAATGCATGGCAAGGCTTTGCAGGGAAAATTATGTGGATGTTGGAATGTTAGCACATTGCTGCACCTGAACTAATATACCAGCACCTGAACTAACAGTGCCACGCTGAGGTGACCACATACTGAAGTGGGTAGAACTATCTCAGTAACTCTACATTACACTTTGTAGTATATTTGTGCCAGAGGCTGTCCTTCCTCAGAAAAGTCATCATAACACGACCAGCTACAAGCTTAAAGAGGGATACTTTGTCTTTTATTTAAGTAAGGAAGATCCCCTCTGTCTGTGTTGAAGTCACAGCTGTAGATGGTGTTACCCACACCAGAATAACTGGAAAAGAGCTTCCCTGAAGATATCAGAGTCAAGCAGAGAAATAGGGAAAGTGAGATGTGAATTCAGATCTAGAGTCCAGTTTCATTCACTTTTTTCCTGTCTGATGTGTGCAGTGAGTGAATGATCCTTGACAGCAGACCAAAATGAAGGGTATTTAGATCAAAGAAGTACCAGCACACCACTGTATTTCACAGTATAGTGTGTATTTGGCAGAGAAACATCTCTGATAAGCATTAAAAATATCTTTTTAATGGATATTTTATTTTCTTGACAGAGACTATTTAAGATTTGAAAGTGACACAAAAGTAATTTATCCTCACATGTAAAAATACTATCTCCGGATAGAGATATCACATTAATTTTATTCATTCATGTAACGGTCTGAAAACTATCTTGGGTTCCTCCCTGTATACCATGGAAAGTAAAAATTAATGGACTTGGATACAAGGAAAGGAACAAATCTACACTTGTTTACTTAAAGATTCTTCTTTCAAAGTAACAAACCCAGGTCATCTGCAAACAATAATTTGTTTTCTACTATGAATTCTGCTTCGTAATGTGTTTAGTGTGCCATTTAACATGTCGCTTATCAGCATGTTTGTTCATTAATTTCTATTTCACAACGCTCTCCACTGTTCATCATGTTTTTAATTTCTCCAGTCGCCCTATATGCAGTACATAACAGTTACTTGAGAATGGTTTTATACTTATACACTGTCTTTCAACCAGAAGAATCCCAGAACAAGTTCATAAACTATCTTCTATGAATAGGTTTGCAGTGACAAGGCAAATGTAATCACAGATCTGTTAAGCTTTTGCATGTACAGAATCATAGAATGGTTTAGGTTGGAAGGGACCTCAAAGATCATCCAGTTCCAACCCCCCACCATAGGCAGGGACACCTCCCACTAGTACAGCTCACTCAAGGTCTCATACAACTTGACCTTGAACACATCCAGGGAGGGAGCAGCCACAACATCCCTGGGCAGCCTGTTCCGCTGTCTCACCACCTTCACTGTAAAGAACTTCTTCTTAACAGCTAGTTTGATCTCCCATCTTCCAGTTTAAACCCATTAGTTTTCAACCTCTCATTATAAGACCTTGCAAATAGTCCCTCCCCAACCTTCCTGTAGGCCCCCTTCAGACACTGGAAGGCTACTATAAGTTCTTCTCAAAGCCTTCTCTTCTCCAGGCTGAAGAGCCCCAACTCCCTCAGCCTGTCCTCATAGGAGAGCTGCTCCAGCCCTCTGATCATCTTTGTGGCCCTCCTCTGGACCCGCTCCAACACTTCCATGTCCTTCCTGTGCTGAGGGTTCCAGAACTGCACACAGTACTCCAGGTGGGGTCTGACGAGAGCAGAGTAAAGGGGCAGAATCACCTCCCTTGCCCTGCTGGCCACGCTTCTCTTGATGCAGCCTAGGACTCGGTTGGCTGTCTGGGCTGCATGTGCACACTGCAGGCTCATGTTGAGCTTTTCATCAACCCAGACTCCAAGGTCCTTTTCCTCAGGGCTGCTCTCCAGCCATTCACCACCCAGCCTGTATTTGTGCTTGGGATTGTGCCTACCCAGGTGCAGGACCTTACACTTGGCCTTATTGAATTTCATGAGGTTGGCCTGGGCCCACCTCTCCAGCCTGTCCAGGTCCCTCTGGATGGCATCCCTGCCCTCTAGCAAGTCGACTGTGCCACACAGCTTGGTGTCATCTGCAAACTTGCTGAAGGTGCACTCCATTCCTCTGTCCATGTCACTGACAAAGATGTTAAACAGCACTGATCCCAGCACTGACCCCTGAGGGACACCACTTGTCACTGGTCTCCAGGTGGACATTGTGCCGTTGATCACCACTCTCTGGGTTCGACCATCCAGCCAATTCCTTATCCAGCGAGTGGTCCATCCATCAAGTCCATGTTTTTCCAGTTTGGTGTCCAGGATGTCATGTGGGACAGAGTCAAATGCCTTACTCAGGTCCAGGTAGATGACATCAGCTGCCCTTCCCTTGTCCACTGTCGCTGTGACTTCATCATAAAAAGCCACTAAATTTGTCAGGCAAGATCTGCCCTTGGTGAAGCCATGCTGGTTCCCACCAATCACCTCTGCTTTGTTTTCCATTTGCCTTAGCAGAACTTTCAGCAGGATCTGCTCCATGATCTTGCCAGGCACAGAGGTGAGGCTGAGACTCTTAACCTCCTAGAAAAGATATTTTTAGTTGGGTTTTTTTTTCCCCTTACCTACTCTTTAAATAAAAAGCCATCATTTTATAGGAAAAGGCAACGCTTTTCCTTGCAGGGTTACATTTAGAGACTAAAGGCTTGAAAGTAGTAGTCTAGAATGTTTTTGATGACCCATGCAGGCTGATGAAGTTCATCGGAACCAACCAAGTCCTTCCCTATTTAACTTTGGATCTTACTCTATCAGCCAGTTACTCAAGGAGCAGCTAGTCAGCTGGAGACAAGTCACACATATACTCTTTGCTAATATTACTACCGGCTTGTAGTTCCTTGTCCATGAATTTCACCTACATGCCTGATAAAACAGAGTCAAATACAGCAGCAAGTGTTGCCCTATAATCCTTCCTGCCATTGAATTGCTAAGGCACTATGAGGCACAATTTTGGGTTTAATGCTTTGCAGTTCATAAACACAGCTTAGAAATAGCACAAGCAAAGCTCCCATCCAGCAGCCTGGATAGAACCACTCTCAAAGAACAAACCAAACTGGACATGCTGACAGGAAACCTTCTCTGCACCCTTCAGGACCAGACAAGTAACTCTTGATTATTTTATTTAAAACCATGGGTATAGCCATGTGATTAAATGATTGACCCCATCATAGTATTCTCCCACTTCACATGCCCTTCAGTTCATATGCTGAAAACACCCTTTGTAAAACAGAGAATTAAAAAGTGTGCTGAATTGACAAATATTCGACAGCATTGTATGGTTTCCTCCAATCTTTCATATCACAGTTCACAGTAATTACCCTGTAAGTCTAATAGAATTTTAAGTGGCAATTTTTCATCCTCCAAGTTCTACTATATGTCTCTGTGATACATATTTCATTGGTGGATGTGAGTCTATTATTAACTTATGCTAGAAATTCTAGGATCTTCTCTTCATATTTTTAGTTCTGGAGGTTCTCAGTTTAATCCATGGTCCATTAGGTAGTATCACAGTTGCCACATTAGTATATTGATATCCAACTGCTGATCATACCCCATTGTTAACTGGTTACATGGAGTGTCCTGGGTCTTTAACCTTAGAAGGACCTGACTTCCCGATAAGCCTGTTGTGAGATACTCATAGTCATAAGTATATTCTAAACAAATTTATCACAAAACGTTAATGGCACGGTTACTAACCTAAACTTATTTGAGTCATTAAAATTTAAAAGTCATTTACTTGTAAATTATTTCATTGCATAATCAAAGTATCTTTTCTACATCAAAATGATATGAAATGCAGTAAATGTTTATGTGTAGTGTAAGGTTAGATCAAGTTCACAGTTTGTGCATTAAACTTCGTAACATATATTAAAGCTCACTATATTCCATGGTATTTCAGTGAAACTTAGACCATTGCTTCAAGTCAAACTTGTTCTGAAATGTTGTTGTTTTTTTTTTTTCTGAGAAGAAATGGACTTACATGCACCCTTCATCGGTCTGCTGAATCAGCAATTCTAACACTAATTAGTATCAGCATTAAAACCCCCACCAAGACATGACACTGAAATTCAATGAAGTCTGGCTAAAATTGCAGCTTGCATTCTTTAAATATTTATACAGTACATCAAAACAAATGAAACTGGAGATTCCACTTCCAGCATGAGCTGCAACATTGCTAGAATGGGGTCTACTATGTCATACCACTTATTTTCATTTCTTTGATTTTTTTTATGACACTTCTCCTGAATTAGTAATCAGGGACAAGGGACAGAGTCACACTGCTTGAAATCCTCAGTATTCCTAAGGGTAAACAGATATCCAGTGAAGCAAGTTAGAGAGACCTTTAACTCTATGAATTATTTTGAGAGCATGAAAGTCACTTTTGCAGATCAAGTTTATCACAGCACTGAAGAAATGCATTTGCATTAAAATCTGTATACTTCAAAGAAAATCACCTACCAAAAAAATCTGTCTTTTTAATACAAATTCATTACAGAGTTGACCAGGTCCAAGCGCCTCAGGTCTTTGACATATAAATTCCTGTGGAGGTTAGTATTGTCTTGGGAGGGAGGGGGTGCAGGGAAGAGAGACTGTAGAGTTTGGTTGCAAGAATAATTTTCTTATTACTTTTTTTTTTTAATTTATTTTGCACAACATAAATGTAGTAGTAGATCAGCTGTAATATCAGTGACTCCCAAGTGACCATGACAGTTACCAAATATTAGGTGAAGTATTTAAATAAAATGAAAAATAGTAAAGACTACTTCTGCCTCTGCTTTTTATTTTTGCAAGATCTTGAACACTGTGGTTACACAGAGCCCTGGAATCCAATCCAGAGCTGTGGTCTTCATGGGTGAAGTGCTGCACACACAGGAGTCTCTGCTGTTATTACTTTCAATATAGGTCGTTTTCATCACCTATGTAGCATACATTTTCTTTTACTAAAGATGGAATGAAGAAACCAGAGTAAGGTGTGATCTCAAATTTGAACTAAATAAAAGACTGTAAGAAAGATATAATAACATATAAAATGCTACAGTCAAGAAAATGGAAATAATATACTTACTGTTGAGGCTGATCAATATGTATGCTGAAACTGAAACATGGAAGACTCGCACTGGGCCTTATGAAACCACATTCCACAGAAGTATATTACCTGGGGAAATTGTAAACTCTCAGTCATTTAAAGTGTCTCAGATTAAAACTACCTGTGTTAGAAATTGCAGAAATATAGCACTTTAAGGCAGGACAAATGTAGGTGTTTTCTTGAGATTGCTCCCAGCTCTGTGATTCTGTGAGGAATTCATGCACTGGTGCTTTAAGAAGGAAATGGGATGCTCTCAGATTCCCTCTTACAAAGTGTATGTGAAGTTTGCCTAATTAGTTACCAGAGAAAACGTCCTTGTCACTTGTCATTAAAGAAAGGAGCAACATTTCGCCCAAGACTTTTTTTTCTCAGTTCCCTAAAAGTGCAGGCACAGATCACTGTCATCTACCATTTTGAACAGTGGTGACAATGGCAGTACAAGTCAACTAAACAGCCAACTTGTCCAGTATATGAACACCACTAGTGTTCAACTGGGAGATGCCCGCAGAAGAACAGGGAGAGCACAGTGAGCAGTCATTCCTTCTTCACTTTTTCCTTGCTTTAGAAGACTTCACAGACATTTAGCAGTCCATTTAGTTGCTTTCATTTAAGAGGATCATGCTTCCCAACACTGAAATCCATTTGGGGGAAGATGACCAGAAGAAATGGCTCAACTCTCTCACCCTTTTTGTTAGAAATTGAGCACTTTCAATGACAGTAAGGCACTTAATTATAGTGAGCTAACATCCCTTATTAAATGTTTGAAATGTTTTGCACTGATACTCTGTGGCCCTGACTCTTATTATTTCATTGCATGGGGAGGGTTGCCTTGGATTCTGTCTTGATTCAACAGTTTATGTTTTAAAAGCAAGCATAGAAATGTGAATGTGGAGTCAAGGAGGACTACTATCTACCCTGCAACTCCCATAAATGACATGTCATATTTTAGGCCAGTATCAAAAAATATTAACTTTTCTGTAGCCTATGGAAGTGAAAGCAGATAGCTTCTTATTATTTCATCAATACAGTTACAATCCACACACAAAGTATCCAGACTTATGCTGAGTTGGAAATCAAATTTCAAAATCATTTTCCACATTAACTGTATTTTACCAGGAAGAGTATTTCAAGTAGATCTGATCTTAGTGCACCAAAACTAAAAGCTCTGAACATCCTGTGCTGAACTCAAATCCAATGCAAATCCAGACAAAAAGCATTTTTGCATTCCAAAAACTTAAGAGTTTGTTCAGGGTTTCTGCAAGTCATTGTTAGTTCAGCTATGTATAGATTTAATTTTCAGAGTTTCGGTTTCCAGAACCTTCATGTTCTACCAAATGAACCTTCCTCAGTACACTACAGCAATGGTCAAGGACCATTTATTTATTTTCTTCTTTTTGTTTCCCCACACTTTCAGCAGCACATTGTAGTGAGCTTGCAGTGTTTCCCTCTGCCCATGCTCTGTGCACTTTCGTGAAGCTTTTCAGCTCTCAAGTTCCTAAAGAAATTTCTGATTTGGCACAACCTTGAGTTCTTCTTTTAAAAACAAACACTATCTTCCTTGCTCTGGCACACTCTCTGTTTTTTTCTGTCAGGCTTTCTCCCTCCCTTCTTCGTTGATTTATCTATTTTCCCTCTATGTCATTCAATTCCTCAGTGAATAAAATGATCAGTCCTAGAAAAATCCATATTTATATGGTGATTGTTGTAACTTAGAGCAAAGCTACTCGGTAACATCATGAAAAAAAAAAAAAAAAACAAACAAGTAAACACTTTCCTGGGGCACTGTTAGATCATGTCTTTTTCACACTTTCTGAAACTTTCATGTACTGCACTTATTAAAAAAACTGTTTTGCTTCATGTCAACTTTCCCATCAGTTCTAATTTTATAGGTTTGTAATAACGATGCTGCTTAAGGCTTTGCCTCACTTTAGCATTGACTTTAGAGAAATTTCAGGAATTGAGCCTGAGATCTTCGATCTGCTGTAGGAAAAAAGTATTCTGGTATGACCTACATCTTTCTGTGGTAACTAGATTCTCAGAAGATGCATCAAGAACATCATTACAGTATCACAGTATCAAAAAGGTTGGAGGAGACCTCAAAGATCATCAAGCCCAACCCATCACCACAGACCTCAAGACTAGATCATGGCACCAAGTGCCACGTCCTTGAACACCTCCAGGGATGGTGACTCCACCACCTCCCTGGGCAGCCCATTCCAGTAGCCAATGACTCTCTCAGTGAAGAACTTTCTCCTCACCTCAAGCCTAAACTTCCCCTGGCACAGCTTGAGACTGTGTCCTCTTGTTCTGGTGCTGGTTGCCTGAGAGAAGAAAGTAACCTCCACCTGACTACAACCACCCTTCAGGTAGTTGTAGACAGCAATAAGGTCTCTCCTGAGCCTCCTCTTCTCCAGGCTAAACAATCCCAGCTCCCTCAGCCTCTCTTCATAGGGCTTGTGCTCAAGGCCTCTCACCAGCCAGGAGCTGCTGAATGCTACTTCAGGCAACCTCACTCCTATACAGGAGCATTCTGCAGTATGTGCCAAATCTCCTGAGGAACTCTGAATATAGTTATTCCACCTTCAAGCCTCTGGATATAAAGGAGATTGAAAAATCACGTAAATTAGTCCTGCCAATATGTTACACAAAGTTCATGACAGACGTGGCCTCCTTGCACTTTCCCAGTCTTTTTTATGCATACATGTATAATGACCTCTCACTTAATGAAAAAGAAGTATTGCAGTTCTTTACCCAAAGGAATCTTTATCTGGTAAAAATAAAGCTGGAATAAATTGCTGCTCTGTTGATTTCCACAGTAGTTTTGCAACTGATCTCAACTGCACAAAGATTTCCCTCTTTGGTTAAGATAAATGAGGTCTGTGAAAAGCTCTTTGAAGGTAACAAACATTTTATGCACAATATAGATGTTGTAGGTCATATTTGATGTTTTCAGCTGATTTTTCTGACATACATATTCATTTGCTAAACTGGATGAAAAATAAACATGTCCAGAGAAGGACAACAAAGCTGATGAGGGGCCTGGAGCACAGCCCTATGAGGAGAGGCTGAGGGAGCTAGGGGTGTTTAGCCTGGAGAAGAGGAGGCTCAGGGGTGACCTCATTGCTGTCTACGACTACCTGAAAGGAGGCTTTAGCCAGGTGGGGGTTGGTCTCTTCTCCCAGGCAGCCAGCAACAGAATGAGGGGACACAGTCTCAAGTTATGCCAGGGGAGGTATAGGCTGGATATTAGGAGGAAGTTCTTCACAGAGAGTGATTGGCATTGGAATGGGTTGCCCAGGGAAGTGGTGGAGTTGACAGCTCAAGAAAAGGTGTTCAAGAAAAGGCTGGATGAGGCACTTAATGCCATGGTCTAGTTGATTGGATAGGGCTGGGTGACAGTTTGGACTGGATGATGTTGGAGGTCTCTTCCAACCTGGATGATCCTATGATTCTACGATTCTATGCTTCTATGATTCTACAAAAAAAAAAATCTCTGATATCAAAAGGAGACAACTTTATTTAAGTACACACACATACATAAAAATTTCTCATGACTTCTAACTTCAGGTTTTCCCAAGATATTTTTGCATTAACTCTTCAACCTGCAATTCCCCAACAGGTGGATACCCCCACTATAGACATTATAGTTTGTTGATGACACCAAACTGGGAGGCTTAGCTGATACAGCTGAAGGCTGTGCAGCCATCCAGTGAGACCTGGACAGACTGGAGAGCTGGGCACAGAGAAACCAAATGAGTTTCAACAAGGACAAGTGCAGAGTCCTGCACCTTGGGAGGATTAATAAACTGCACCAGTACAGGTCAGGGGGTGATCTGCTGGAGAGTAGCCCTGTGGAGAGGACCTGGGAGTTCTGGTGGACAACATCTATGGGACAGCAATGTGCCCTTTTGGCCAATAAGGTCAATGGGATCCTGGTGTGTACTAAGAAGAGTGTGTCCAGCAGATAGAGGGAGCTTCTCCTCTCCCTCTACTCTGCCTTGGTGAGACCCATCTTGAGTACTGCATTCAGTTTTGGGTTCCCCAGTTTAAGAGGAACAGGGATCTGCTCAACAGAGTCCAACAGAGGGTTTTGAGGATGATTAGGGGACTGGAGCGCATGCTTTATGAGGAGAAGCTGAATGATCTGGGGCTTTTTAGTCTGGAGAAGAGAAGACTGAGAGGGGATTTGATAAATGTTTATAAATGTCTGAGGGCTGAGGGTCAGGAGGGGAGGGGACAGGCTCTTTTCACTTACTCCATGTGATAGGTTAAGGAGCACTGACATAAGCTGGAGCACAGAAGGTTCCACCTCAACATAAGGGGGAACTTTTTTTCTGTAAGAGTGAGAGGACTAGAACAGGTTCCCCAGAGGGGAGTCTCTCTCTCTGGAGACTTTCAAAGCCCATCTGGATGCACTCCTCTGTGACCCTAGATAGATTGTATGGTCCAGCTCTGGCAGGGGGGTAGGACTGGATGATCTCTTTGGGTCCCTCCTAACCCCTAACATCCTGTGATCCTGTAAATCTGCACATATGAACAATAATGTTACTTTTTAAATAGTATATTTACATACATTGAATTACAAATATATCCTTCTGCATTTTTTTCCTTAGGGTTTACATCAACTGCTTAAGATGGTTCCTTCAGAGTTTTCAGTTTTTCATCTAAATTTGTCTTTAGTGACTTTCATAGCAGCAACTGATTGCTGCATTCATAGTGATTTATGTGGAAAGGGAGGCATATGAGAACCCTGGAACATTAGTTAACATTTTGCTGGCAATCATAGTGGCTTTGGCAATGGGTTTTAGATGACCTTAACATTCATGTCTAAAACATATACAATAACTAGCCTAACCGTTTACCCTAGAGTTGATCTTTTAAAACAGTGAACATAAGATAAGGATCTGTTGTGATTCTCTTCTCGACTCTCCATAACATTTCATAAATAGGTCACTTTTCGCTTGTTTATATAAATTGATTCCCCTTCTGGGAATGCTGGGCTCTGATAAACGGTTCTTTCTAATTACTTTGTTTTTTAATAATAATTAGGAATTACTGTTACAGCTAAAAATATTTTAAATATAAGTAACTCCTAAGTCAAGGACATGTGTTTTTTTTTGCTGTTACTGACAGATGAACTGCAAATGTTTGCTCCTGTTCCCTCTAAAATCAATATCATAGTCTCTAAACATGTGGACTTCTCTCTTGACAAAATGAAATGAAGATCTGGTTCTGCAACTCAGTACTTACTATCACAAGTCATTTTAACCATAAGGAAGGAATGATGTAGGACACTGAGACTTCCTTGGTCTCATTGTAATCATTATACTTAACAAATATCTACAGGATCAGATCTCATTTTGTCATATTTGTTTTAAAAATCAATTTATTAGCTTACAGGTTTGTACATTTCTTTAGATGCCAGCTGTCCTACTGATTCTCATGAATACTTTGTTGTTGTTGTTGTTGTTCTAGGAACAACTTGCATGGTAAGTCAGGTCAGTTGGTGAATCAGTTTGGTGAATCAGTTGCCTAATAACTTCCCTCAGCAATGAGTAACACTAGACACATCAGAAGCTGTAAGAGATTATCACAAGGACAGAGTAGACTCAGAGTGTTTGGTCATTATTATGATCACTGTGATGATCATATCTTTCATCAAAATAGTTAGTGGAATGATGGTGACAATTGTTATGCCTTGTCTCCCATTTTTTCATATCATTGCAGCTTTAGAGAAAAGACAGGCTCTGAATGAGCCTAGTTCTGCTACTCACTTAGTGGTGGGTTAGATCTGACAGCAGATGGAATCCCTGAGAGATGTCAGTTTAATTTTAGATTGTGTGTGCAATGCACATGTTGTCAATTACAGTGGTGTGTGATGTCTTTCTAGGAAGGAGGTCTTTTTCTCTCCCACTGCGTGAAGATGCTAAGGACACATTTTGCAAAAGTTATTAAATCTTGGCTCTGTCTTAACAGCCTTCATGAGAAGGAGAATATCTTTCAAAGATTCTTTCCAGCTCCCTAGAAGAAAGTGATTCCGCTCTTTCTAGTCTCTTAGCAGTGGTGTGAAAGCTCCATGTTTCAGATGGACTTCAATATTGATGTGTTTGTACACTTTCAGCCAAGCAAGAGACTTCAGGATTTGGAGTTTTTTTGTTAGACTCCTATGATCACAGTTATGAGGAAATTGGAAAAACCCAAAACAGACTCTCACACAAATGTTAAGATGAATGGTTCAATGTCATCAACTAGCTTCTCAGTAGAGAAAAGAACAGAAGACCTGGGGAGCTAATATTGATGTCTACATTGGTCTAAAACCACCGTTACATGCAGGACAGCTTCAGATAACCAATTTGCTTGAGAAGGAGGAGGAGGTTTTTCTAATCCCATTCTTCCAGCTGTTGGCAGCAGTGGAAGGACACTGCCCAGCAGAGCAATGTAAATCCTTTTCCGTATAATGTGCAGTGAAGTTTAACTGACAAGCGATGTACTCTTTGAGCAAATGTCATACTTAGCACTTATGTTCCTTATTCCAAAACAACTTTCCCTGGTTTCCTCTATCCTATCACTTCTGAAAGTCTCCACTCCGTCACACTGCATAGAATCAGCAGAACCACATCACAGACTTCTAAAAGAAACTTCTACCAGGCATCCTTTTATCAAGAAGCTGTAAAAATCAGGATGATTACCTTTCTGAGGAATGCATTTGTCATACAAAAGTCATACTCCACAGTTTTAAAGTGTCCTACAGATACCACAGAAAGTTGGAAAAAAAAATACACCCTTAATATTGCTGTTTTTAAAACAGCATGTGAGATAAGACATTTTTATTGTATAAGCATAAACTTTAATTATTTGATTTAACAATAACTTGTATATCCACAAGTTCCAGTTGATATCACAGACAGAGAGTTGTCCATAACCCCCTTCACATGCTGGCTCAAATTTAGCTTCAGAAGCACATAATTTAAAAAGTCTACCCATCATGAGCAGTTCAGGTGTTACCATTAAGCCATATATATACACCACAGTGTCTGTGTTCCTGGCCAATCCAATCCAGTCTCTAGAGCTCAAAACTACAACTTGACATTTGCAATAGAGAAAAAAGAAAAACACCCCATATGTTCAACATGTAACTCATTCTGGCCAGCCTGCACAGACATTGTGGTTGCAGAATACCAATAAAAAATAAAGCAGAACAATTTGCATTTGCATACAATACAGATGAATATTTGGATATGTCTGCCCATTAAAATGTAAAAACTTTCATCAATATTAAAGTAATTTATCCCCTATTTCCAATGTGTTTTTTGCAACAAAATCTTGAACATGGACATTGATTTAAAAAAAAAGTTTTGAAGCATTCAGACTTGACTGTAAACCCTTCAGCAGGGTCATAATATCTGCTTCTGAATACATGGATATCTGACCGCCTCAAGACACACACTACTCTGTGTCTGGAAACAAAGGAAAAAAAAACCAATAAAAAGTAAAAGACATCTGTCATCTGATTTGCTGACATGAGAGGAGGAATCAAGCACCATCTAGCTACTCCATGAACACAATAAGCTAAGCTTCACAACTGCTGTAAAATCCAACTCTAAACACTATACTTTCTCCTGACAAAGGATCCCTTTCCAGAAGTTGTCAAGTTTCACAAGAAAAAGGGAAAGATGCAAACTATGTTAAAGACCATCTAAAATGTGATGCAGTTGAAAGAAGAGAATAAACTGCCACCCACACATTGTACAAGCAGGAAATATAATTTTATTGTTTTATTTATGTGTATTTATATCTTTAGAAGTATCTGCATTGTCTGTCACCAGAGAATGGGTGTCTGTGTGTTAGTCTGGGGAAAAGAATGTGATTTATTTTGAATAGAAATATCCTTTTGCTTTTTCCTTTAATTAAAATCAAGTCACAATTTCCGTGAATTTTGCTGGCACAAAACATTCAGACAACAGATTTGAATGATGGATATGTGAGTATTTGTGGAACTCAGAACTGCAAAAATATCCATTGGAAGTATTACTCGCACATCTCATCAGGAAAAGGGAATACTGCCAAACATCCAGCCCAACCGGCAATACTTTAAAAAACAAATATTGCTGTAGACAAACAATTTACACAGCAAAGATCAACTGGACAACATAAACATTTTAATACTCTCATATAGCAAGTATTTGTTCCTTAATTTGACTAATTTTGTATTATGCTTCACATAAATATTTGAATATATTTTTATTTTCTCAGCTTTTGCCAAACATCAGTTACAGATTGATGTATCTAAGCTATCAGCATAAACACAAAATAGTGTGTGATGTGCTATAGGCACAGAAACATCAGTGGTAAGTAAAAACAGTGGCTGGTTTGAATAAACAGTTCTGATTTATTTTCTGATTCATCCTAGATCAGAAGTGGTGGTGATTTTGGTGTCTCTTCAAAAGACTGTATCTAGAACACTCCCTTCATGTGGGAAGATATGTGACTGTTGTCACCGTAAACTGTTTTCCAGGAAAAAGAGGTTAAAAATAAAAGAAGGGTATATTTTCTATTTGAAATATTATGAGGTACCCTATACTATAAAGTTGTCAGACAAGTCATCACTACAACCAGTTACCATTTTTAGCATTTTAAAGTTAACTCCTATTTTGCAGCAAATTCCCCTTTGGCAAACTGATCCACACTTCAAAAAAATGAAAAAGGTGGAAGAGCTAGATCTGTAGATTACTTTCCTCAAATAGTCAGCATTTTGAGAGATTAATCCTTCACAAAGTCTTAAAAATCATTAAAGTGTTTCCTGGTCTAGTTGAGGAAAACTGCAAGCTCTACCAGCTAGACCAGAATCTCCTCAAAGATCACAAAATGACATCTGAATGCAGTCAATGGGCCGTGTATACACCTCTTCATGTGTGTATATTTAGGCAGGAACTGTTGCCCTCAGAAATGCCAATTTCAAGGATGACATACTTGACAGGACTTGGTAGCTCTTGTCTCTGACAGCAACAACTTAAAATTAAAATTAAAAATCTCAAAATGGATGCATGATATTTTAGAAATTAAGAGCCAGACTTTGCATGTTTCAACCACTATTTTTCCAACTGTTCTTTTTTTTAATCATAAGTACAGAGTCAGGTTGTAATTCAAGATGAGTTAATTTAAAAGTCTTTTGTATGCCTGTAGGAAGAAACACTTCACTATCCTAAACCCTGCTCAAATCTCTGTATGAATAACTTCACTATAAATATATTTGAGCTACATTTCTGAATATACTTTTTAAAAAATTTGTGACTTCAGTATTTGAATTTTTTTGTAAACTGTTCTCTTTCAATCCATTAAGTAAAATTTTTTACCTATGTTACAAGAATTTATTCTGCAATCAGTTTTTGGCTCTGGATCAGGAAAGTAGTCTTCATTAGGACCAAATCCAAGGCATTTATGGCTGTATGAAATGAACTCCTTTTAATGACATAGTCTTTTTTGTTTTCATATCTAGACACTAAAAAAACATAAATGAGTGTGGAGAGGGAACTTTCCATGAAGATCTCTACCCACCACATAAGAAGTAAAGCACAATTAATAGGTAATGCTACTATCAGTTTGTGGTACACCGATACTTTCAATACCCACTTTAAGTTGACAGTCCATAAACTTTCCTTCCTCAAAGAAAGACAGAGCATGTGGAGAAAACAGCATCTATGGCCTTCCTTTGAATTCTGTAGTTAGTTTTGTTATTGATGATATTATTGAAGAGTACAAGACATTAGTATTGCACTGACAGAGGCATACAAAACTTTACACATCTTGGTTTGACCTCCCAATCTTTTACAGGTGTTAAATCCACAGGTAGGAACTTAAAATACAGTTTACATTACTTATAGAATCATAAAATAGTAAGGTTGGAAGGGACCTCAAAGATCATTTAGTTCCAACCCCCTGCCATAGGCAGGGACACCTCCCACTAGTACAGGTTACTCAAGGCCTTGCCCAACCTGGCCTTGAACACCTCCAGGGAGGGAGCATCCACAACCTCCCTGGGCAACCTGTTCAAGTGCCTCACCACCCTCACTATAAAGAACTTCCTCCTGACATCTAGTCTAAATCTTCCCTCTGTCAGTTTAAACCCATTGCCCCTTGTCCTGTCATTGCAAGACCTTGTAAATAGGTCCTCCCCAGCCTTTTCTTCTACTTCTCTTACTTCCACTTGAAACTGAGGTTTGTGATACGGCAGCTTTCTTTCTTTATAGATTTTCATTACAGCCATTGTGTTACATTGACTCATAGAGCTGAATATCTGAATTGAAATTAGAGTCAAATGAAAAGCTGCTGTGCCATAGCTCCCCCAGCAGAACAATGAATAATGATCAGCGCCTGGACACTTCAGTATTAGTGAATCTACAACAATAATGTGTTGTTGACTTATTTTGTTCATTAAATTAATGGAAGTTGGAGAAACTAAAAAGACAATCCTAGAGGATTTTCATTTCTGTGCCTACTTGGTTGGACCAGTAATCCCTTTTATTTTTATTTCTTTTCTCCTGGCTTTATAACTGGGTGAATTTGTTTTAGATTATCTTCCTATTAACTAAAATTTCCCAGAGGTTCCTGGTATTTGCATTCAGTTATTTCAGTAGCAGATATAACATTGCACTGAATGCACCATCTACTGAAACAATAAAGTAGTAAAGAAATCAAATACATGTTCCCTACGGGTGTTCAACCTAAGACATACTGGAGTTGCCAAATCCATCTTTGGGTCACAGTCTTCTGCCATCTGTAGATATACAAATATTGGGCTAAATGCAAGGAGAGATTTATAAACTGGTTAGCTCTACTAAAATCAACTAGCAGTCTTGAATTTAAAAATCACTTCCAATGTTATAAGTGCTAAGAATTTGCAGACAGCAAAGACTTCGGTTGTGGCTTTCTGATACTCTGAAAACAAGGACACTATGAGTTCAATGCTTAACATGTTAAGTTTAGAAGTTTGGCTTTGGAGATCTAGCTTTTAAATCCATATTCGCACTTCCAGATTTACCCAAACCTCTTCATCTTTTGTCTTGCATATTCTCCACACTGGCAGGAATGGGTCAGAGAAATGCACCAGTGCTGGGAAGACTTTTATCCAGCATCTGCTTCATTATTTAGACATAAGATTGCATATAAACTGGCATGCCTTGCAGACAGGTTTGTTCTCCCATTCACTGTTCAATCCCTTCTAAGGCATCTCATTGCTCTCACAGGGCTTCTAGAAGAAATGAGGGCTTTGCTCTTATGATCAACTTCATTCACTTTTTTTTTCTGCTTCAGGGAACCTGCCCACTGCAGTACAGAAGAACAGAATAGTGTGTGCCATACAACTGGGGCTGAAAAATCTGTCTCACTAAAATCACAAGCAATTATATAATAAATGTTTTTTTCTCCAAATCAGAAGACACAAAATGCCAGTTTTGTGAGCAATACAAGAACTTTTTTTTTAATTAAAAAAAAGAAAATTTAAAAATCTGAAACTATTATAAACCAGAGAAAAAAGAAGATATCATAGATTCTGAGTAAATTGTGCCAAGCACTGAATCCTTCCTGATGACAATTTTATACTGAGTAAGAAGTTTGTAGAAATTTAGTGTTGTTTCCACAATGTGATAACTGGGCTGATACTCAGTGGAAAGGTCGTGTTCAGGGATATTAACATCTCCATCTGCTTTCCCTTTCCATTTTCTCCAACTGATTAAATTGCTTTTATTATGTTTTATATAGTTCATGTATTTGATTAGGTACATTGGAAAGTTAAGGAAACACTGAGCCATCCATTCAAACATTTCCTTTGCAGTGCAGGAAAAAAAGAGAGTTTGATGAAAACACTGTGCCATTAGGGATGTTCTTCCTTCACTGTTTTGAAAACCTACTTTTCCTTTTTGCAGCACTTTGAAATAGACTTATTAATCCATCGAGGGAAATAAACAGCTGGAAGTAAACATTTCCCAGCTGCTGGAGAAACACTAACTGTTTCCTAAGCCACATCCAAGTGGTCACCAAATAAGTGCATAAGGGGAAATCAGTTTGTGGCCTGGATCTGTGTCTGTGTTGATGAAGAAATCAACAGTAGAGGACTAGCTGACTCATTCCTCTTTAAGAATCATTAAATATCCAACTTTTTAATTATTCATTGGTTGCTAAGACCAGCAGCCAACACTGTGCTCCCAGACCTGCACGAGGCAGCCTTCACCATGCAGTCTAAATTTGGCATATCAACCACATCCAGTACTCACTGGATGTTCAGCTGACATCCAGCAATGTACTTCATGGGTGGTGAAAGCCAAAGCTGTTTGTGAAGTGCTAAAAAAGCCATTTTCCAAGAGAACTGCGCTTTAAGGAAGAGCTCGAAAAGGAGTACACAACAGGCACCAAAAGAATTGACTGGAAGCTCAAACGAAAGGGGTGGAAAGTAGTACATAATTGAAGGTCTGTGATTTCTCCTTCTGCAATAGATGATGTTGTTTTTCGTGTTCTTTTCAAGAATGCTTACATAAACATGTGTAAAGAAATACAGAGAACCTGTAAGACCATAGCTAATGTAGTTTTACTCATAACACAAAATATCCCATCTGACATGGAAAAAAGTCATCATGGGTGCAATAAAGAGTTTCACTAAAGTTCAGAAATTCCAAAACAAAATTATGCACTCAAAAGAGTATGTAATTAACTGTCCTGTCACCAGGTCCAGTTAAAATTAAACTGACATCTTTAAGGCCTCATTACAGTATGGTCAACCACTTTAAGCCTCAGACGCATGCACCCCAATCACACAACTGAGACTAGAAGAGTCGCCAACATGAGGCTGCAGGTAGCCTTTGTACACAGCAGAGACAATGAGCAGAGACGAAAACTGCAGAACAGAGGTGGTTGTGTCTGGAGCACTGAAGAGGTCTCAGTAGCCTCTCTAAGTTTGGTAATAAATGTGAGGGGTTGTTATTCCTGAGGTTTGAGAGTTCAACTACTGGAAGAGCCTGAAAGAGATCTTTCCTGACTAGAGGAAGAGTCTCACAACCTTACGTAGTTTTGTATTGCTGATGTCTTGGTCATTCTCTGACGTTCAGTATGGTCCTTCCTCCAGTCATGTGTCTGACCAGCCCCAAAGGCTATACAGGGTAAGGGAGGACAGGTGGGATTATGAACACATTGGTATACAGTTATTCACTAGAGGTAGAATTTAGCACACAGACTGCTCCTGACTAATATAACTTTAGAAGAAATTTGCTTCTACCTATTTCAATATTTCTTTACTGGGATGTTTTCTTCTCTGTTCTCTGAAAATGTACCTGAGAGTTATCTGTAGCCTGGTGCTGAACTCCTGGTGAATAAATAGGTAAAGAAACATCATCAAAAGAATTTGAAAGATGTATTTAAACTGAAGTATTTTACATGGATTTGGAAGAAAGCCATGCTATGCCTGGACAACTCTTGAAAGAAAAAAAAAAAAAAAAAAGAGAGAAAAAAAAAAAGTTGTTAAACAGATTAATCATTCACTCATAACATGTGATTTAGGCAGTCCCAGTTAGAAGCCAAAAGGCCAGAAAGAGAAAAGGTGTTATGATGAAAGAAGGGCAGTAATTATGTGGGTGTTTGAAATAAGTGAAGGAAGCAAGAGGATAAAGAGATGAATGAGGTCAGAAGGTCAGAGAAAGACAGATTTGTGATGAGTTTCATTCTGGAAGACACTTGAACTTGATGCAGAAGGCTAAAAGGTGGTCAAAAAAGGCCAGATTGAAATAGAGTCAACAGGTCCAGTGACGTGACAGGTAAAATTACAGCTGTAGCAACATGTGGACAAACTAAAATGGAGATGCGTAAGAGGTAGAAATATAAATTGAGGAATGGGGGGAGCAAGAACTCTATCAACACTGAGGAAGCTGAAAGAAGACAGAGAGAAGTAAAGAATTATTAACATATATGGGGAAAAAACAACTGAACAAAAACCAAACAAAAAAAAAAAAAAAAAAAAAAAAACCCCAAACCCCAAAAAAAAACAAAAACAGGGGGGGAAAAAAAAAAAAAAAAAAAAAAAAAAAGTAAAAAAGTAGTATGGCCTGAGAAATAAGGATTTGAAAAGAACAAAAGAAAATATTTGGTTGTTAGGTACAAGTTGATATACCTGTTGAAAAGCCAATAAAAATATCTTCCTCTTTTTCTAATGTTCACTTTACCCTAGTATGAAATACAGATAAAGTAGCAAAATAAAACATAGGAAAATTAAACGTAGACAAAAAGGCAATGCTGAGTGTCAGCAATAAGGATTTTGTGGTTGTAGCAAAACCATCGGTAGGCTTAATACTCTCCTCACAACTTCTGCTGCAAAACTAGAATAGTTCCACTGAATTCAGCTAAGTGAAATTGCTGGAAAAGAGACAAAGAAGACCATAAACTCATATTTGAATGTTCTACCTGCATAATGTAAAAATACTGAAAATCAAATGCAAGTTTGTCATATAACTAGTTAAGACAGAAAGTAAATTAGAAATCAGAAAAAGAGATACTCATTCCTTGGAAAATAATTGAGGTGCTTCATATCCTGCTGTTCAAACTTGGCAGTACAGCTCTTTAACTATTCAAGTTCACTTTTTCCTTAGAAGATATAATAAGGATGCAGAATCAGTAAACCTTGCAAATAATTTAATTGTTTAACAGTGGTTACAAGGTCTGTAGGTAAACATTTGTTAGTCTCTACCACAGCTGTCATTTTTCAATAGCTACTAGTGTCAGGAATTATAATACCAACGTAAACATTTTTATGTGTTTGGTGCAATGTCAGACTCTATCACGCAGTGTAGGGGAACTCAGCACCAGCAGCTAAGGCACAGATTAGAGAAAGAACACTTCTTTTTAAATGATTAACCATGTTCTCCTCAATGGAATCAATGGAATTACAGCCCTAGGGACAGTCTAAAGGGACATGCGAGGTGGAACCGGTAGTATGAGAATGACAGGGATTCTGGAACAGATAGGCCTAACAAACGGCACAGTCAAACAGTTTCAGCACAACTCCATGCTGAAGCCACTGTTCTTCTCCCAGGCCTCATGCCAATATTCCTGCAGAGCTCTGCCCTGTGTCATGTAAACATGTCTGCTGGGTATCCATGGCACAGTGCTGCGCTGAGTAGTGTGGGCAAACACAAATTTTCATTGAAAGCTATGAATGTTTTGGACCAGCTGGTTGTTTTTTAGATACTAATGGATGCAGAGAACACATCAGTTGCTCTTTGAGTTTAAATGAGGTAAATATGATTGTATAAAAGAGGTCAATAAAAGAGGTCAATGTCTCCCAAGACTCTGAAGTGACTCTTCCTAACACAAGGAAAGTATCCTTCACCGTTGCAGCTCCTTGAGCAGTTAAACATGTATGTGACTAAACTCAGTCCTCATAAAACCCAGCTGACTTCATTCATCTTCTATAAAGATGACTGATGTCATTGGGAGTCCCACCAGGGGTGAGTTTGGCCTATGCTATTCCTCCTGTTTAGTCATTGGATAGCCTTGTAGAGAGGTGCATGCTGGGCTCTAGCGCTCCATCTCTTAACAAAAATTACAGGCCTGAAAAAGAATTACATGTGAATATAAATTTGTCTTGCAGACTCCATTAGCTCTCTCAGATAAGACACTGCTTTCAGCTGCCCTACGGAGCGGCTGAGCAGAAGCTTCTACACCAGTGTGCTAGGCCTCTTGGGACCAAAAGAAGTAGCATTATCCCAAATTTACAGGTGGAGACACTAAAACAGGAAGCCAAAGTGATTTGTTTCAGCTCATATGTGGTGACAGAGGTAGAAAAGGTATTGAAACTTAAGTACTTATGGTTTCTCTCCACTTAGGCCATGTATTCCAGTGATATATTTTTTCAACTTCCCTCTTGTCTCCCTATCTCCCTTCTTCCCTGTCTCTGACTGCACACAACTGGGAAATGGGAATTAGTATCTAGGATTAATAACTAGGATTAATAGCTAGGATTAATATACGACTCATGCAGAACCTTTAAATACCCAATGATTTTTGGTCCCCTTTTCAGAGACAAATGTAATCTGCAGACAAAAAGTAACTATTTGTTTCACTCCATATTCTGAAAGAGGCTTTTGCTCTGTTTCGTGAACATACACTGAAGATCTCATCTGACAGGATCCTTGCATCCAAAACTAAAAAAAAATCCAGCAATCTGAGCAGGCTGTGTAGAATCAGATTCTTGTAGAATAGCAACTCTTTATGGGCATAAAAAGAATGACCGGAATGTAAAGAGGGGGGAAAGAGAGAGAGATGTGCCAAGACATCTTTATATTTACTCCTCTAACTGGAAACAGTTAATTTTTTTGTTTTGTTTTAATTGTTTCCATTGTAAATCTTGTGGGAAGAACAACTAGAGTCAGGTGCCCTGGTTTTTCCTCTTGCAAATTCCCATTCAGTGATGTTTTTATGATGAAAATGTAAAATTTAAAGCAACTGTGAAAACAGAATCAGCTCTTGATTGGCAGACAGAGGCTTAAATAAGTTTTATTCACTGCATGAATGTCAGATTAAAATACATACAAAGAGAAAAAATAAAATTAAAGAAAGGGGAGGTAATTAATCATTTAAATTATTCATGACCCTGAATCAAAAGGCACAAGCCTCATCTAATTATTTTCATTTATTTTGGGGGTTAGTAAGACTTATGTCTTTTGACTGTCATGATTTTATCTCTTCTTTGCTTTCCTTGGAATCACTGAACTGATACTGCCCAGCAAAACTCAAAACATCGGAGTGGACTGGCAAATTGTTCACCAGTGAGACTGAGAGCACAACCACAGAGATAGCTTTCTGGGAAGAGGAAATACACACATACACACACACACACACGTGTGTGTGTGCATTCCAAATGACAGCAAGAGACTGTGTGCTCATCCTGTGCTTACTATGCCCACATAATTTTAATACAAATGTAATTCTGGTTATATTGATTCTGGCCATCTTTTGCTTTTTAACTCCATGTAAAAATATATGTCCAAGGAAGATCTTGGTGGGTTTATCACCAGACTTCAACCGTACAAACTAAATGCTCCTCGTGCCCAGCTGGGATGAGCAGTTTCTTCACCTTCATGATCCTGCAGTTACAATGGTTCCCAGTATCCAGTAACATACAATTTCTTACCTCACCACGGGTGATTGAGCATCCTAGTGTTAAGGAGATGATGGAGTGACCGTGGGAAAGCCTCAGTAGAGTGATCCTCCCTGCATCCCTTCCTCCCTCTCTTCGAGCTCAACTCCGATTGCTGCCCTGTATCCTCCCTCCCTTTGGGCTCAACTCCGGTTGCTGCCCTGTAGTCAAGAACCCTGGAAATCGATTGGCCTCAAGGGACAGAGATCTTCACTTTGTTCCTCCACAACAAGACCCCAGGAGCATCCCTGCTCCTTCACTCTGTGCCACTAACGACACAAGAGTGACAGGAAAGTCCATCGGGAATTTTCTCTCTCAATCTCACTTAAAAAGAAATACGGATGTAGCGGGATGGAGAGATGGGAAGTAAAACCACCCAGTCTGCAGGCTGGTAACTAACGTCGTGCAGTGTTTGAGGCTACAGGTCCCTCCTCGGAGAGGAGCGAGATGCCGTGCTCTTGGCCCGGCAGCGGAGTCTTCCTGCGGCTGTCGGGCACGGCCCAAAGCTCAGGCGGGAGTGAGCGCCATTTTTCCAAGCAAAGCTCCACAGGCAGCGACCCTCGCAAGGCACTCGCAGGGGGAGAGGCAACTGCTCCCGCTGCGTTTGCGCAAGGCAATACAGCTAAATCCCACCGGAGGAGCAAGGGGTGTGTGCTGCGGCAGACGACACGGCACCACTTTCAGAGGCAGCAAACTGCCCCCGAGAGACGGTGCCGAGAAAACGCAGCCCGGCCTGGTGCGTTGCTCTACTCGATAACACTTAGGCTAGTGCAACAAAAGGTTTTCCTTGCTCCTGCTGGGCTTCTCGCAAAGCTTCGCGCAGAGCTCTGCGCTCGTCCCGCGGTGGCGGCTACCGCTGTCGAACCGCGGAGGCCAGCCCAGGCTTCTTGCAGGCTTGCGTGAGCGCTCTCGCTTGTATCGAACGGCTGGCTTTCAGGTGCCTTTTAAGAGAAAACTCCAAAGCAAAGCAAGCCGGCTTCAAACTGCGCCGGCTTCTCACAGCCTCCGGAGGTGGACGCACAACCTCGGCACCCTGCGCTTCCCAAGGACCTTCCTGCACTCCCGACGGAACCCTCAGCCAGCCCAGCAAGCGCGGTGAAGGCCGTTACGATGAGCTCGGATCGGTGTCCTATACAACAGATAGGGAAAGAGGTTTCTCCCCTCTGCCTTTGTACTAAATAATTGCAACCGCAAGTTTTCCCTTGTCATCGAGAGGATTCCTTGACCAAATAAAACAGTATCTTCTAAACGCGGAGCGGGGAAGCAGAGAAAGGAGCTGCTTTGGACCAAGAGGCTTGCACCGTCCAAGCATCCCTGCTCCGGCAGGTTACCTGGGACATGTCGCCGCGCTCATTTGCCGGAGACTTCTTATAGTGGGAGGGGGAGAGGGGAAAGGCTTTTTTTGTTTGGTTGGTTTTGGTGGGAGGGAGGGCACCGGCTTGTGACGCGGGGAAGGGGTTTTATGGTTTGCCAAGGGAACAAAAAAGGACGATAAAAGGCGCTTCAAATACTCAGGCAGTTCCCCCAGCCCTGCGCACTCTCCTCCGTTTCGATCCAAAGTGGTTTCGAAGTTGAATAAACATCTGTGATCTAAGACAGCTGCCGAGAATAAAAGGCTGCCCCAATCAGCGTTGAACCGGCCGAAGATGCGACTGAAAAATCCCCACTCCTAACAAAGGCAGGGTGTGCAAAGGTGGCTCTCCTCGCAGCGCCTTCAGGCTGAAGTCAACAACAGTTTACCCATCATTCATCTACTTTATAATATAACACTTCTGACACCTCATCTTATCAGCTAATACCTACGATTTAGTTACTCAAGACGTTTTTTTGTTTTGTTTCCAGACTAGCAGCAAAATTATTTGACTCCCTGTGTGTGAATCTGTTTACTTTTGCTATCCCTAAAAAATAAAATAATAATGACAATTAATTTTAAACAAAATAGCAGGAAGAAAGGAAATTAGGAGGAAGAAAGCTTATAAGCTTACAAGTAAGACTTTCATGGCTGGTAGATACAAGCACTGGGAAAATATAAAGTTAACTTTAAAAAAAAAAATTAAAAAAAAAAAGGAGGGAAAAAAACCCAAGTTTTAAATGTTGGTGGAGAGGGTTTACTAGGGAATAGATCAGAAACTAAATGAACACATATGTAGTCCTTGCAGCCTTGCCTGTAAAATAACGATTTATTTTAATACTTAAAAAACCACACACAATCCAGTGATAAATGTCAATTACCAATAATCAGCATAAAGTGCCAAACAGCCATACAACTTTTTTTTTTTTTTTTAATAAACAAAACGTATTGGAATGTCTCTTAATTTGAATACACTGTTCAGAAAGCCAGCATTTAAAAAAATATGCTCTCAGGTTGAAATTTGTTCTCTTTCATCAAAACGCACAAAGATTTTAAAGTACCGCTGACACCATGTTGTGCATACTGTCACTTTGGTGTATTGCTATCTTTCTTTTTTTCCTCTGGATATTTTAAAGTAAGTCTACAAGTTACAAACCTCCTCACAGCGCACTAGACCACAATGCAGAAAAACAGGTCTCCATGTCCCATGAACACTAAATAGCCCCAAACACTGGGAACCCACATGTCTGAGATATACATGCGTTTTCTGGCGCATGCTAGGACTCCCCCTTTGAGATACTTAGGTCAATTCCTACTATTAATTTTCTTGTCCTTTAAAAAAAAAAAAAAAACTAGCAAATGGGATTTGCAAGTTACCCTTCTCCTCTTTGTCCTAATGGTGCTGTGATGACAAACCACGGTTTCAGTTCTTAATTGTCTCCCAGAATTTTCTGTATTTCCTCAAGTGTAAAAATAAGAAGTTTTACACAGTTTAAAAAAAAAAANTTTTTTTGGGGGGGAGGGGGAGATATTTGGATTGGGGGGGGACGACTTGTGGGGTTTGGTTTGAAAGAAATTCCCGTCCAACACATGAGCACCACCTTTTGGCATAAAGTTTATCAAAGCCACACAAGTCAGCTAGTACTCTTTGCATCATTTCTGTATATTTTAAAAGCAAAATAATCTTTTTGCCCATGACTTATGAAGCTGAATTTTGGGGTGAAGGGAGGTGGGGCAGATTTCACTCTTAAAAGTACAACCAAGAACAAAACACAAAGTTCAGTGCTCCCATCCTGAATGTTTTGCTTCTGCTCTGGTTTTTGGTGTAATGTCAGAAGGGAAAGAAAAGTTCATAGAAGCTGGAGATTCAGCACTTAAGTTTGGCAGGTTTCAATTCCTTTACTTGCGTGTGCAGAGTCTTGTGGACAGCTAGCGTTCGGGACTGGCAAAATCCTTTCCCACATTCTTGACACTTAAATGGTTTTTCTTTAGAATGGATATATCTAGGGAGAGAAAAACATTGAAATATCATAAACAAATGCCCTAAACTCAGCTGTGAACTACTTGATGGAGATTAACGTAGAATTTTTTACATCTACTTCTGAGATCAAGAGTGCTAGTGTGCAGCGCTCAAACAATTGTCCACATATGTGTGTGCAAGAAGAGAGGAGGGTGTCAGAGGCCTATAAGTGTGCTTTTCCTAGAGATAAAGAGCTCCTCTTTAACTTCAAGATCATGAGGCTGCGTATCTTCATGACACTTCTGTATGATCACAAAGGCAGATGGCACAAGACAATGCAAATGGAGGGTGAAAACATCTGTGGAAGCTAAGAAGAGGCCTGTGCAAGTTTGGGGGGTGGGGTGTTCTGCAGGTTTAGTACCTGAAAATGAGTTATTTGGACTTCTCCACCAGAAATGGGCAAAGGAAAATGAAGAAGGAATACTATTGCCTGGCCAGGAACAAGACTTTTCTGACAAACACCTTCATGAGTATAGGTACATAGTAAGCAGTGTACCGATACACAAAAAAAGGACAAGAGAATGGTTGTTACCTGTGATCCCTCAGGTGGTCCTGTCTTCTGAAGGCCTTGTGGCAAATGTCACATGTGTAGGGCCGTTCATCAGTGTGGGTTCTTTCATGGATCAAAAGATTGTAGGACTTGGTGAAGTGCCTGCCACAGAATTTACACACAAACTCCTTCTTGGTTTTAGATGGTAACCTGCCCCGGGTAGGTTTCTTCTCTGGAGAGAGTTTAGTCACCTCAAGCAAAGACCCCAGCCCTGGGGGTGAGCCCTGACTGTCTGCCTGTCCCAGTTTAGAGTGGTCCTCTTGTGTGGCGGCCACTGCTAAGTTGGCAAAGTCAAAGCGGGGTTTGGCTTTGAGGGTCACATTAGTGGCCTCTTGCTTGGGCTGGATGACATGTGGGAAGAGCGGGAAGGTTGGTAGCTGAAAGCGTGCATCCACCAGGCTTGACACACCGGGCACTTTGGAGAAAGAGGAGCGGGGCAGATGCATGGCCGGGTACCCCAAAGTCCACTGGTGCAGGTGTACGGCGTGCAGAGCACTGAAGCCATAGAGGTTGGAGAGGTGATCAGAGGGCACAGCGGGCAGCCCATTAAATGCTTGTAGGAAAGAGTAGTTGGTAAGCTGGAGGGAAGGATGGATAGGCACTGGGGCTGGCAGGGTCTTACTTCCCATGGTGGCCACTCAGGAGGAGGATCTTGGGAACAGGGGAGGAAAAGATCTGGAAAATAAAGATGGAAGGGGGAATAAGGACAAATGGATTTGTAGGAAGATAACAGGGAATTTCTCACCTCATCCCTCATAAATACCATTCTCCAAAGCCGCAATAGGAGGCTGCCTTGGATTTGCAGACATGTGATCAGCTTCTGCAAGTATATTCCCACAGGTCTCCATAATCCCTCCACATCCCTCATACTGAAGTATTGTACCCCATCCACAAATATTTATCCTCCCTCCGATGGTATCTCTGCACTAGCTAGAACTCCAATAATCTTTTACACAGAGAGAGTGAAGAAATCACATTTTGGCCCAGCTCAGACTTCTCTCATGCAATTTAAAATCCTTTCCTGGGCACTTTCAGTTTTTGGAAACGAGTGGGCTACTAGACATAGGTCTACTCAGAAGAAGTGCCTTCAGCCCCAGCGCTTGAGGTGATGTGGGGAAGGGGGTTCAGAGAGTTCACTGTCCCTGGGTCACTCAACTCCCTGCAGTCTGGCCTCAGCCAAGCCTCTGCCTCTGAAGTGATGTAGCCAGTTGGGTGCTCAGATGCACATGGCCTTGCATATGCAAAACCAGAAAATCTCTGAAAGTATTTTTGAGAGAAATAGCAGCCAAAAGCCCTGTCTTTTGTGTGTTGCAAAAAGAAAAGGGAAAATGCTGAGTTCGGGTGACAAATCTGAAGTGCCATTTGCTGTCCCTAGGGGGAAGTGCCTGGCTTCAAGCCCATGTCCTAATCTAAGCAATTCCTCAATTAGAACCCTTGAAAAGGCAAAAAGGCAAGAGCTGGACAGACCCTTCCCATGGGGACACCCAGCCCAGCAGCTGCAAGGCCGCAGGGCTGTAGCCCGTCCCTGGGCTGGGTGCCATCACTTTGCTCTGTGTTTCAGGGTCCTGCCAAGACCCCAGCCTCTCCTCTGAGACAGATCCCTTCCCATTCCACCCCACAAGGCAGAAGGGAAAATGCTACCAGGCAGCAGCATTGAGATGCATCTGGCTCTGCCTTCAAATTCAGACTCAGCTGCTGTCAACAATTTGGCAGGAGATGCCTCCCGAGGGTCAGTGTGGGAGATGCAGCTTCCCTTTTTTGTGAGTGTGAAAGAGTCTTTGGGGAAACTGTATCCCTGAAGCCCAAATTTTGCCTTCGATGGGGCGGTTTTCCAGGAAGATCTCCATAGGGTTCCCATAGAGTCTCCACGATGCTCATAAGCTGCTCATAAATCACGGAGATTTACCGTAGGGTTTCATCAGGGTCCATATAGAGTCCTCACAAGATGTTCTGTAGGGTTTCTGCTGGATCACTACAAGATTCCCATAGGGATCCCAGCAGGATCCTGGAAACATCCTGGAGGCTCAGTTATCTATACATGAAAAGGAGTAAAAAACCTTTTGGAGAAAATGAGGCAGCAAAGTGCTGCAGAGCATTAATTGTCCCTTTAGGTTGGAGGATTGAGTGGGTGAAAGAGGTCTGGGGAGTAGGGAAACAAATCTGATTTATATGTGGGTTGTTGCTCAGACGAAGGAGTTGCAGTTGGGAAAGCTTATTCTGACCAGGTCTATATACACCCTTCACACTGCTTTACATAAACCAGCAGCCAGAAGATAGAACCAACCAACCGTTAAAGGAATTCCATCACATTGACCCAGAAAAAGAGGTTGTGACGATTTGCCTTTTTAAAAAAATTGGATGTGTTTTGGATAGAGGCAGATGGGGGGGAAAAGCAAGTTACATTCTCTTCCTTCTCTCTCTCCTTTTTTATTTTTTTTTAATGGGAAAAGCAAACAAACAAACAAAACCTAAACACAACTATTTAGGGCCAACGAAACAAGCAGAGTCTTCTGTAGTTCAATTGGGGAAATATTTTTGTTTTGTTAGTGCTGACTTTACACTAGGCATGGCCACTTCACAACACTAATGCCTCAGCCAATGACCCTGAGAACAAAGTGCACAGAAAACACTCTTGTTTGGTTACCTGAAATGTCTTTTTCTGTCTGTCACAACAGTTCCCTGTCTGTCTTCCTGTCTAGGTAGCCCTAGATCTCTGAAGCATGAAACATGCTACTACAAACGGGAGTTAATTTCTGGGCTTATCTCTTTTTATTTCTATGTATCCTTAAAAAACATTTAATCTAGAATATACAAGCAGAAATCTATGCCAATTTGAGTAAATACTTGCTTGGTAACATTTTTTTAAATTCTGTTTCTCTCTCCCAAATGAAGAAAGGAGCAGAAACAGTCGGGTCATAACAAAATTCCCTGCACCCAGTTTTTCTGTTAGAGCATTTCTGCTATTAAACAAACAAACAAACATGCACACACAAAATAACAGAGGAAAAAGAAGGGGGTGGGGAGAAGAAGGGGAGGTGGGAGCAGAGTGTTCACGTTACTACAAGCTTCTTGGCACTTCTCCAGAAATGTAAGCTAACTTTTGTACTGTGCGACTGGGATAGTAAAAATATAGATGAAGAACAGAGTATTTCATAAAGAAGTCCTCTCTCTCTCTCTCTGGAACATCAAAGCAAACGTATTTCCCAGCGCAGTTACTCTCTGCTCTCCCGCTTGCCCGCAGAGAAAGCAATGTTTCTTTGATTTCAGTGTCACCTCCACCTTTAATTCTGTTTCATGTAAACAGATCGTTATCGGGGCTTCTTTTTCATTTTTATTCTCTTACAGAAGACCCCGAGAGTTCTCTGCTTGAATTTCCCCATCACAATAAAATGGTGCGAGATTATTTTTTTTTTAACACAAACTAGCTCGGTGAGTAATTAAGGACAAGCCACTTGTGTTCTAACTGAAACAAACCCCAATCATGCCAAGATAAATTTACCCTGCAAAATAAGATCATAAACTTGAAAGTCTACAACTGTCTCCAGCTTTCTTACCCTTTGTCCTATTTGAAGATACGGTAATGCTGCTGTTGCAGTTCCCATTGTTTTAAGACCATTGTAATCTTAACTTTCTAGATTAAATTCTACCGACGCTATACTAAAAACTAAACCAAAAAAACCCTCATCTTTTGGCTATCAGCAAAGCAATGGGCAAAATTAAATGGATTTTTAAGCAATCTTGTGGCCAGTTGGTATTTTTTCTTTCTACCTTGAATTATCAATTTCCGATGTGTCCTTTGAAAGGGATATTTGTTACATTAAATACCTGACTCATAAATAATGAGGTTTGTTAATTAGTTCCACATGGAGGAATGAAGGAGGTAAATTACCCTGAGAACGTTGCTTATTTTTACAAACATGACAAAGTAGCAGGCATAAAATGCCGCATTCTTGCGATAGCCTCAAAGTAAAGCAATCAGATTAATCTGTCAAAAAGAAAGAAAGAAAGAAAATCGTCCCCGTGATCTGCCTGAGTCTTTTAAAGTCTGGCAGCCCTGTCCTTTCGGCGGCATCACATTGGTGTGCAGTATTCTGCCAACAGATCGGCTACTTGTTTTGTCATGTTTGTGGGGACGAGATTTCCCCTTCCTATTAGTTTAAGCGAGGAAACAGAGCTTAGAATCTATCGGTGTTTGGAAAAGTAACTGGAAAAGGAATAAAATTGCCTTTTCACTCCACATTGCTCGACCATGTTAATTCTGAAGGAATAAAGTACATTTTTCAGCACAGATTTATTCGAAATATTAGTGAAGTGTGCAGGATCTATTAAAGCAGGTTTATCCGGGGCTAATTGAGCGTGAAAGAGTTAATTGCTAACATTAATGAGGACTGGAAGGACTCAGTCAGCATGTGCCTTGGATATCTCCGCTCAATCCTTATAAAATCATCATTCACATTTTATCACGAAATCAGTGTTGACAAGTCTCTTTAGACCACCATTGAGAACGCGAAATGAACGCGGCGGGTTTTAGCAATAACAACTGCAATGATAAACGGGATCCAACTGATCGCTACGCTGTCCAAGGCAGTCTCTAACCAAGGTAACGACAGCAAACCCCGCGGGTGCGGACGCCGGCGGGTCGGTGACTGTGAGGGCCGCATGGCCGGGCACCGTGGGTGCCGGCTGAGTGGCCAGAGGGGCCAGGCTTCGCAGTCCTCTAATTCCAGAAGTTTTTATTTTGGTCTGGGAGTTTTTCGTATGTGGGGGTTTTATCTCTCTGCATANTTTTCTGCCCAGGGCATAAACCCCTGCACACGAATAAATAGTCCTTCCTTTCCCCCGCGACAGGGAGTTGTTCACTCCTCTGTACTCCTCGCTTCCCACGACCACAGCACGCACAGCCACAAGTGGGGGGCAAAACTTTTACGAAGTCACTCCCGCGGGGCACACAGGGCACCGAGGCGCATCCCCACGCCTGGTTACCCCAGGCAGCACCGTCCCCGGCCTCTCCTGGGACGGGTTCCCGCCTCAGTGGCACGCAGAGCAGTGCCGCTGTTGAAGAGTCCCCAGCTCCGCACTGGTTTAGGCGTTGGCCCTTTATCACAGCTGGCTTCGAACTTACTGAACTGGACCTACTGTGCACCTGTCCGACACACGGCTCTTGCTCTCCTTCCCTGCCCTCCTCGCGTTTTGTCGAAAGGTTCCCGCAGGGCTGCCATAATCTGCAAAATGCTCTATTTTTATAGTTTCCCTCCCAAAAGCCAACTATAACAACTATACCCTAATCCTCGGCTTTGCACCGATACTTTATAGCCTCGGCCTCGAGAGAAGCTCAGTCTCTCCCTACAGTGAACTTGTTTCCACCCATTCAGACAAATATAAACATCAGATTCGTTTCTGTTACAGCCTTGGGAGGAAACAGGGAAGGCTTCTCGAACCCTTAAATACTACATATGGAGCGGGAAAGAAAGAAAGAGCAGAACGAAGAGAAATAAATAATAAAAATTTTTAAAAAAATAAAAATCCCCAACCACACCCCAAAAAAAGAGAACTCTCAAGTCCATAAGGGAACTTCAGGCTTCTGTTTTGCAGCTTGGATGTGTCATTTTTAGCTCTGGCTAAAACACAGCTCCTCCGCGAGGGGGATATAAACAACTTTGAAAGGGGAAGAGAAATCTTTAAATAGCATCAAAATATCCGAGCTCCATGTGAAAGCTTCCCTCAGCCCTTCGCCCGCCCCAAGAACGATCCTACTCACGTGAAGCAGGATCTCCCCACTCCTGCACCATCCAGGGAATGGTGGGAGGGGATAGAAGGAAAAAGAGAAGAAAAGAGGGAGAGGAAAAGAGGTTTTTTATTCGATTATCCCCCACCCCCGACCCTTGCCAAAACATAAAAAGAAAAAAAAAAAAAAAAAAACCCAAAATGAGTTGTTCTTTTTATTTACCTAATCCCGATCTGTGCTCCACCGCTGGCAGCAGTTAAAAGTTCCTGGGCTAAAATCGAACTACCAAAATAAAACAATAGGGAAAAAAAAAAAAAGAAAAA